>PVIU01001444.1:0-93413 GCA_004026605.1 Ondatra zibethicus | reverse complement strand
GAGAGACAGCAACTGGAGAGCCTGATAGGAGCAGCCGGCTCACGGACTGGTGTCCATGGAGCGCCAGGAGAGCCTGTAAGGCCAAAGGTTGTCCTAGCCGTACCTCTGTCGTTACCTTTGTTGGTGGGTAAATGCATACTATAAGTAGATAGTGAGAGTGTAAAATCCAGTGTGAAGCTCCACAGCTTCAGAGTGACTGTTCTGAGTAGAAGTTCATTCAGATGTATGGGCCTTGGACCTGACTAATGCAATGTGGATTTCTTTATTCCAAAGTTTTTTTTATAATCAGAAGTTTGTCATGAGGTACTGTTGCTCCTGACCTTTTGGCTGCGAGTCAGAGTGTAGAGTCATCCCATGCTACACCTGCATTCTCCCAGGGGACTGGAGCCCAGCTTTGTCTACCAACGCAAATGGTTTTGCTGCTTGTTGCCAGCTGGGAAGAGGACACCCTGCTTCATCTAATGGAAGTGGCCAGGAGAGGAGGCAGACAAGGGCAGTGTCCTTGAGTAGATGAGCCTGGAATGGTCCAGTGTCCTGGGTGGTTTCACCTACTTCACACAGGGTCAGGAAGAGAACAGGGTGATAGAGCTACTGAAGCTGGGTAGGTAGACAAGTGGTACCAACTTAGAAAAACAAAACAGAAAACACCTTGTGGTTTTACTCATTTATTTTTGTATTTATCTGTTTGGGAGGATGAGCATGTGTGTGCACGTGGAAGTCAGAGGACAGTGACCTATGGGAATTGATTCTCTCCTTTCACCATGAGGGTTCCAGGGATAGAAGTCCCATCATCAGGCTTGAGGGTTCGTGTCTGACTACTGAGTGTCTCACCAACCCTATTTATTAATTTTTGTTAATTAGGAAAAAATGATTGTGCTTGAATGAGAGGGAAGAGAAGTTTGCAGAAGCAGAAACACAAGTACACTTAGAAGCAGAGGGTTGTCAGGGGTTGGAACATTTGAGAGCAGCAGTGTGCTGTGATGTCTGGCAAATGTACTCCTTCCTCCCTTCCCACCTTCTTTCCTTGACGGCAGGGTAAGGGGGTGTTTTTTCTTATTTGTTTGTTTGTTTGTTTGTTTTACATGCCAATCCCAGTTCCCCCCTCCTCCTCTCCTTCCCTCTCTCCTCACCTTCCCTCCTCCCCACCTGGATGTATAGGCAAGCATGTTTCTAAGGCTGTCTGAAAAGCTCTACGGTGAGCAAGGTAATTTTGAACCTTTGCTTTTCCTGGACTTTGGTAGATTTTAGAATTGGGACTACACAGTCTTAGTAAAATGAGCTGGGTGCTTTCTCTTTCCATGCTCTGTAGCAGCTAGAAACTGTCACAGAAGCTTTCTGTTCCCTCAGGGCGTAGCGAATGTGCCTTAAATTCACCAAGTCTGAGGCTATCTAGGAAGCATTCTGAGAACATTTCCCATTACTCTGGTCATTGCTGTGGCATTTCCTGCCTCCTTGTGAGTCAGTTGCATGAGAGTCATCTCTCTGAAGCTCATAATGTTTCAGTTTATAGTACAGTCACTTTATTCTTAATATTGTCTATCTGTGTGTACCCTCCTGTTGCCTCCTTTCTGGTTGTTTGGTTTGGACAGTGCTGAGGTTGGATTGAACGTGCACACCCAGTGTGCTGTACTGTGCTCCACACGGCCTGCACTTGCCAGGAACTTGGCTTTCTTGTGCTTTTCAAGTGTTTTATTTTCATTCTTCTTGCTTAATAATTAAAACACTTAAAGCTATCAGTTTCCTGTATCCTATAAATTATGTTGTATAATATTATCAATGCCATTAATTTGGAATGCATTTTTAAAACTTACTGTGGTATAATTTATTTATAGAATGCTTTCTGGGTCCACAATTTGATGGCTTTTTTATATGCTTATTCATTTCTTTTGCCACTGCCACAGACTGAAATACATAACACTTTCTTCACCCCACTTCTTCCTCAGATCTGTCTATACAGCCAGTCTTTCTTTAACCCCTGATAATACCCAATTTGATTTCTGCCCCAGTGCATAAAGCAGTTGTCTTGTAACTCTGACAACCTGAGTTCAGTCCCCAGAACTTGTATAAAAGTAGAAGGTGAGAACAGACCCTACCAAGTTGACCTCTCACCTTCACACGTGTGCCATGATACATCCATCCTACATGTTCACATGTATATACGCATGTAATAATAAAGTTAAAACAGTTTTGTTATGTAGACTATATAAGGGAATTTATAAGAAAACATATAAGAATATGTATGCCGTGGCCTGAATGTGGAGGTCAGGACAGCTTACAGGAATTGGGCCACCTCCGTCCACTGTGGTTCTGGGGATTGAGCTCAAGTCGTCAGTCTTGCTGGCACGGCCCTTTCTTCTAAGCTTCTCACCATCTCTGATTATGATCTTTTTATAAAATGTTTCTGGAGCACGTCCCTGGTGGCCAGTTCCATTCAGGATAGAGAAGAGACCTGCATTTAGAGACTGATGCAAAGAACAGCAAATTCCACACAGGGCCTCTGCCGGAGCAGGGAGTTGAGCCAGAATAGAGGGGGATTCAGACCAGATCATCAGGCGAAAGGGAATAGGGTGAGTGAGAAAGAGACTCCATTTAAAGAGAACCGAGTGTTTGACCCCCTGTGGATATTAAAAATGGTCCTGGTGAGAATTATAGGGAATGTCCTTGAACTAGATATTGAACCATATTTTATCATTGAAATGTGATTGATGTGATATCTCTAAGGCACTTCATGATTTGTGGAGCTGGTTTTTTTTTTGTTTTTTTTTTTTTTTCAATTTGGATCAATGAAGCTTTGAGGCATTTTGTACTTACTGAGACCATGGTGAGTGTCTGATAAAGTGCTCCATGACAGTGAGACGGCATTTCATCACAGTGTGTGTTTTCTCCTGTTTTCTCTTTAGTTTTTCAAATGATAGAATTCTTCTTAAAAATTACATAAAATACCTCACTTGTCATGTTAATAGTTACAAAAGTTTAAATGTCTTCTATGCACAGACAGAACTTTAAGGCATAGCTTGTATACGTATTAAAACAAGATGTAGTTTGTGTTTTCTGGCAGCAGCTGATAGTAGATTAGCCCTAGCCCACAGGTAATGAGTGGAAGTGCAGGGCAGGACGGTGCAGGCAATATCAAAGAGTGCGTGCTCTAAGTATTTGAATAAATAAATAAATTAAAACTATAGTTTTAAGCAGTAGTCACTTTTAAAAGTGTTTCGTTTGGACTTCAAAAGCAGTATTTGTAAATTACTTCCTCTTCTCTTTTATATATTTGCATTTAGATCTATTTCCCTGTTACTCTTGTTGAGACATTTAAAAAGGCCACCAGTATTCATAATACTAAATCATCTTTTCCTACTTTGTCACTTTAGATTTTTAATGCATCGACACAGCCGCTGCCCCTTCCCTTTCCTGACACTCGCGTGTTGTGACCACACCTTCTTCCCATTCTGTGACGTGTGCTTCCTCTGTACTAACCACCCCTTATCCAGTATGAAGTTCTATGGTTCTGATGGGTCCCAGTGCTGATGTGGGGACAGGAGCCCCCACCTGTCCACCCAGTCGGCTGAGCTCAGCTTCTGTGTCCTGGCATCACAGTTTCTGAGGTCACAGGACAGTAGATGTTGCCCTACTTTTATTTTGAATTTTAATTTTATTTATTTTTTATTCATACATAGTTGGTAAGCACTGTAGCACTGAGCCACATCCCAGTCCTTATTCTGTTTTTCTAATGCTAATGCACTCATGGCGAACCGTAAACGACAGAAGATGCTCAGCGACGTGCTTCTGCTGTGTCACAGCCCTTCTGCCCAGTGGCCATCAGTGTCCAACTTCCTGCATTTTCCCACCAACAATTCTTTATAAATATTTACCCTAACATATAGCTAAAGACGTTGGAATTCCAAAGATTTCTGTGACTCTAATCAGAGTCCACCAGAAGAACCAGCATTGTGATGTGGTCTAAGTATGTCTTAGACTCCAAATGTCAAATGGCTGCTTCTTTGTGGATTTCATATCTCCTATCTTCTGTTCATCCTCTAAAATTGGCTTCTCTTCTTCTTCTAGATTGTTAGTTTACATAAATGGACTCAACATCTGGCCACCAGCTTTGAAATTTTTAATATTAATTGGATCTTTCATGTTCATCCTATTTCCTGGTGTAGTCAGTGTAGAGTACATGTGTGGTCCGTGCACAAGGCTGGGTTCAATTCCAGCATCCCCCTTATCTCTGTCCTGTAATCTGCAGTTCAGCCATCTCACTGCCTAACTTGCATGCTGTCTGTGTGTTAACTTTTCTTTACCATTGCCAGAGTAGTCATCTATAGCTACTTGCCAGCCATTACTCCTCGCGGCAGCTTCCTTCTGTCCTTTCTCATTCTATTTAACTCATTCTCATGCTCTGCCTAACTCTAATGGCTCTTCCCCATCTGGCCCCGGTCCGTTTACCATCTCTCAGGTGCAGCGAGCACAATTGTCACATTGCTGCGTACCTTGACTGTCTTCTCCCATTTACAGCAGTCTGCCAACTCTTCCTGGTCCTGTGCTCATCTTTGCAGCTGCTGCTTTTGATGCAGGTGTTTAAGTAGGATTTTGTTTTGTTTGAAAATAGATCCATGAACAGGTAATTTCCCAGAGTTGAAGCTGGATAGTGAGTGAGGCACGTGGTTCTTCCTTCTCTTCTTCTGGGTTTCCTCTGCAGAGGTGATGACTTAATGTGTAAACGTCTCCACTGGCATGCAAGGAGCTGTGCCTGTCTTTCCCCGCACAAGTGAGAATAAACTATATGCCCTCTGAAGCTTTGGTCACAGTAACAGTCCGCCTTGGGGACATTCCTGGTGGCAGACAGTAGTGAGGTCTTCCTGTAAACGGAGGCTGTGCTTTCGTTTCCCAGCTCCCCAGATCTGAATAATCACACAGAAACTTTATTAATTACAACACTGTTTGGCCAACAGCTTAGGTGTATTCCTAGCTAACTCTTACATCTTAAATTAACCCATTTCTATTATTTTATATTTTACCATGAGGCTCATGGTTTGTTACCTCTTGCTTCTTGGGCAGCTACCTGGCATCTGTCTGACTCTGCCTTCTTTCTCCCTGCATTCAGTTTAGTTTTCCCGCCCACCTATATTCTGCCCTGCCATAGGGCAAAGAAGCTTCTTTATTAACTAATGGTAATAAAACATATTAACATCATACAGAGGAGAATCCCACGTCATCTTACCAACTCTTCCTTTGTGTTCCAGCCTCACTGGTAGGAGTTAGAATCATTTCCAGTACTCTGACTTTTTGGCATCAGCAAACCTTTGTGAACATGAGTTTCCAAAAGAATTAAAATAATACCTTTAATCTGATGAGTTTAAGTACCTGAATTTAAGTGGGTTTTTATAAAGTTTGTCTATACCAGTTCCCATTGGGTTTTGTTTGTTATTAGCAGGAACCTCATGTACACTGCCTGCCTGTTATTGATCTCAGGTGATGCAATTTTGTCAACTAGGATTTTTATATTGACCTTTTTTGTTTTTTTATTTTGTTGGTGGGAGGGTTCAAAACAGGATCTCATATAACCCAGGCTGTCCTAAAAAGGACAAGACCTTCTCAAGGATGACCTGCATTTTTGATTCTCTGGCCTCCACCTTCCAAGTGCAGGGTTTCATGTGCATGCTAAGCATGTACCCTACAAGCTTATGCATGCTAAGCATGTACCCTACAAGCTGTACCTTCACCCCACTCCATATTGACTTTCTTTGTTAATTTTAGTGTTTGAGGGATCTTTATGTAGGTAGCCCTGGCTGGCCTGGAGCTCACTGTGTAGAAGAAGCTCTCCTGGAATTGTCCTGGAACTACCTCTGTAGACCTAGGGTTGGGTAGGTCATTACTCTGCTGACATGCCATTTGAACTCACAGAGGTTCACCTGCCTCTGCCTTCTGAGTGCTGAGATTAAGGCATGTGCCACCACACCTGGCATCACAATGACTTAATACTTTTTATAGTTGTATTCTTTCTTAATCATAAGAAAAGAATTTAGTTTTATTTTATCCAGATGACTAGCCAGTTGTTCTTTCAACTTTATTAAGTGATTCGTTCGATTTGAAATGTCATTAGCATGTGTTAAATTCTAGTATGTAATTAAATCTATTTCTTGCCAGAACTTTTCTAAATTTTAAAAAAATATATATTTTCCATGTTGAAGTGGTGGTGCATCCGTTAATCCCAACACCCAGGAGACAGAGGCAGAAAGATCTCTGTGAACTCAAGGCCATCCTGGTCTATATAGTGAGATCTAGGACATCCAAGGCAATGTAGAGAGACCCTGTCTCAAAAAAACTTTTTTTTCCGTGTAATATTTCTAATTAGATATTCTAAATCATATCTCTCCCCAAATCCAGTTAAAGGTTTTATTGGGACCTCACTACATTTATGATTTGCAAAATTTTTATTTTAGTTTTTCCTTGTAAGTTTTGCTTATTTTCTGAAATTTAGGAATTAGTTTAATTCAGCAAGACAGTCATTCTGTGGTCCAGGCACACGTTACCCAGAGTGAGTAGAGTCCTTGTGCTCTGAGCACATTCTCCTAGTTCACTGCAGTGAGAAAAAGATCTACGTCCTGTTTGTGTAGCACCCAAGGCTGCTGCTGTCAGCAGAGTGATGGCCAGGCCAACCCCGAGACTAGCAAGTTTTTCATGTGCTGATACTGAGAAGGTAGCACCCACACCCAGTGCCCCTTTATTGGTGATTCACATTAGTACAACACAGTTGTTAGGAATTGGCCAGTGTGGAGTGGAACTCAGCAGTAGAACACGAGTTTAACCTCAGCGGCGGGAAACTGTAATCAGAAAAAAGAACAAAGGGGAAAAGATAAATGGACTAATACTGACACGTTATACTTGCTACCACACTATGCGTTCTCTGGGTTACTCTGGTTTTTACTCTTGTCTTTTTTCTGTTGTAGAACACCATATTGCATCTGATTATCACGACTTCAGAGGGTCCTCTAAGGAATTTTATAGTTTGATCTGTTTTGTTTTTTATCATGGAAAAAATGCCTTTATTTTTTTTTTAAGCTAGCAAACTTAGATAAGTTTGAGAGTGTAGAATATGTACGTGTTGATATGTCAAATTTTATGTTCATTTCTCCTTTGCATTTCAGGCACTCTGTGAATGTGCCCTCCAGACTCCGTATGACAGCTTGAAACTGGGGATGCTGTCTGTCCTTTCCACGCTGTCAGGGACGATCGCCATCAGACATTACTTCAGTGTAGTTCCAGGTACGGCAGGGACAATGGGAGGATTCCTCTCCCTGTGAAGCTGTGAACCAGACAAGACTCTGGGGCTGTCGCGTGCTAGGGATTTGTTGAGGATGGCATCTTAACTAGCACCAATGGGAATGGAAGCCTGTGCCCTGGGTCAGGGCTGCGCTTCTTAAGACCTAGGGAGGGACTGCTTAATCAAAGTTTGGTTGCATCTCTGTTGCTGCCTTTTCTAATCAGTTAATTTGAACTGAATTAGATAACTCTAATGTACACTTACTTGTTCCATTCATGACTACGTGGGTAGTTTGTTGGGTAAAGGGAGTTCCTGCCACTTGTCCCGACAGAAACTGAAAGCATGATGTTTCTGTTGCTCTCTGGGTATTCGGCATCTCCTTTGCTGTGCTGATCCAGATGTGGTCTGGACGAATGATTCCCACAGCAGACTGAATTGGGGACCAGTAATAAGTGGAAGTGTGAGAGAACCCATTATAGTCATAGACGGTGAACATGAGACACTCAGTTTCTGCAAGGAACTGCCATGGAGCCTGTGTGTCTGTGTAAACCGTGACCCAGAACCAACAGTGAGGCCACAGTGTGTTGGGTGGGTTATGTATGGGTTTGGGGGCTTTGATCTCGGCTGTTCTTTGGCCTCCCCTTCCATTCCAACCGTAAGGTTGCAGTCTTTCTAGTGGCCCTGTGAGCTACTTGCCGTCCCCTGTTGTGTATAATAAGGTCTACACGATTTTGTGGTTTAAAGCTTGTCTTCACACCTCTTCCGTCAGTCAGTGGTTTTAATTGGATTCCACCAGTAGTTCTGGTGTCTCCAGAGTCACTCATGGCGCAGTCCTCTGGAGACTTGATGGGACTGGATAGTCAAAGGCCACCTCATTAACACTGCGACCCTTTAATGTTCCTCATGTTGT
This sequence comes from Ondatra zibethicus, assembly GCA_004026605.1. NCBI lineage: Eukaryota > Metazoa > Chordata > Mammalia > Rodentia > Cricetidae > Ondatra > Ondatra zibethicus. The sequence continues at coordinate 85,242 of PVIU01001444.1, read as the reverse complement.
GGTGACCCCCAACCATGAGATAATTTTTCTTGCTACTGTAATTTTGCTACTGTTATGAATCATAATATAAATATCTGATATGCAGAATGTCTGATAGGTCACCCCAGTGAAAGAGGTCATTGAACCCCCTAAGGGTTCTAGGAGGTAAAGGCTTTCAGTTGAGGGACCTGAGGGTTCTTTCTCCTTTGTGTAACTCTCAGCTAGTATTATGTTTCATTCATTGTCTTATAAGCCAAAGCAGGTCATATGGTCAAGCCCGGCTAGGTGTGAAAAATTAAGTAACCCTTGATAAAAATAAAACAAGAAAATCACACGGGGTCTGAGAGATTGTCATAGCTTTCTCTATGAACGGCATATCAGTACCCAGTGTGCTTCCAATAAATAATTCTTTTGTTTTGTTTTGTTTTTCCTTGAGTTTTCAAGACAGAGTTTCTCTGTGTAGCCCTGGCTGTTCTGGACCTCACTCTGTAGACCAGGTTGTCCTCAGACTCACAGAGATCTTCCTGCCTCTGCCTCCTGAGTGCCTCCTGAGTGGCATGGGCCACAGTTGCCTGATAAATTATTCTTTTTAAATCAGTTACTCTTAGTTTTTTAGCTGACAGGTAACATCTTTCCCTCTGGAACCATGTGACTTTGTCTTAGGAGAATTGAATGAATTATAATTAAAATTTTTAAAAAAATCACCAAGCATGATAGTGTACACCTTTAACCCCAGCACTTGGGAGACCGAGAGGCAGGAGAATCTCTCTTGAGTTCAGGACAACCAGGGATAAAAAGACTCTGTCTCAAAATAAATAAATAGGTAGGTAGGTAGATAAAATAAAAATAAAATAAATCTTATTAAAAGCATGATAATGACCAATATCTGCATATCCTTGTGATGTATAGAATCTCAGGTTCCATAGACGTGCATAAAGGGTACTAAAGTTATACAAGGAGCATTGTAAAAGTCAGGAATAGTTACGCTGGCTTATGAGATTTGGAGAAGCTTCTGTTTCCTCTGGGCTTTTCTGCCTCCCCCATCACAAATTTTCTTACAGTAAATTTTAATAGAGGGGAAATAATCAAGTTATAAAACATCACATGGGCAAGAAAAAGAATAGCTCATCATTCTAGGAGTTCATTTTCCACAATTCTGAAAAAAGAAATCTGTGTAGTTTCGATTTGTAATATTTTGTCCATCTTAAAGCAAAAGGATTTTTAGCTAACTAGTATTGTCACATCCAGTCAGTAAGTGGTTCTATGTCTTACATTGTCTGGAACTGCCCTGGCTCATGCCTCTTATAATTTTCAACAGTGTCAACTTCATACTCAAGAAATAAGGTCTTCTTGATGTGAGAGACAAGTTGAAGTGGGCAGGAGTCATAAGAGGAATGAAAAAGACATAGAGATCTGATTTTTCTTGAGGCTCACCCGCTTACAACCAAGAGCTTCAAACTTATAAATTAAAATGTCTACTGTGTAGGACTTAAACACAGATCGGGAATCTGAGTTTTAAGAGAGAGTGTGGAAGAGTTTTACGTGGTTAGCTAGTTTATGACCCTGCTAATGACTACTAGAAGTCTTTGAACTGGTTTCTTGTGTAAAAATAGGGTTGACTCACAGAATCCCTGTATCCTTGACAGCTGCGTGTGTGGTCATGGTCATGGATTCTTATGTGAACCTTTTGAGGTAGAACCGGCGATTTGGGGCAAGAAAAAGCAACCAAAGTGTTCTTCTTTGACCTTGCTGTATCTGAGAGGACGACGACAGTGGGGTCGTCCGTTTGGATGAGAATCCAGCTCCTGTGGTGCAGCCTGCAGTTGTCTTGGCTTCTATGCTGTTTCTCAGTCAATTTTCATTAATGTTTTTATGGGGAAAGTCCTATATTGATTTTAAATGCAATCATTGAAAAATGGATGGCACACCCTTAGTTTACCCCCACCAAGCACAAGGAAATGGTGGTGTTGAATTGTTAATAGAATCGAGGCAGAAAATACTGTTAGCTTACTAGAAATTTTCTTTTAAAACAGAAAATTGAACCTCCAAGATGACTGCTTTCTTGACCCATATGAATGAATTGTAATCTATGTTGCTTTTTTATGCTCGTTTAGGAAATGTAGGTTCTTCCCCCAGATCTTCCGATTTAGTCAAATTAGCCCAAGAGTGCTGTTACCATAGCAACAGGGGCATTGCAGCTCATGGAGTGAGAGTGCTAACTAATATAACCGTGTCTTGTCAAGAGAAAGGTAAGTGTGCCCAGCCTGGACAGGGCTCTGTGGATGTTGTTTCCTCCGTTATTTTCAGCCTGTGTGCACTGATGTGCAGTTGCATCCCTACAGTGTTCTAATGCAAGTGTCCTAGGGCAGCCTGACCCATGTGAGCTCTTATGATTGCACTGTGGGGTTGGAATGTCTGCCTGGGCATTGCCCGTTTCCTTCCTCTGTTTACTGTGGTGTGTGGTGGTGGGCACAGGGATAGCCCTCATAAGATTCACTTACACAGCAACTGGGAGAGTACTCAGATTATCCAGTGCTTTCACTTAGTGGTGGTTGAGCTCTCAGGAACATGATTGCATTTTCATAGAACTCATCTCTAAGGACATGCAACGTTGAGCTGACTTGCACAGATAAGGAGGATCTATTGTATTATCTTCCTGGCACCTTGTTAACTATAAGACTAGAAATTCTTCATGCCTGCATTCAAGAATGGGATATGCGTTTTGAACAGTGTGCATGCTGATCTTTTGGGGGCCACAAACTCACCATTCCTCCTCCTGCCTCAGTAGTGTGTGCTCCTAGTCCCAGTGATTCTTCACACTGTTTGCCAAGGTCCTACAGTAACTTGGGAAACATTCTCAACCATTTGGTTGATTTGAATTACCAAGTCTAGTAAAAAACAGTTCTTGTATGCGATGCATAGGGAACTACAGTAAGTTCTCAGTGACCTAAGTTACCTGTGGTGTTTACAGCCCCAGGGACCTTCAGGCGTTTGGTGATGCAGTGCTGCAGCAGCAACACACACCCAGAGCTTGCTTCTTAGGGCCAGGATTTCGTAAGAGTGGCTCACTTTCACGAGAAGCGGAGGCCGTTAGACTAACTGAAAATACATATGTCTGATGGAGCATGGGTCTCTGCTCCCAGTGTTTTCCTTAGTTGAGCTGGTAGTAATATTTCAGGTTCTCGTTATTTATAGCTTTGTGACTTTACCTGTTGATTTAATGTGAATATTTTATAATCGTCAATAATGCAGTGGAGTTAAAAAAGGTATCTGAAGATAATCTTTATATTTCAGAAACAATGTGCTTTTGCAAAGTTATTTTTTAAATTTTTCATACAGGATATTCATATTTTGATCATTCTTTCCCTCTCCAGGAAAGTTAGATTTGCATCTTTGTTTCCTGTCTTAGACTTGATGTATCTTTCTGTGTGTGTGTGTGTGTGTTAATCCTCTCCTAATCACCCTAAAATCCAGTATTTTCTTCCAGATCTCTTGTCACTGGAGCAAGACGCTGTCTTCGGCCTGGAATCCCTTCTGGTGCTTTGTAGTCAGGATGATAGCCCAGGTGCTCAATCCACTGTGAAGGTGAAGATGACATCACTTAGTATGCTTCCTGTTTCCATAGCTTCACTAGGAATAATCCCTAAGACACAGGCCACCGACTCTGTCATACTGCCCCAGGGCAAAAGCAGCATGAGCAAAATGAAGACTGGAGGGGATGATGCCATTGCTCTAATACAAGTAGGGACCCAGACAGCGCACAGGTCATAGTTTGTCATCCCCTGGTTTCAACGTTTGCCATTGGCCTTCACTTTGAAAATTGTCACACCTGTGATCCCAGCAGGCAGAGGCAGGCGGATCTCAACGCCAGCCTGCTCTGCAATGCAAGTTCCAAGACAGCCAGAGCTGTTACCTGGAGAAACCCTGTCTTGAAAAACAAAAACAAAGAAAGTTGTCACTATGGCTGGGCGATGGCACATGTCTTTAATCCCAGCACTCGGGAGGCAGAGGCAGGCGGATCTGTGAGAGAAACCCTGTCTTGAAATCCAGCCTCCACCCACAAAAAAAAAAAAAAAAGTCACTTTGTAGCTCAGGCTGGTCTGGAGCTTACTATGTATATAGCCCAGGATTACCTTGAATCTGAAACCATTCTCCCATCCCTGCTCTCCAGAGCGTTGGAATTAGAAGCATGTACTACCATGCCTAGCTTGGTTTGATTGGTGATAGCCCAAAAGGAAGTAAAAATAGAAATCTGAGACTTGCTGCATTTTGTTGTGAGCTGTTTATTAAATTGCTGTGAACTCTTACGGTGCTCACTGGCAACATAAATAGGCAGAACTCCAGATCTCTTACAAGTTTTAATCTGAGGTATCCCTGATAAGACCATGAAATAAAAACCAGATGAAATTACTAGCCATTAATGTCTAAGCATTTATTAGTGTCCAGAGCATAGACAATTTAGTCCCTTTAAGAATTCTCGCCCTTAGGGCCTGGGGAGATGGCATAGCGGTTACAGTGTTTGCTGTGCAAGCAAGAACTCATATGAATGCCAGGTTGATGTGGTGGCCCACCTGTAATTCCACCTCAGAAGATGGAAACAGGATCCCTGTTAGCAAGCTGGCTAGCAAAGTAGCTGTGTCAATAAGCTCTGTCTTTGTTGTTGTTGTTGTTACTAATTTTATTTTTGAGATTATAATATAATTACACTATTTCTCCCTTTCCTTTCCAAACCCTCCCGTATACCCCTCCTGTTCTCTTTAAAGTTTATGACCTCTATTTTTCATAAATTGTTGTTGCATGCATATATGTATAAAGTTGCTTATGCGTGTCTTTTCAAGGCTGACCATTTGGCATTAGATAACCGATTGGTGCACTCTTACCTGGGGAAGAGTATGTCTCCCGCTCTCAGCGTTCCTTAAGTGCCTATAGGTTTAGGTGTAGGGTTGAGGCCTCTTGCACTTTCCCCATTTCGTGTTTGCATATCCGTTGTTGTTGTCCCTGTTCAGGTCATGTTTAGGCAGACATGTTGGTGAGACTTTGTGGGCGTAGTTTCTGACCTTCTTAGGGGATACATTCTCATAGCAGCTCCCTGATCCGCGGGTACGCACCTCTCGTTCTGCCCCTCTTCCACAGTGTTCCCTGAGCTTTAGGTGTGGTAGTTGTAGATGTATCCATTGAGACTGGGTCCATAACTCTGCATTTTGATTGTTGGTTTTGTTGTTTCTGTTGTAAAGAGACATTCTCTTGGTGAGGGGTGAGGACCACTCTTATCTGTGGGTATAAAGATATTGAAAGGTAGTTAGGGATTATGCTGGTTTAGTAAAGTGGTGGTTATAGGTTCTCCTTCAAGGTATGTGACTTCACTAGCTGGGTAGTCGGCTGGGTTTCCCTCTTGTTGAAGGGTCTCAAGTTTAATTAGAGAACCAGTAGGAACTGAAAAGGTGGATATGCCACTATTGCACCCTAGGTGTATTGAACCCTGTTGGTTCTTGCTGTGGTTCATAGGTGTCGTAGCTGAGCAGGTCTGTTGATTGCTTCCGTACTTTGGAAGTTTGTGTGTATTTTTATATACAGACTTACATGTATTGTAGATATTTCTGTTTTGTTTTATTTAGGTGGATAATTGACATGGCCTATTTTCATTAATTGTTGGTGCATGCACATATATATATTTAGGAATATGTAAGAATTATATATAAACTTATTAGGAACATGCATGTATTTATATATAGAAATTAATTATCTATTTTATATATATTTATATGTATATTCCTAAATATATAAATGCAGTCTGCTCACTCAGTGTAGGGTTACTTGCATCCATCTTCTCAGGACTGGTCTTTGGCACTCAGTAGCAAGTCCGTGTGTTTTCCCTAGGGAGACTGTTACTTACCTATTCTCGCTTCTCCTGAACAGAGCCCCTCACCACCTGTTTTCCATTTCAGGATTTCCTGAAATTTCCTATTCTTGATCAGACCAATTGTATCCTGTTATTCCCCTCTCTGTAGTTTCTCTGGGGTCTGCGCTCACCTGTGAAGGATTGGGGCTAGACGCCTCAGATGAGCACATGCAGTGTTGGTTTCTCACTCGATATGATCCTGTGCCATCCCTTTACCTGTGAAGTTCAAGATGTCATTTTCTTTACAGCTGAGTAGCATTAGGTAGCAGGTATATGCCACGTTTCTGTTCCATTTCTCAGTTGCTGTGAATAGAGAAGCAGTGACTATGGCTGAGAAAGTATCCAAGGGGTAGGGTACTGAGTCCTTTGGGCATCTGCCAAGGAGTGGTATAACTGGGTCATATTTATTTTTAGCTTTTTGAGAGTTTTCCACACCAGTTCCAATGGCTGAACCAGTTTACAATGCTACCAACAGTGAGTGAGGGTTCCCTTTTCCCCACACTGAGTTTGAGGCTAGCCTGATCTACAGAGTAAATTCTAAGCTAGCCAGATTATATAGTAAGAGTCTGTCTTTTGAAAAGGGTTTTTTTTTTCCACTTTTTTTTTTTTTTTTGAGTCAGGGTTTCTATATAGCCCTGACTGTTCTAGAACTCACTAGGTACAACAGGTTGATCTCAGATCTACTGAGATCTGCTTGCTTCTGCCTCATGCTTGCTGGGATTTAAGGTGTGTGCCATCATGCCTGGAAATTTTTGTCTTAAGTATAGAAACCATTAAAAATATATTTAAAAGGTTCATAAAATGTGAAATGAGACCACCGTTGAAATCAAACATGAAATATCTGTGATGATGGTAGGCAGCCTCTCTACTAATAGCCTCAGCCAATAACCAGTGTGTTTTCTCTTTGGTGTGCAGATTGCTCTCAACTGTATGGTGAAGCTGGCCAAGGGTCGGCCTCATCTGAGCCGGTCAGTGGTCGACACTCTACTAACTCAGCTGCATAGCTCTCAGGATACTGCCCGGATCCTCATGTGCCACTGCCTGGCAGCCATTGCCATGCAGCTGCCAGTGCTGGGTGATGGAATGCTTGGTGACCTCATGGAACTCTACAAGGTGATTGGACGGTCAGCCACGGACAAGCAACAGGAACTTCTGGTAAAGAACTGCTTTTCAACCTGCTGTAAATGACCAGGAGCCGGTCTGCTGGGAACTGAACAATGCCAGCACCACCGTTAAAACCTTAGTTGAAAAGCAAAGCAAGTAAACGGCAGGTTAGAGTCATGGAGGACTGGGGATAGCACAGTGGCACAGCGCGTGTTCAGCATATGGAAGGCCCTGGCTTCCGTCACAGCACCACAGAAGTATTTAGAATAGGACAGTACCAGTAGCTCTTGCTCATTTGTTTGTTGGTTTATTTTGAGACAGGGTCTGACTGTAGTCCAGGCAGGCCTTGAACTCATGACAGTTCTCTTGCCTCAGACTCACAAGTGCTGGCTGGGATTACAGTTGTGAGTTTCTGCATCCAGCTAGTTACCAGGAACTTGTTCTACAAGTCGAAAGGAGTCTAGCATCTGAACTGCTCAGAAGCCAACACTTTGTGAGCGCCTTTGGACTTTTGAGTAAGACAGTCAGCGAGCAGAGTCTGTGCTAAAATTCCCTGGATCTGAAACACACTTGGTCACAAGCACTTCAAATAGAAACACTGAGCCTGTACTTTGATTTGGTTTAGAAGCCACATCCAGGTTTAAAACAGCTTTCTTAGCTAGGCATGGTTGGAACATGCCCATAATCTTAGCATTTTGGGAGGTGGGGGGCTGGAGTTCAAGGGTATACTCAGCTGCATACAAACACAAAACACTATTGTGAACTTAGAAAATGTTTAAAATTCAATATTGAACATAAACTCAACCAGATTAGTTCTCCATTACAGGACTCTAGCTGCTTGTCACTCAGTTCAGGCTCTCATGCCTTGACATCAAGACGAGGAGATTTAGAAAGGATCAGAAGCAACGGCAGTCAGTACATGAAAGCTGTAAGGTGGGAAAGCAGAATGAAGTGACTTACTGGAGCCTCTATGGAGGGTTGACACCACTTCACCATGGGCTGTCACAAGCAGTTACCTGAGAACTCAGTGGCAATGGTCATGGGGGGGACATTATTCGGTGACCACAACAGGGATCAGTGACACATACAAAGAAGCATTTGGCCAAGTTTGTTTTTCCTTTTATTGAAAGTAGTTTTTTTTTCTCATACAATATATTGTTTATGTTTCCCTTCCCTCTACTCTTCCTGTTCCTTCCCCATTTCCCCTTCCATCTGGGTCATTAGAAAACAGGCTTCTAAGGGATTATGATATAATAAAGTAACTATGATACAATAAACTAACACATTGGAGTTGGACAAGACAAATAGAAGCAAAAGAACCCAAGAGAAGACACAAGAATCAGAAATCCACTTGTTCACTCAGGAATCCCATACAAACACTAAACTGGAAGCCATAATCCATATGTAGAGGACATGGTCCAAACCCATGAGACCCTGTGCGTGTCCCCTCAGTCTCTGAGTTCGCATGAACTTTGTGCATGCTGATGTAGAGGGTTATCTCCTTGGAGCCCTTCGTCCCCTCTAACTATTACTCTTCTGCCTCCTCTTCCAAGGGTACCCTGAACCCTAAGATTTGATAGTGACATCCCATTTAGGGCTGAGTGTTCCAAGGTCTCTCACTCTGCAGAATGCCATGGCCAAGTCTGTTTTGTACTGAAGTGGCATTTGAATTAACGTCTCTCTTTTTTATCAGCATTATTAAGAGCAACTTTAAAATGCAGAACATAAGGGGTTTTTTGTTTGTTTGGAAGGGTATTTATTTATTTATTTATTTATTTATTACCTAAAAGAAAGCAGTGAAACATTTTCATCTATAACTTAGCTGAAGAAAGCAGTGCTGGGCCGGGCATGGTGGTGCATGCCCTTAATACCAGCACTAGGGATGCAGAGCAAGGGCAGCCTGGTCTACATAGTGAATTCTAGGACAGACAGGGTGATATAGAGACCCCGTCTCAAAAGAGAAGAAAACAGTATTCTTATATAGTTAAAATCGACCCCACCTTCACCTTATCTTAGTTACTTTTCTTGTTGCTATGACAAAATATCTGGCAAAAACAGCTTAAGGAAGGAGGCTCACTTGTGAGAAGCCATCCAGTCCATCGTGGGGGGAGGGCGTGGCTGCCAGAGCCAGAGAGGCTGCTCCCTAGCACATGAGGGCCTCGCTTGTCCTGTTACTCACTCAGGGCCCCAGCCTGCTGAAGTGCTGTCCGTCTGCAGGATGAGTCGTCCACCCCAGTTAGACTGTTCTGCAATGAAACACCTTTATAGCTGCATCCTGAGGTGTGACTCCGCGCTGCCTTAGACGGGGCTCCTGTTGCTGAGATGAAACACCATCACCAGAAAGCCAGTTGGGGAGGAAAGGGTTTATTTGGCTTACATTTCCTTATCATTGTTTGTCATAATAAAAGAAGTCAGGACAGGAACTCAAGCAGGGCAGGAGCTGACACAGAGGCCCTGGAGGGGAGCTGCTTACTGGCTTGCTCCTCATAACTTGCTCAGCCTGTTTTCTTACAGAACCCAAGACCACTAGACCAGGGATAGCACCACCCACAATGTGCTGGCCCTTTCCTCTCAATCACTAATTGAAATACTGCTCTACAGGCCTGCCTGCATTTTTATAGAGGCCTTCTCTCAGTTCCTCCTCTTCAGTTTGTATCAAGTTGACATAAATCGTCCAGCACACATGGGATTCTAAGCAGTTGGCAGTCAGGCTTAGCTGTAGCATTCCCTGTTAGCTCCTCCTCCTAGGGAAGACAATCGTCTTTCTTTGTGTGCTGTACTTTGATAACCTCAGTAGATGCCCCAAAGTGATGTGCATTGCTTTACGTATCTTAGCTCTATGTGAACATTATGCTACAATTCAGCTTTCATGGTTTGCCTATCTTGCTAGTAATTTATTGTGATCTCTGCATTTCACTGCCATGTGAGCGTATCATAATTTATTTGTTCTTAGTTGTATTTTTTTAATTTCTTGCTTTATAAATAGTGCTCTGAGTTAATGAAAAAGGTTGCTTAATGGCTTAAAAATGGTAAATGAAATAATGTCAACAGAGAACCCATTTTGTGCCTTTTTGTCATGCTTATTCAGTTACTTTGTGTAGGTGTGCACATGCATGTGTGGCGGTCCAAGGGCGTCTCTCAGAAGTCTGTTCTCTCCTTCCACCATGCAGGTCTGAGGTATTAAACTCAGTTCATCAGGCTTGACAACAGACATGTTTACCTGCTCAGCCATGTCATTGGTCCTAAAATCTGTTCTGTTTTGGTGATCTCTAATTTTTGTCTCTGTCTTTGAGTAAAATTTCATCTTTCTTATTTGTTGTCTGTTAGGTAAGCTTGGCTACTGTGATTTTTGTAGCCAGCCAGAAAGCATTGTCTGCGGAAGTAAAGGCAGTAATCAAGCAGCAGCTGGACAGCGTCTCGAGTGGGTGGACTGTATACCGGATTGCCAGGCAGGCTTCCAGAATGGTACGGGCTTCCTTCACTTCCGAATGATGGTGCTTGGTGGGATGTCAGTGCACACACCTTAAATGGTGTGGTCCTTGTCCTAGTCAGAGCACAGGTGAAGATGGAAGCTGTCCTAGTCACTGTCCTGCTGCTGTGACCAAGGCAGCTCTTACAGAAAAGGAAGCTGGGGGCTCGCTTACAGCTTCAGAGGCTTAGTCCATTATCTTCATGGCAGGCGTGGCTGCAGAGAGACACTGAGCCATGGCTTCTGAAACCTCAGAGCCCACTCCCTACACATCAGCTCCAACAAAGCCACACCCCCTAACCCTTGTAATCTCTTCCGACAGTTTTGCTCCCTAAGGGCCAGGTGTTCAGGCTTTGAGCCCGTGGGTCCATTCTCAAGAAGTGCTTGTTACTCATGGGCTCCTAGGATGCCAAAGGAAAGCCCCTGACAGCTTTCCTCGTGAGCAGTGGTCTGTCAGTGTGTGATCAGTGCCGGTGCACACTGTCTGGAGAGTGTTAGAGCCACTGTACTGCAGCAGGTTGTCGCAACCAGGGCCACTCCCCTCCTCTTTCTGGCTACCATTCTTTTTCCAACCTGATCATTCAATTTTTTAAAGAAATACAAAGTGTAGTCGGACCAGAAACCTGAGGCAAAGTGCAGAGAAGAGAGTGAGGAGCACGGCTCTCTTCAGCAGCGGTTGAAGTGGTGCTCTGTTTCCTGCCATCTTCCACAGGGAGGAGCACTATTGGCCGGATGTTCAGGGTGATGGCATGGCATGCTGGCATGGCATGCTGGCACCGCAGGGTCAGGCGTCTCTGCCTCCAGGTCATTGAACGTGCATTCACCGACCACCAGTTGACTCAGCCCCTGGAGTTCCCTCAGCTCCCTAAATAGCTCCTGCAGAATGACACACAAGCACTTACACTTTCTGTATTTTAGACAAGCGTTCTAGACTTGAGTTACAGTTCACTCCATTTATTTTCTCTTTGGAACTGTTTTAGTAAAGAACTTGAGGCGTTATGTTATAAAAGCAGCTGGGTGTATTTTTTCTGAAGAAATATTTAGATTGTCTCAAGGAATTATATAACATGAGATGTGATATTTGGACTTGTTCTGGGTTTGCTGTCTACTATAGTAACAGTGTGAATGCCTAGCCTCAACTTCTGGCCCCTTCCTTCTTTAGGGCAACCATGACATGGCCCGAGAGCTTTACCAGAGTTTGCTGACTCAGGTTGCATCAGAACACTTCTACTTCTGGCTGAACAGTTTGAAGGAGTTCTCGCATGCCGAGCAGTGTCTCACTGGGCTGCAGGAGGAGAGCTTCAGCTCAGCACTTTCTTGCATTGCTGAGTCTTTGAAATTTTACCACAAAGGGATCGCCTCCTTGACAGTGAGTCCCCTTTCTGTCGTGATTGGTGTGGGTGCTATCCTTTCTGCTTTGGGTTATTCTCTTTTGACAACTTTGTGAGACCTGGTGGTAATATCAGAATAATACATGTGCATAGAAATAAAACTCTTGCTAGTGTTCTTAGGCTAATGGAAGCTAATTTAAAAAAAATTCTTTTTTTAATATTTATTTATTTATTATGTATACAATATTCTGTCTGTGTGTATGCCTGCAGGCCAGAAGAGGGCACCAGACCCCATTACAGATGGTTGTGAGCCACCATGTGGTTGCCGGGAATCGAACTCAGGACCTTTGGAAGAGCAGGCAATGCTCTTAACCTCTGAGCCATCTCTCCAGCCCTAATGTTTTGTTTTTATAAAGCACTGGGTACCACACATCCTGACAATTGCCGAATCGAGGCAAGACACAGTTAAGTGGAGTAGAAATAACCTCTTCCTTCAGATTCTCTTTTTTTTTTTTTGGCTCCATTTTCTATTATTTTTTTTTAAAGATTTGTTTATTTATTATGTGTACAGCATTCCTTCCATGTGTGCCCACATGCCAGAAGGGGGCACCCGGTCTCATTACAGATGGCTGTGAGCCACCATGTGGTTGCTGGGAATTGAACTCAGGACCTTTGGAAGAGCAGTCAGTGCTCTTAACCACTGAGCCATCTCTCCAGCCCCAGATTCTCAATTGGTAAGATACTAGCTGGTCCGGTGCCACCACCAGGCACAGGCCCATTCTCCAGTCCTGTCTGGCCACTCATAAGTAGAGGTCTTCAGGGTATTTTGTAATGTTAAGGCTTGAACCTGGAGCCTTGTGCATGCTAAGTGAATGCTTTGTCATTGCGATGACGCAGGAGTCTTACCTGACAGCTGTTCTCAACCTTCCTGATGCTGCGACCCTTTAATGCAGTTCCGCATGCTGTGGTGAAAGTATTTTCATTGCGACTTTCATAACGGTAATTCTGCTACTGTTATGAATCACAATGTAAATACCTGTGTTTTCCAGTTGTCTTAGGTGACCCCTGTGGAAGGGTCATTCAACTCAAAAAACAGGTAGTGACCCACAGGTTGAGAGCTGCTGTTTTATAATAAGAAAGAAAATGTTGAAAATTCTAATGTGCCACTGTTTTAACCCTCTGTGGTTTCCAAATTAACAATCTCCTGCAACGCTTACTCTGTCTACCAAGAAAGGATCTCAGAAAGGAGACCCTTAATTTTTCTTATTTTCTGAAATTTTCATCAGTTTCTTGAAATGAGCTGCATCCCTAAATAAGAACATGTTCCCTAAAGTAGTACTTTCTGTATTAGTCAAGGGCATTTCTCCCTAAAAGTGAGGAGGTTATTTATTCAGCATTAAACATTTTTAGAGCATTGTGACACACTTAAAAAATTGTGTATATTGAGCTGGGACCTATTTGCATATGTTTATAACACATTTTAACTATTATTGAGCCTGGGCCATCCCAAAAGCAGTGTTCAAATGAAACCTAGAATCAGTGTCATAGAGACTGTGGCTGTGCAGACTATGTGGTGCCTTTGAGACCTATTAAACTGATTGACAGGTATTTAAAACACGCGCATCCAAAGACCCGGAACCCTCCTTCCCTCCTCCCCACTCGTGCTTCCCTCTCACATCCCAGACCCCGCTAGGCCCTCAGCAGCCTCTCCATTTCAAAGGGCAGCCTTCTCTCATGACCTTCTGGAGAAGGAAAAGGTTGATAGGCTTTCATCAGGCTAATAAGTGCCATAGAAAATTTAAAGGTAAAATTACTGGATTGGATCAATAAAATTGTTTGATTTTTTTCTAGTTTATGTAGAATGGGAGATTATTCAATGGTAAAAAGTGCTAGGCAGTGTCTTGATGCTCAGCGCTGGCAGCTCTTTCAGAGAATCTAGCTTTGGTTCCTAGCACTCACACAGTGGCTCCCAGCCCTCTATCATTCTAGTTCCAGTGGATCTATCGCCCTCTTCTGGCTTCTGCAGTCATTGCACACAGTGCACAGACATGCGTGTGGGCAAAACACTCATTCACTTAAAAATAAAAATGATTTAAAAAATTTTTTGCTAGGTAAATAGATTCACATAATAGTGAGGTAGATGGAAGTAGCAGGGAGGGAATAGCCACTGAAGTGAGTTGGCACCACTCTGCCATCTGGTTACCTTGGCCCAGGGTGAAAGGAAGTTTGTTTTTCCTTTTCTTGGGGAGCATTTGGGGCAGTTTTGACTATTCCCAGTATTTGCTGTTTCTGCTGACCTTAAAACCCAGCTCATCTAAGGTTTAGCCCCAGAGTTGAGAAGAGTAAATGACGTCCCCTTGTCTCTCTTTGACAGTAGTCAGACTCTCACAGCCAAAATTGTGTCTCCCAGACATCTGTCCTGCAGGCGCTGTGGCCGTGAAGAACACTGCTCTTTGCTGTATGTTCCACAGTAACGTTGCTTCTCGCCCTGCATAGCACACACGCTCATCACAGTGGCCTCCTAGGCGCCCGTCTTCCCAGCGTGGCCAGTGTTCTCTCACCACTGCATGTAGCTTCTCCTTTGGTTTTAATGCATGTTAGAACCTTAGTGTGAGGGCTTTGTTTTTCAATTATGTATCCATGTCATATATACTTACTTGTGCTCCTGTCTCTTTTAAAATAAGTAAGTTGAAAATAGTAGGTAGGGGTAAGAGAGATAACTCAGTTAAGAGCACTTGCTGCCCTGCTAAGGGACCCAAGTTTGGTTCCCAGCACCCACAACAGGTGACTCCCAGCTGCTGTAATTGTAGCTCTAGGAGATATGAAGCCTTGTAGCCTCCTTGGGTCCCTCACACATACAGGGTATACACACTAATTAAAAATACTAATTGTTGATTAGGGTTATTTTTATTTTATGTGTTTTGCCTGCATGTATGCCTGTGGATCACATGCATGCCTAAGGAAGTTAAAAGAGAGTGTCCTGACCACCTGGAACTGGGCTACGGTGGTTATGAGCTGCCATGTGAATGGGTCCTCTGGAAGAGCAGCCAGTGCTGCTGACCTGAGCCATCTCTCAGATGAGCCCATTGATAAGTTTTTAAATTTGCAAGTAGTAATAAAGAGGCAGAAGAAATAGGGGATCTCCTTTTGTCTTCCTACAAGAGCAAATCAAACCTAAGAGATTAAACACAATTGAAATAGTCTCTGTAGTGTCTTGATGCAAGCTCTTTTGTAATTAGAACAAAATATTGAAAGGTCGAAAACATCAACACAGCCAAATATTGAGGATAGATATTATTTTTCTGTCGCATACAGTGCCTCAAGGGTCCTTGCAGGTGGAGAAGGGTACAGGCAAATGTGTGCTTCCATAGAGGATGCAGGAGCAGCTGCGCAAGCTCTGTTTGTCATTTGTAAGTAGAGCGCTCCACTGAGGACATTGTGCGCAGCTCAGCCAGATGGAAATGCCATGAGGGACTCCTAGAACCAGCTTCCCTGCCAGCAGAATAGTGTGAGGTGGCACTAAGAAACCATACCAGTACATCTGAAACAGCCATCTTGTAGAGGATGTGCCCACCATGCCTCCATTTACTATTAAATGAGCACATTTCTAGTAGATGCCTTTCATTGAAAACACATTGCTCTGTTCTCCACTAGGATGGTTGCTAACCAGTGATAGCTCTGCGTGTGCTGCTGGACTTAGCCCCCACCCACTCAGTGCTTGCTGCTTTGTGCTCTTGCACACTTCCCTCTTGTGCTTCTGTCCTCCTGAACATCTGTGTGTGATAAGCCACTCTCTGGTGTTCTCTCTACAGCATCAGCTCAGAAACTCTTTAAGTTACTGTAGGCTAGAAGGCAGCTTTGAGGCAGTGAGGCTGCCTAGAAACATGCTTCTGCCCCTTTATCTTCCTTTCCTCACTGCCCAACTTTTCGGCACACTAGTAATGGTTTGGTGATGGAAACCACAGACTGGAAAGGTAAGAGAGTGGTAAGATTTAGGGAGATGATGTCTTTGAACCTTCTGAGGTGGTGTCTTGTTGATAATTTATTTAGCAAGCTGCGTGCTAAGTACAGGCAGTGAGGAACTTCTGAATGTCAACAAGGTTTTCAGGCGATGCCGCAACAGTAAGTTTCTCTGATGTTGTTACAAAATCCTCATTGTGGTGTAGGTATTTCCCCATCAGTGTTACTATGACCTGTGCATAAAATGCAGTCCTCCCTTGGCTTTCGGGAAGACAGATTCCAAGACGTTCAAACAACCACAGGTGTCCAAGTCCTTGGATGCTCACGTCCCCCATTAAACAGGTGCAGCTTTTACATGTCCTCCGTGCATGCCCCTCTTGTGCTTTAATCATCGCCAGGTTTCTTACAATCCTAGCACAGCGTAAGTGCTGTGCAAATCATTGTTATGCTGTTGTGCTGTCCTGGGATGTTTTAAGGGGAAAAGGCAAGAAATAGTCCGTTCATGTTCCATTCAAGTGCGTTTTTTCCTGGGCATTTTTTAATTAAATTTGGTTGAGTCTCGAGTGGTGAGTTACTTTGTATTAAACTTCTTCGTTTATTCCAGGCTGCTAGCACACCACTGAACCCTTTAAGTTTTCAGTGCGAATTTGTAAAACTCAGGATCGATCTTCTCCAAGCCTTCTCGCAGCTCATTTGTACTTGTAACAGCCTGAAGACAAGCCCTCCCCCTGCAATCGCCACCACAATTGCCATGACCTTAGGGAATGATCTGCAGAGGTGCGGCCGCATCTCCAATCAGGCATGTCTTGATTTCTTTCTATTGTGGATGTTATTTAGATTTCAGAAATTTTTGAAGATGAAAGGTTGTACAGTTAAAATCAGTGGTGTGTGTCACGTACTTAACTCGTCTGTATGGCAGATTAGGATGATGTGCTGTTTAGACAGCCGTGGTCCTGAGAGAAAGAGTGACATTGTCAGTCACAGTATTAGTTATCTCAGTGACACTTGAAGAGACTGAAACACAAGTGTCTTGTTTCTAGGCATCGTTAGCAAATTATTACACACCGTGAAACATGTATAGACATCGTTAGCAAATTATTACATACCGTGAGCATGTATAGACATCGTTAGGAAATTATTACACACCGGGAGCATGTATAGACATCGTTAGCAAATTATTACACACCGGGAGCACATATAGACATCGTTAGTAATACACACTGGGAGTATGTATAGATGTCGTTAGTAAATTATTACACACCAGGAGTATGTATAGACATCATTAGTAATACACACCGGGAGTATGTATAGTCGTCGTTAGTAAATTATTACATACCGGAAGCACGTATAGACGTTGTTAGTAAATTATTACACACCGGGAGCATGTATAGACATCGTTAGTAATACACACTGGGAGTATGTATAGACGTCGTTAGTAAATTATTACACACCGGGAGCACATATAGACATCGTTAGTAATACACACCGGGAGTATGTATAGACGTCGTTAGTAAATTATTACATACCGGGAGCATGTATAGATGTCGTTAGTAAATTATTACACACCGGGAGCATGTATAGACGTTGTTAGTAATACACAGCGGGAGTACGTACAGACGTTAGTAAATTATTACACACAGGGAGCACGTATAGACGTCGTTAGTAAATTATTACACACGGAGCATGTATAGATGTCGTTAGTAAATTATTACACACCGGGAGCATGTATAGATGTCGTTATAAATTATTACATACCGTGAACATGTATAGTTTCCTTTGCCATCTTTGTTGCTTTTATGTAATAAAGTTATGAAAATGATAACACAATTTTTATTTGAACTGTTACTGAGGATGAGTTTTCTGTGCTTTAATTTTTATGTTTTTCCTCTTCTTTTTAGATGAAGCAATCCATGGAAGAGTTCCGAAACCTTGCTTCCCGGTACCGAGATCTCTATCAGGCATCCTTTGATGCTGACTCCGCAACTCTGAGGAACGTAGAACTGTATCCTCTGTCACTCGGAAGACTTTGTTCTTGGGATGTGTTCTCTCAAATACAGAGTAAATTTGCTCAATCAAAAATACAGATTTGATAACTCTTATGTTTGTTACAATTAATTAGCAATTTCTTCCTTAGAAATTCAATAGGAGCACATAGCTTTACTCTTAAATTTAATCTTTTTAAAAGGGCTGGCTTCCTGGTGGTCCAGTCCACCTTAGGAAGATCTGCCACAGCCCTGTGCCATGCCCAGGGCAGTGACACAAGCCTGTTGCCCCCAGTGCTAAGGAGACGGAGGATTGGTTGGACCAGGAGGTAGAAACCAACCAGCAACTCTGGAAGGCCTTTCTCAGAACAATGCCAGTCAAGCCCGGTCCCATCAGCCAGGAGCCTTGTGCTCGCTTGAGCAGCCACAGCACAGTATGTGGCTCGTGGCTAACAACCCTGGGCTATCCCCTTGGTTATGGCCACCACCACATCTTTTCCCTCGGTCCTCCAGAAACCATCCATCTTTTCTTATTTACAACTCCTAATCTTATTGGAAAGAGGGGAAAACTGTTCTGAAGTTGTCAGGCTTGTGAGTTCGTAGTTCTTGGAGTTTTAATTGATTGACTGATTGAAGCTTAATGAATGCTCAGGACCCTCTGCCATAGGAGTGCACGCAGGCGAGTCTGTACACACTCAATCACAACTGAGGAGCCATCCAAACAAAAACTCTGCAGTTGGCTCTCCTTGCTTCCTTCCTTCTCTCTCGTACCTTCTTCCTTCTTTCCTTCCCCCCTCCTTTCCTGTATCAATGGAAATTCATTGTTGTTTCATTGTTTGTTTGAAACACCCAGGAAGTGCTGCTTTATCTGAGGTAAAAATCAGCAGGGCTGTAACTGGGCATGAAAGGGCGTGCCTGTAGCCCTCGCTGCTTGGGAGGCTGAGGGAGGATTGAGACCTTGTCGTCCCACCCTAAAAAAAATGTTTAATACAGGGTCAGGGTCTCTTGTAACCCTGGCTCTCCTAGAACTCGCTGTGTAGATCAGGCAGGCCTCAAACTCACACAGATGCATCTGGTTCTTTTTCCTGAGTACTGGGCCCAAAGGCATGTGGCACCACCACTGGCTCTTTACGAAAGCAGTTTGAAGGTGGGGGTACGTCTGTAGCTCAGTGGTGGAGGCCTGTGTGCAGCATGTACAAGGCCCGGGGTTCAGTCCCACGTTGGGCTCTGAAACACCCTGCCTAGAAAGGGGTTTAAATTGCTGGTATAGACAGCGTGTACTCTGGAAAGGGGTTTAAATTGCTGGTGTAGACAGCGTGTACTCTGGAAAGGGAAAAGCACCATACATCATGGAGTGGATAATTGTAAAAGTGCAGTGCTCAAGTTTACTCATTTAATATTCTGATAGCAGAAAGTGTGAAGCAGGTCTTTGTGTTCTTCTGTGTGACTTAACGCTGCTCTAGACAGCAGCAGAGCTGCTTACTGATATCTCATGCCATAGAAGCCCTGGTTTTGGATCCAGAGTCAGCAAGGTGAGTTGAATGATGCTTGCTTTATAAAATTGCAAATGCATTGTTACCTGATGATGGGTCACAGTAGTGTTTTGGAAAGAAAACAAAGGAGAGCCGGAGAACTCTTCCTAGTTGCCTAGGGTCACAGAGCTAGGACAAAAAGATGTAGAGGAGCCGCTTCCCTCTGCATTTACAGCATTGACCTAGAAAGAAAACTGAGAAAAAAAATTGGTTGAATATGCTGTGCTGGGGAAATTGAGTTAATAACTCAAGAGTTGAACTTCATTGGTGTATGTATGTATGTATGTGTATGTTTTGCCTACATATGTGTCTCTATGATGATGTTGGTTCCCCTGGAACTGGAGTTACAGACAGCTGTGATCAGCCATGTGGATGCTGGGAATTGAACCTGGGTCCTCTGGAAGAGCAACCAGTGCTCTTAACCGTTGAGCCATCTCTCCAGCCCCTGAAAGCTGAATGTTCCCCGAACCAGAAGATGCTCCTTATTTGCTTTATTAAAAATTCCTTTTTCTTCCCCCAATAACTAATTATTCAGGGTAGTCGTGTTCATTAAAGACTATGAGAGCCTCTGTTTCATTCTGTGCTTCACCCTTGTGGAAGCCAGGGACGCTGAGAGTCCACACAAACTTGGCTCAGCAGTTCGTCAGTCCCATCTCCGTTAGAATGTCAGTCTCAGTGGTGCAGCTATTTTTCTTCCACTTATTGCATCCATTGTAATATGTTTATTTCTTGATGAAATTTAAAGTGTAGAACAGAGTCCTGGAGTCAGGCAGATGTGGCTACAAATGTCTCATTCTTCACTACTAACTCTGAGAATTTATTTGTTCCCACTAAGGCACATGTGCCTAAGCTGTAGGCACAATCTCTCCTTCCCAGGCCCTGAAGCATAAATGGACATCTGTCTTGTGTGCCTAGCTCCGAAAGGCCCTAAAGGAACGAGTGTGTGCCTGGTGTAGATCACCTGCGCTGTGCCCACTTCCAGATAGCCCTCCTCAAGTTTATGTAGGACTCGAGAGTTTGCTCCTCACCTCTGTCAGAAATATTTTCAGAGGAAGGAATCCACACTAAGCTTTCCTAGCGTGCTTGTCCTAGAACCTCCTCGCTCAGTGCTTTTCACTCCCGGCTTTGTGCTGACGCCGCTCCCCCAGCCATCGCCCTGAGTCCGGTGGCATGCTGACCTGCGGCTCTATTAGCCTGCCCTTCTCTCTGTAGTTCCATCTGTCTCTTCTGTGATGTCTTTTAAGTATGTTACTTGCTGGCCCCTTCTCCAGTGTCTTCTCATATGCTAACAAATTTAAAGACCTTCATGTGGGTAGTTAAGAATTACATTTGTCGTCAGATTTGGGTTTAAATTCCAGCTTGTCGGTGAGTAGTTGTACAAGTGGGGGCAGGTTAGCCTCTCCAGGCGTCCTTCTCCTCAGCTGTGATAGGAAATAACTTCAGTTTTTAAAAGGTGAAGTGAGAATGTGGACCGTGTTCAGCAAATGTGTGTGGTATTGAAGGGACCACTGCTTGAATGGGTTAACTGTGCTGGTCTGTGCTTCAGCTTCCAGGAGTACGGATCCACTGGGGCCTCCCACGCTGACAGTGAGTACGAGAGAAGAATGATGGCCGTGTACAACCGCGTCCTAGAAGAGGTGGAGTCGCTCAACAGGAAATATGCCCCTGTTTCCTATATGGCAAGTGGCATTTGTTTTGCTGAGTTTTTATCATTGAGGAAGTGGATATTTAGCTAAATACATCTCTAACACTTCTATTTTTATTTTTTATTAAAACGTAATTGTAAAGAACATGCAAATTAAAAATGTCACACAAGGAGGTTAGCTAAACCTACACTCGGTGCCTGTCATTGGACTTCTATGCACTTAGAGTAGCTGTTCTCAAGTCGCAGGGCTGCTTGTTGATTTTACGCTCTCACTGTTGAGTGTATTTTATGCATTCAGCCAGCACAGTATCAGTGATAAGTGGCAGCACTTAGCCCGTCTGCTGACTTGATGACCACACTAACATCGTCTCACGTGTCCAGGTGCAGGCAACTTTGATCAAATCTGACTTGCCTAGGTGCAGACCAATTTGTTTGTTTTATTTACTATTTTGAAAAAACCAAATTGAAGTTGTGGTAATTCTTAACTCTGTCACCAAGCTAGAATCACTTTGGGAGATTTTAAAAATTCATCCCTCCGACCACCCCCAAAAACCATTGACTCTAAATCTGGAATAGAGGCCCAGCACGTGTACAGTGATTCCAGAGTTAGGGTGGAGGCCCGGCATGTGTACAGTGGTACCGGAGTTCAGAGTTTAAGCCTCACAGAGGTACAAACATTGGAGTTTCAGAGGGCACAGCCCATCTCATAGTATAGCATTGAGTAAACGATACAAAACACTCACTACTTCCTTATAAACAGGCTTTGTTGTAGACGACTGGTTTTGCCCAAATAGTGACTAAAAAAAGTGCCTGGGCTGACCTAAACTATGTGTCATGTTCAGTGTATTTAAACATGTCGAATACAACTTGGGCTTACAATACTTACAGCCCAGGTAGGGTTTTTGTTTATTTGTTTTTGTCTTTTTTTTCCAATTAATCTTAATTATTTATGCATTTTTTTAGGTATGAGCGCTCTATCTGCATGTATGCCTACATGCCAGAAGAGGGCATTAGATCTCATTATAGATGGTTGTGAGCTACCATGTGGGTGCTGAGAATTGAAATCAGGCCTTCTGGAAGGACAGCCAGTGCTCTTAACCACTGAGCCATCTCTCCAGCTCCCCCCCCTTTTGTCATAGAACTAGCTCTGTAGACCAGGCTGGCCTTGAACTCATAGAGATCTGCCTGCCTCTGCCTCCCAAGTGGCAGGATAAAAGTGTGCACCACCACCACCTGGCCTTTTGTTTGCATTTTTGGTTGACAAGATCTCACTCTGTAGATCAGGCTGGCCTCAAACTCACTGAGATCCACCTGCCTCTACCTCCCAAGTGCTGGGTTTGAAGGCGTGTGCCACACCCGGCCTGCCTCTGGTAGGTTTAATCAGAGTATGATCCTGTCATAAGGCAAGGGATAACACTTTTCAGAAGCTTCCATGTGATTCTGTCATGCTGCAGAAGTGAAAACACGCAGAAAATAAAACTAGTAAGTCTAATTTGGAAAAAAATAAGAAATATAAGGTAGAAATCTGTGAGTGTGTGTGTGTGTGTGTGTTCTGACTGAATGTCTGTGCACTGCATGTGTGTGTGTGTTGACTGAATGTATGTGTACTGCATGTGTGCCTGGGACCTGAAGGAAGCCAGAGAAGGCGTCAGACCCCCTGGTCTGGAGTTACAGAGAGTTGTGAGCTTCCGTGTGTGCAGGGAATTGAAACCAGGTCCTCTGGAGAAGCAGCCAGTGCTTTTAGCCCCTGAGCCATCTCTCCAGCCCACTGATTATATCTCTTGACATAAGTGATTGAGTTCATGTGTAGTTGTGGACGTTATATCTCTTGACATGAGTGATTGAGTTCATGTGTAGTTGTGGACGTTACACCTTCTTGCTGAATGGTGTGTGCTCTTGGAAGCATTTGTATGAGCATATGTGTTTCCAGCTCTGCCCTGAACATGCTAAGTTGTAAGTTTGCAGGTTTCTTTTCAGCTGACTTTCTCTCTCCCACAGCACACAGCATGCCTCTGCAATGCCATCATCGCCTTGCTGAAAGTTCCTCTTTCGTTTCAGAGATACTTCTTTCAGAAACTGCAGTCCACCAGCATCAAGGTAGGGCGGAAAGAACACATAAGGTTTAAAGACCAGCTAAGTAGGGCTGGAGAGATGGCTTACTAAGTAACAACAGCACCTGACATCCGAGCTCAGTCCCCAGGGCCTGCACTGTAGAAGAGAATGACTCCTGCAGGTTGTTCTCTGACCTGCACGTGTATGCATGGCACCCACACCCCAACACACACACACACACACACACACACACACACACACACACACACACATAAATGTAGTCAGAATCAGCTAGCTAGCTTCTGAAGATGTAATGGGACTTAGCTAAGGTTTAGTATCTTCACTTTGGCGTAGATAAAAATTTAGTTCTAAGACTTTAGTTAGCTGCCTTTCCCCCTTTATTGGATGATTTGAGGAAGGATAGGAGCTTGAAAGTTACTGTAAGACAGGCCTTGGGGTAACAGGAGTCCATCGTTGTCTCTTACCTCCAGAAATGAGTTCTTAGAAGTCTGTTGCAGTTGCCTGCCCGCATCTTGAACTGAGTCTGTGAGAGCAGACACAGCTTTGGTCAGAGCAGGCCAGTGCAAGCATCACCAGCCTATCTTCCAGGCACTCTTGCCTTTGGAGGATGAATTTGGAGAACTAACCCACAAAGAGAGTTAGTGTATTGAAAAACTTCAGCCACTCAGAATTAAAAAGTTATTTTTGGATTGTTGGAAAAGAAGGAGATTGTCCCCAGAGAGAGCCTAGATTCTGCCTGTCAGTGAACTATTGCATCCATTTAATGTTTTTGGTTGGAACTAACGTTTCAAAAAGACCTTAATCATCAGAAAAGCTGAAGGGAGCAGGCCTAAGGCAAGCTGTCTGCACAGTCGATGACAAGATCAAGAGGTTCAATAACATCAGAAAACTCATTCCCTTTCCCTTTAGCCAAACTTGAGCTTTCTACAGTTGAGGTGCGTCTGGGGTTTACACTGCACTTTTAAAGAAAAGCTGTAAGTTAGAAATATTACTCAATTAGCAACCTTGAGACCTTGGGATCAGTCCCTAACACCCCGTTGTTTGGGTTCTGTAGTTGCATTTCATTTGTATTTTAATAAATAAAGCCTGCCGAAGTTCAGAAAGTAAAACAGCCACACCGATCAGCCTTACAGTCCAGACAGTCGTGGCACACACCTTTAATCCCAGTAGCCACACTAGTTTGCCATAGAAACTGGGCAACAGTGGTGCACGCTTCACTTACAGTCTCATCCTGAGATTCCTGGAGGCAGGATCACCATTTCAGACTGAGGTAGAGGTAAGAGCCAGTGACTGGCTGCTTTGCTTTTCTGATCTTCAGGTTGGACCCCAATTTTTGTCTCTGGATTTTTATTAATCATGCTACAGGGTTCATTGGGGAAACTTTTTTAAAATAACATATTAACTTAGTTCTGTGAATTATCTTAGAATTTTAAGTTTGTTTGCATTTGAATCCCGTCTATTTTAAGTTACTTAAGACAATTGCACAGAACTTTTTTTTCCTAGAATAAAGAGGTCTCCAGCGGACATGAAAATTATACATAGCCTTTCACCTGAGGGGGTGTCCATTGCATCCCCTTCAGCAGAGTCCTGGCAGACAGCGCCTTTGCCTGCTTCCCTCCAACAGCACAGGGCTGAGCGAAAGCACAGAGGTGTGGATAGGGAGCCTGAGGGGAACTTGACGTGGGAAGTTCATCTGCAGGGTGGTGCCTCGCAGTGAGGTCCTGGAATGGCTTGCTGCCAGGGACAGTCACATGAGTGTTCATCTGCTACCTTGCTCAGTGCAGCCAGGTGTTGAAGGAAGCTTGGTTCAGGCTGTCAGCACTTACCACGCTACTGTTTCCCCAGCTTGCTCTGTCACCGTCTCCCCGGAACCCAGCAGAGCCCATTGCTGTCCAGAATAACCAGCAGCTGGCCTTGAAAGTGGAAGGCGTTGTTCAACATGGCTCCAAACCAGGACTCTTCCGCAGAATTCAGTCTGTGTGTCTGAGTGTTTCTTCCACACTGCAAAGTAAATCCAGCCAGGACTACAAGGTAACTCACGTGAGGAAAAACCATGTGCAGCTCACTGGCCCCAGGTGGGGCTCTCCTCTGTTCTGGCAGCCTCACTTCCACATGGATGGGGCCATGGACACAGCACAGCTGAGGCCTGGGCAGACTGTTACACAGTGTTTCTTTTTTCTCTGCTTGAACCAGATAGTGGGCAAAGCATTCCAGCAGAGATCAAAACATGATTCTGTGATTCTTAGAGCAGTGTGGAAACTATCTGAGGTTCACACAGCAAGAAATATGTGACCATGTGCCCCTGATCGGGTTTCCTACCCCGCCTAGTCCCATGCAACTCAGAGAGCTTACCTCCTCATGCCTGCTTCCTTGTTCATAAGACCACCTCCTCATGCCTGCTTCCTTGTTCATAAGACCACCTCCTCTGCCTGCTTCCTTGTTCATAAGACCACCTCCTCTGCCTGCTTCCTTGTTCATAAGGCCACCTCCTCTGCCTGCTTCCTTGTTCATAAGACCACCTCCTCTGGAGCCGTCTCGGGGCTCCTCCTCCTCATGAGGGGTGCTGCCTGCTGCCGTGCATAACACACAGGGAACCTCGGGAGTTCGCTTCCTTGAGAAGTCATGAGGTAGGTAAGTGTTCGCCGGCATCAATCAGGCTATGTGCTATGTGACCATCTGCCCCGATAGGGTCCCCACCAGCATCACTCAACAATAGATGTTGCCATCCAGAACCAGGATACTGCATATGTTCACATGCAGTACCACTGTCTCTTTGCTTAGACATTTCTTCTCAGTTTTGTGCTGATTTAATCCACAGTATGTGCCCAGGTTACTCTGGCATATTTAAGTCTATATAATAAGAAATAAGGCTTAAAAGGAGCATTTCAAGGCTGGGGAGATGGCTCAGTGAGTAAAGTATCTGCTTGCAATCACGAGGACCTGAATTTGGATTCCCACAACCCATGTAAAAAGCTAACCCTGAGTGAATGCCTAGAACTCAATGACCAACCACTCTGGCCAAATCCATGAGAACCAAGTTCACTGAGACCCTGTCTCAAAATAAAGGTGGAGTGTGATTGAGGAAAAACACCCAGCATTGACCTCTGGCCTCCTTTATGCGGATGCGCATGTGTGTGCACATGTATACACACAAACACTCACCACAAACATTTCTTTATTGTCAGAATTTTAGGCTAAAAAGTTGCGGGAAGGACTGGCGTGGTCACCATCGTCACTTCCTTTGGTGCTGTCCTCTCCCCTGCACACTGACTACTCTCTGAGAAGGCCCAGCCTCCATTCTCTCCCCCTCTTCCTTCTGATTGATGACACAGATCACTGAGCCCTTAACCTCCCCATAAATACTTGGGGAGTGACGCCCAGAGGGCTGTGTGGGCTAGAATAGCCATGTGGTTGAGCGACCTCAGGCCACTGGAAACTGGAACGGGAATTCATGTAGCTTGTCCTTGGACAGGGCCTGGCTCCTAGAGAACCCTGAGCAAGCAGCTCGTGCTGATATTTAACAATTCTTGTGTCCCAGATTCCCATTGATAGCGTGACCAATGAGATGGAGCAGAGGGTTGAGCCACACAATGATTACTTCAGCACCCAGTTCCTGTTGAACTTTGCTGTCCTTGGAACACATAGCATTACAGTGGAGTCCTCAGTGAGAGACGCCAATGGCATCGTTTGGAAGACCGGCCCCAGAACTACCATGTTTGTCAAATCCCTAGAGGACCCCTATTCCCAGCAGATACGTCTACAGCAGCAGCAAGCCCAGCAGCCTTTGCAGCCACAGCCACAACCACAACCTCGCAGTGCCTATACCCGGTTTTAAGTGTGCTCCAAGCATACTGCACACTCCCTCACTGCACAGCCATCAAGCTGCAAGAAGAGTCTGCATCTTCATGTGCGTTAAGTGCAAATGTCACGGTATAAAATCCACCACTCACCAATTTCTGTAATGTGGCATTCTGGAGATTGTTTAAGAAATCACCTGGCTCCCAGCCAGAAGATTACATCTTTTTCATTTCTTAAACCCAATCTTCTGCCTCACACTTAGCATTTCTGTTGTAGTGTTCTTTCTGGTTGGTGAGCTTTTCTTCCAAGAGTGGTCACAGATCAGTGGTAGATTTGACTGGGTCTCTACCAGAATGATTGTGCTGAGCAGCCCAGACCTGGAGTGAGAAATCCTGTCTAGTGCGTGCAGGGTTCATCCAGGGCCGGAGACTGAGGCCTTCAAAAGAGACTGGAAATCTGTGGCCCCTGCCTTCTCGACTGGGAGCCTGTGGGTCACAGTTCTGGCTTCCTGCTGCATTGTGGCCACCTCCTATCTGTCCCCTGCACTAGAGCAGTGTTCGTTTTGGTCTTTAATTGATCCAAAATTTAATTTCTATATAGTGTGTTGTTTTTTCTGGCATGTGACTATAACGTAGACATTTTACATTTTTTTCAAAGTGAACATGGCTCCCATATAATGTCTTCCTTTTAATGTAGAAGGAACAGATCCTTCCCTGTGGTCTCTACTGAACGAGGTGTGGACTCTGCACCTGATGTCTAGACAGCAGGTCTGCGTGGCTGGGATGCGCAGCAGGTGCTCAGGGAACAGCGATTGATGGTTAGCCAGAAAAGCCCTTTCTCTGTTTTAGTCCTGGTTGACAACTGTATGACAACATACTTTAACTTTATACTGGGCATGTTTAACTATCCTTTTGTAATTGCTCAGCGTTTGGAGAGCACAGTTAGTAGACAGAAGACCTGAGCGTTGCCGATAGCGGTGTGTGTGGTCAGTAGGTGGGGTGCAGTGCAGCCACTGAGAGCGTGAGCCCTGGATTCCTATGTGAATAAATCTCTTAATTTCTATGTTCTCTTCACAGTCATTCTCATAGAAGACTTGAGTTGCTGTTTAAATGGGCTTTTTGTTTGTTTTTCCTGTCACATTACCTCTGGGGCTGAGAAGTGATTGACAACTTAGGTTCCCCTGAGGTCACTTTGCTTTATGAGATGTTGCTCCTGAATAGCAAATTCTGCTTGTCATAGCATGTGCAAGTCTACAGTTTCCACTGTAAGTGATGTCCCCAGAGCCACCAAGTTGCACACAGTGCACAGTCTGCACTTGGTCAGCGTCTGGGGACACTTCCAGGGCTCCAGGGAAGACCTGTGTGGAGCCCCCCTTCCCCCGTCCTTTGCTGAGTCAGCGTTCCACTTTGGCTCTACAGTGAGTCACTGCGTCTGTCTCTATAGAGTCAGACTTTAGTCTCTTTACAAAATGAGTGAATCAGGCTAGACTCCTCCAGTCTAATTCGGTTTATCGGTGACTGAAGAACTAAAGATGAAAAAATTGGGGAAATAATGTCTTCAATGACAGATTCAACTAAGGGCCAAGGACCCCCATCCCACTATTCTACCATGAGCCTGACTGAGTCCTCAGAAAAAGACTTTTTATGTTTGCTTGTTTTTGTTTCTGGTTTTTGAGACAGTTTCTCTTTGTTGCTCTGACTCACTCTGTAGACCAGGCTGGTCTCAGACTCAGAGATCCGCCTGCCTCTGTCTCCTGAGTGCAGGGATTAAAGGTGTGCACCACCATGCTTGGCCTCAAAACCTCTTTTAATATAAAATTTGGGGAGGTCACAAAAGAAATTAGTAGCTTACTATATTTGTTTTCTTTCTGGAGAATTCTACCATGAAATAGTGCTAGAGACCTGAAATTCACTCCGTAATACAGGCTACTTAAAAGTTAAAAGGATAGGGTGGGCATGATGGTGCACACCTTTAATCCCAGCATGGGGGCTGCAGGGGTGGGCAGAGGCAGGCAGATTTCTATGAATTCGAGGCCAGCCTGGTCTACAGAGAGTTCCAGGACAGCCAGAGCTACACAGAGAGACCCTGCCTCAAACAACAGAAAACAAAACAAAAACGAGGTTGATAGTTGTGGTTATAAACTCTTGGATTTTGTGTACTGGGACCCCCTAAAAGGTTGGAAAGCAATTAAAATAAAAGCAGGTCCAGATAGTTGTGAGGGGAAAGTGACTGTGGAGTAGACACAGGAGTAGGGTCGCCCGGTTCTCTGTGCAGTGCAGTGTGCCCTGTGTTCTTTGCAGAATGCGTTTATATTTTTAACCCTGATGAATGAAAAGAATTTTTAAAAAGATGAACATGCTAGTTAGGAAATAAGCGTGTTTCCCAACTTGAACATGCTAGTTAGGAAATAAGCGTGTTTCCCAACTTGAACATGCTAGTTAGGAAATAAGCGTGTTTCCCAACTTGAACATGCTAGTTAGGAAATAAGCGTGTTTCCCAACTTGGCCATAAATACTGTGCAGCCTCGTGGCTGTGAGGGCCTAGTGCTCACGCTCAGGTTTACTTTCCCAAGTTTGTGACCTTAGAAAAGCTAGGTGCTGGGTTCTTACTGCTATGATGAAACACCATGACTAAAAACAAACTGGAGATGAAAGGGTTTATTTGACTTACTTAGCCTGAATCACAGTCCCTTTAGGGAAGCCAAGGTTGTAACTCTAACAGGGCAGGAGCCTGGAGGCAGGAGCTGAAGCGGTCCTGCTGTGCTTCTCTTGGCTTGCTCAGCCTGCTTTCTTAGAGAGCCCAGGACCGCCTGCCCAGGGATGAATCCCACAATGGGCTGGGCCCTCACTTTTTAATCACTGATTAAGAAAATGCCCCCAGGCCTGCCAACAGCCCTGTAGGGAAGACATTTCCTCAGGTGAGGCTCCCTCAGCTGATGACTTTAGCTGGAGTCCAGCTGGCCTAAACCAGCCAGCACATTTACTGTGCCTCCCTTTCTGGGTTCTGACATAAAGACTGCTCAGCCTTGTGAGTGGATGGGAGGACTGAGTGTCCTGTAGTGTTGCTAGGGAACGCACAGAGCACGCCTGCCGCACAGCCAGGTGCACCTCGCTGTGTTGTCACTGTCCTCCCTGTTGTGTTTGAGGGTCGTCCCTGTGGCCTCCCTCCTCACCTATCCCGTGCTGGCACTGCAGACGTGCACTTTGCCGGGCTGGGTCAGTTCTTAAGTTTCCTACCAGCACATTTAAGGCTCCACTGAATAATAAGATAAAATAATCAAAGTGGGATTTCTTACCACTGCCTATTATAAAGCATTTTAAAGGAAATATACAAAGAAAATCATACAGAGTGGTTTCTGCTGGCCGCCTTCAGTGGCCATATAGATGATACATTGACTGGTTATATTCCAGTGTAAATGAGGTCTTCCTGTGTGACCTGCGGAGCTCAGAATGACCTAGGTGGCAGCGATTTGCCAAACTGTAAGCATCACTCTTTACCTTAACACATGACTGGAGAATCGGGTTACTGCTTGTTGATATCTAGAACTCAACCAGCCCTGGGTGGTGGTGGTGGGAATGTTCTGGATGTGCTCCATCAGCCACTGACCACACTAGCTACTCGGTTCTGAAGAACAGCTAGGTCCGAAGAAGGTGTTGGGATCCCCAGGAACTGGAATTACAGATGGTAATGGGCCTCTGTGTGGGTACTGGGAATTGAACTCAGGTCTTTTGGAAGAGCAGCCAGCCTCTAATCGTTGAGCCATCTCTCCAACCCATTCCTGAAATCTTAATAGCATCCTCCATGTAGCAGGAGATGATCATGGGTCATTAGGAAACCGGCCATTGCTGACATTCCTTCCTTTGGCTTGGAAAGTGTCTCTCAGAGACAGCTGGGAGCCCCTCTCCTGATGCAACGCCTGCTGCTCTTGCCAGGCTGCTGGGTGACTTGAGTCCTTCAATGTCACACTGCAAGAGACTAATCACAGGATCACGTGGGCATCATCAGATCTTTCATTGTTTACTGTGTCCCCTGGGGTGCTCCAGAGTCTGTTAGCCCTGCTAAGATTGCACTGTCAGGGAAGAAACGCACCTGGGCTCATGTTGAGGGCCCTTGTTAGGGAAGAGCCTGCCCTCAGCACTGCCCCACCTCCCCACGCCTAAGTGACTGATGAGTGCACCCTTTATCCTCCTGCTGAGCAGGGGAAGTAACTCACTGACATCCCAGCTGCTGCTTAGGCAGCAGCTTTGTCCAAGCAGAAGTTTGTGAACTCAGCTAGTTCCCAGATTATGCCCAAAGTTTGGCCAACAATTCCACAGTTTTGAATTCATTAACTACTGAGCATGTACGAAGTACCGGCTGCTGGAGATACAGTGGTGCACCGAGCTCTTTGAGGTCAAAGCCATGCCATTTCCTGCTTCTTGCCCACGGTGTGAGCCAGGTGCTAAGGAGACGCCTCCTCAGAACCTGGCTGATCTCTCCCTCGGACGGGGAAGGCCACTCAGCTTGTGCCTTTCCTTCCGTGTCGCTCTGCCCCACATGCTCAGGTTTCCCCCTGTCCAGTCTGAGCCATTCCTAGCTCTTAACACGCCTCTGACCTCTGTGTTTGGGGAAGACGGGAAGTCCTTCGAAGCCTGGGTTCTCTCGTCTCCAACTGTCCCACAGTGAACATCCCAAGGCCTTTCTGTCCCTCCCGGAAGACCTTCAGCCAGGTCCTCCAGACACGCTCCCTTGCTAGTCCCTGTGAGCAGCATCCGTGTCTACGGTGTGCAGAGTCAGCTACTGAGAGGGCTGGCTTGAACATGGTGGCGCAGGACACTGATATCCCTGATGTCCTGTGCCCCTCAGCAGCCCCTGGCACTTCTTAGAGTCTCCCATCTCACACCTCTGACTCTTGGTGTCATCTGTCTCGTGCAGCTAGTAACTACCCTGCCATAAAGCTCTGTGAAGACTCATGCTAGATACCATGCAGGACCCTAGTGTCTGGCTAGTCTTCACCTTGAGTCACCTTTCCCATGTGCCCTGGTAGCCCAAGAGACTTCATGGGAAGAAACACCAGCTGCATCAAACCAAGAATGTTCTGAGCCATTTGAGGACCCATGGTTATGGAGGAATATATTCTCTGCTCCTATATTTCCACCCCTCATACTTAACTGTGGGCACAGCCTTGGGCAGATCTGGGCCATAGATGCTTCACCAGTACGGCCAGCTACCTCGGGCTTTCTGGGTCTGAGGTATCTACAAACTCCTCAGCTTATACCCAAGGCTAGTTGGTAGATCCTGCACTGCTAACATCACAACAGCTCCATTCTCATGTTTTACAGTTAGCTATCCCCTCCAAACACAGCGTGAAAGGAGGAGACAGTTTCTGCAGAGATACGTAAGTTGAGGGTGAGGAACAGCTTGGGAGTCTGTGGAGATCATCTATACTAAAGATCATGTGTTCCTAAGGGGCCTTAGGACAGGTCTTCCTAGCCACCAACGAAGTTTCCCAAGGCCACTTGGGAAGGCAGAGGGATAGACGATATAACCTTGGTCCCACACCCTCACGAGCAGGCTTCAGCTGAAGGCTTCTGTTCCAGGACTGCCTAGGAGATTGAGTGTAGTCTCCCCCACCAAGTACCTGCCCTCCAGAGGGGTCTGGCCTATAGACACAGATATAAATAGCCCAAGAGACTACTTGTCCTTAGAGCAAGTAGCTAGGGCTGTGGCCTAGAAGAGAAGGAAGGACTCAGAGAAGATGCACAGAGCAGCCCTGGAGGTACGGTGAGGTGGGGAGGGGCCATGACTGCTGGAGAGAGTAGGGTGAGGAGGATGTTCCTTGTCGAGTTTCTGTGAGATGTACCCTGACTGGGAGGGACTGGCCTCTGTGGAAAGAAGGGGCTGTCCACAGCATTCCCTTCCCCCTAGTCCCAGCACCCTGGTTCCCAGCTTCACCTTCCTGGAGTGCAAACAACTTTCTATCTTGTCTTAATTCATTCCAGTTTGGGGTTGGGGAACTCTGCCCACTAGGTTGCTGGTGCAGCTCAAAGACAACTCTTTCAAGAGCTTGCACACTCAGACCCAGCACAGCAGTCACACTCGCTCTTAACACCCTCCAGGTGTGACCACACTGCAAAAATAGCACCCTGGGCACTGCATGAGCGTGCTGTGTGTCTTTGTTCAACTCTTTTTCCAGCCCAGAAAAGCCAGGTTGTCTCTCCATGTCACCTCTCCGTGTACCTCCGCCGGGTTGTCTGTCCATGTCATCTCTCCATGTTCCTCCACAACCTGCTTCGTTCACTTTTGCCCAAACTGCTCAGACTGCCGGGCCCTGGAGGCTGGCCTCGCTGGACAGAGTGGTGGCTAATGTTCCTTTTTTCTGTTACTAGGGACAGACTCCTCTGGCTCTCCACGTCCCTTCCAGCCCCCATCCCGCATGCTGGCTGTTCTGTCCTGGTCCTGAGTGAGCTGCTTGCTACTCCCCTCACAGTCAGAGGAAGAGAGACAAACTTTCTGATTGTTCTGGGTACCACACCAGTGTAAAGGTGAGGGCATGGCCCACAGATGCCCGAGAGGCCCGTGCAGTCCCAGTGTACCAAGGCGCTGGGCTGAGTCTGAAATGGGAAGAAGTGGCCCATAGTAAAGCTAATGCTTTCAAGAACCTTTCTCCTTTAAGCCAGATGTGATGCTGCACACCTGTCCCCAGCACACCCAGAAGCAGGACTGTGAAGCCCGCCTAGGTGAGGCCTTGTTGAAAGGAAGGAGCAAAAAAGGTAGAAAACGGGGCCAGGAAATGGCACAGCCAGTAAAGCGCTTGCCACACAAGCAATAAGGACCTGAGTTCAGATCCCCAGCATCCACAGAAAACCCGGGTATACCAGAAATACCTGTAGTCCCAGCCCCACGGGAGGGGGAGACGGGAGGAGCCCTGGGACTTGCCGGCCAGCCAGTCTAGACGGCTGTTGAATGCTGTTCAATTCTGTTTCACTGAGAGGCCCTGTCTTTAAGTAAGAGTGACTAAGGAGGAAAACCAACATTGGCCTTTGGCCTCCATAACCACACACACGTGCACACAACACAGGCACACATGCAGCCACACCCAAGAGAAGCAGCAGGCGCTCGTGCTAGTCGACCCTCACTGGCCTCGGGGCAGCAGCATCCTCCTGGGCAGAATGTAGAACGTCATCTTTGGAAGTCCAGCGACGTTCTCATGAGTTGACCAAAGCCCTGCTACATCAGTTCCTTGGGTGGCACACACAGACTCCCTCGGGAGGCTCCTGATATCGGGAATCTGTTCATCCACGGTACTGAGGTCTGGGAGGTGTGGGAAGGACACCATCAAACAAGAAGGCCTGTGACCTGCCACTCAGAAGACCCTGTGGAATATGGAGAGGACAAAAGTAAATAACGCTGTGGGATATTTTGATCGCACTCTTGACACTCCCAACACTGACAATAAAGTTTACTTTGAATCAGAGGGCAGAGCCAGCTACTAGCTGACCAAAATCAGCCACAGAGGCTTTGGAGGACCAAGGACGTATAGAGAGACAGAGGAAGTTGTAGGAAGAGGCTGAGAGAAAGGCTCTGCCCTTTCGAAGGAAAGAGGAAGTCACTTGGCGCCTTCTCCACCGTCTCTCTGATCAATCAGGTTCTTACCCTGATATCTGACTCCCGCATTTTTATTGATAAAGAATAATTAGATAAACGCTTCATAACAAGGACACGAAAGGAGAGGAAGTCAAGCAGGTGCTTCACCTCATCTCTGTAAGCCTAGCCCGTGAGAACCGACAAGAGGCACCAAGATTCCTAATGCTCCAAGCCGTCACTAGCCCGTTACTGCACGCCCCCTCGAACCCCTACTGCACGCCCCCTCGAGCCCTTAACCCACCTGCTTTCACCTGAAGCTTCTGCAAAGAATTGTGGCTTTCAGGACCTCTATCTGGGTAACTAGCCCAGTAGCGGGGAACCTTGCTAATGCCCCAGCTCCTATCTCTGCCTGTGCCAACAGAAGGTAGTCCAGCATAGTTACTGCCCAAGGCCTCCTGAGTAGCCTGGTCCCCAACACCAGGTCTTCCCAGCCTGGAGGATGCCTGGGGGAGTGGAGGGTTAAAGCAACAAGGCAAAGGGAAAACAGCCAGTACTGTAACATCCAAAACATTGAGAAACGCCAGGAGTAAATATTGGCGGCAGAATAAGGCGGCAGTGGGCTGGTCATGGCCACTTGTGACACGTTGACTCCCAGTTCGTTCCCAGAATCCCAGGACAGTGCACACCCCGAGCCTTTGGCCACTTGTGTCTCAGTGTGCAGGGGCGGCTCCCTCTACCTCTTTCCAGCACGATGTAGCAATCTTTCCTCTTTACCAAATCCAAAGTCCTTTCCAGAAGCCATCCCCAATGCCCCCAGAGCTGGGGCTGCCCAGCCCCACCCTTCCTCGACACTTCCCTGTGTCCTTTCCTAAACTACCCCCACAGAGGTGTTGGGGATACATCTTTGCATTCCTGGTGCCTAGTATGGTTGCCTGACATATAGCAGGGCTGTTGATGATATTTAATTACTTAGGAGTTTGATTCAAATGATCTAGCATTTAATGTAGTGTCTGGTCCTCCATGCCAGGCCCCTGACAACTGGCTATAAATGTAAGAGCCATTATTGCCCAACCATTTCCTGGCGCTGCTCTGCCGGGCCTCAAGTCAACAGCAGCTGATCCTAGGCAGGGCCACAAAGGCACATCATCCCCTGGGGTGGACCTGGTGGTCTGAGAGGCAGCGGAGGCTGCTCCCTGAACAGCTGGACTTGGGCTTGTCTCCTGTCTGGCCAAGGTGCAGCTCCGTCCCTGCTTCTAGGCTTCAGTGTCTCCTCTGCCCTGAGGTTGTGGGTCTTAATTAGAAAGCTCTCAGAGATCCCTGAAAGGACTTGCACTGAGCTGTAGGACAAAGGGCATTGTGTCACGGTGGTGTAAGGGTGAGGCAATTAATGTGAACGAGGAAATAATAAGAGCTGATTCCCAGAAGCACATTGATTTAAACCACAAAAGCTCTTTGGAATGAGGCTTGAGAATTGTAAAAGTCTGAGCAGTCAGCAACCCCAAGGGAGGGAGCCACACCAGGCCCTGCCTGAGACTCACTCTGTGTTCCTGGGGGCTGGGTCGTCCCTCAGGTGTCCTCAGCAGTGATAGCGCTGCAGTGCTCCTTGGGGATGACAGTGACTGCCACCCTTTTATACTCTTTCTAGAAAGAGCAAAGAATTGGCTCTCCTACCACGCAGTTCATTCTCCATGCTCTGCGGGATGACAACATCTCTGGGTGGAGGAAGCTCTGCAAAGCGGACGTGAGTTCCCATGCTGCTTAGCAACCATAGAGCCACGCAGGTGCTCTGCATCCGTGTGAAATAAAATTCACCTGAATAGTCCCATCAGCCTGGACTGCAACACGGAACTGCCCGTGTCTTCACGCATGGTCCACACTGCGGGTAGGTAAAACTTGTAAGAAAAGGAATAAAGCTTCTAAATGGCAAAAATCACCACAACCAACACAGGAAACAGTGGGGAAAATATTTAGTGTCCGTCACTGATCAAGCTAGATGTGGTCGCACATACCTGTAATCCCAGCACTTGAAAACTAAGACAAGACGCTCTTGAGTTCAAGTCTAGCCTGAAAACATAGTGATGTCCAGACTAGCAAGAGCTACCTAGGGAGACCCTGTCTCAAAAAACAAAAACAAACAAACAAAACAACCACAAAAAACTCATCAATAGACATGCAACCCAACAGAAAAATGGGCTGAGTACAAAACTGGTTAATGAACAGAGTGCAGGAGCGTGTGTGTGTGCATGCACACACACACACACACACACACACACACACACACACAATAGAAAGTACAAATTTAAACAACAAATTTAATTTTTAATTATGAATAAACTCAATTATAATTATAAATGCAAGCCTTTAAAAAAGTAAGTTATATAAGAACGTGTAAGTGTGGTTTTTTTTTATGCAGGAAGCAATACAGTACTAAGCCACACATTGTTAAATGTGTCCAAAGAAAAGAGGGGCTGGGAGATCCAGTTCAGGAAGGTGGATTTGAGCAGGGCCGATGGAGCTGGACAAGCCACAGGGCCTTCTGGGGCAGTAGCGGTGTTAAATTGGATGGTGGCTTCATGGGTATTTTATTTTTCTTGTGTGTGTGCTTTATTATATAAGGTAAAAATGTTATATTTATTTAATACTTGATGAAAATAATTGTTGAGTTATTTAAAATTCCAGTCCTGGCCGGGCATGGTGGCTCACACCTTTAGTGTCAACCCTCAGGAGACAGAAGCAGGTAGACTTGAGACCACCCTGGTCTACGTGGTGAGTTCTAGAACAGCCAGGGATATGTAGAGACCTTGTCTAAAAATAAAATAAATTTTTAAAAAATAATAATTTTAAAAAAATAATAATGAACCCCTTAATGATACATGCTTACTTAAGAAAAGAAAACATTCATAAGATTTAATTTTTAATAGGCCTGCAGTAAGAAGTGGACTCACTTCGACTGTTTGCTTGCTGAGACATGCCACGGGGCCACGGGGATGGAAAACGTATTTCTTATGGCGAACACCCTGGAACATAAGTGGAAGCCACAGCGTGCCGGGGCCCTTTACATGTAGATGGGCACGTAGCAGAGCACGCAGCCCAAAACAGGCTTGCAAACTACTGTCAGGGTGTCTGGGGCTTCCCCTTCTCAGTCCAGCCTCCTTCTGGAGTGTCAGTGGGGAAGGTATTTGAAGCCCACAGCCCTCAGCCATGCCTCTGTCAACACCTCCCAGCTGTCTTCTGGGTCAGACAGCTGGGAGGATGGAGAGGGAGCCATGCTGGGGGTGGAGGGCATGGGCTGGCAGATCCGAGCATGAGATTGCTAGTCTTTACAAAATTTAATCTTTCCCTTCTCCCTAAGTCCATCACCCAAGCTTCAGGAGAGCTTTTAGAGACAAGCAGAGTGACCAGCGGGTTCCCCAAGAAAAACCTCATGGACAGAAGCTGCTTAGAGCTAAACAGTCACTGAGGACCTCCCCAAAAGGCCTGTGGGCTGTGGGACATCCCATGAGCTCACCAGTGTGTGCTGGGTCACACGGTCCCCCGGTTCCTGTCTCCTCTTCCCCGATCTCCTGTACTCTCCGTAAGGTCCCGTGGTCCTTTACTGGGCTTAGCATAGTCACTGGGGCTCTGATGGATGTCTGCTCCATGATGAGGGGT
This sequence comes from Ondatra zibethicus, assembly GCA_004026605.1. Taxonomy (NCBI): domain Eukaryota; kingdom Metazoa; phylum Chordata; class Mammalia; order Rodentia; family Cricetidae; genus Ondatra; species Ondatra zibethicus. Next base: position 47,253 of record PVIU01001444.1, on the reverse strand, counting down.
CTAAAGAAGCAACCGTGGGCTCTCCTTAGCAACCTCTCCAAATGGTGTCATTCCAGGACACCTCTCAAAGCATCCATTGTCAGGGAGACTCTTGGAGAGGGCACTGCCCCAAGATGGGCACATCTGGCATGGAGGAGGGCTGGGCTGAGAAAAGACATTAAAATCAAACATGGAGAAGAGTGGCGTCACCTCTCCATCCTCCACCATCTCATTTCCTTGTTCTGGGGCTGGGGACAGAACCCAGAGCCTCAGGCAGCGAAGCTCTGGCGCTCCCATTGGGCTACACTGCTGGTTCTTTCTTCACATAAAAACAAGCTGAAGAGATAACTCAGCAGCTGAGAGCGCCTGTGCTCTTCTCCAGGACTTGAATTTGGTTCCCAGAACCCACACTAGGCAGCTCACAACCTTCTAACTCCAGGTCTAAGGGGTCCAACTCCCTCTTCTGGTCTACACACACACACACACACGCACACACGCAGACATACACACATAAACACACACATATACACACACTTAGACACAAGAACAGAGAGGAGACATAGGATCTAGGGTCGAGCTTAGTGACAGAGACTTGTCTAATGTGTACAAAGGCCTGGGTCTGACCCCCAGTGCTGCACAGGTGGGAATGACAGCTCAGGGCAGTAAGGCTTCTGAACTGAGGGAGTACAGACAGGAAGTCAGGAGTTCAGGGTCATTCTTAGTGAGTTTGAGGCCAGTATGGGCTACAGGAGACCCTACCTCAAAAATAAAACTAGCTAGCTAAATAACTAACAAGCACAGGCCTTTACCTAATGCCTGTTTTCTAATCACAGTGGTGTCTGTGTGTGAAGCGTGGTGAGTGATACTGGGACATCATCTACTGCTTACTCCAGCAGCCTGGGCCTCTGTCAGTGTAGTCATTACAACTCAAGCAGGGAGAGCCAGACGCGAGTGAGGCCCCTGGGAAATCAACAGGGGACAGGAACAAATGGCCTCCATGTTCCAGCTTAGCAATGGCAAATGAAGTCAGAAAGGTTAGACGCAGGCAAACAAGAATCACCCTCCCCAACTAGCAAAGTCCACAGAGTTCTCCCAAACCTAAGATGCCATAACTTTATGTTCTCTTTGTTTACTGAGTTCACTCTGAGGGCATGGGCTCCCTTTGCTGATGGTTTTTTCTTTTTCTTTTTTGGTTTTGTTTTTCGAGGCAGGGTTTCTCTGTAGCTCTGGCTGTCCTGGAACTCACTCTGTAGACCAGGCTGGCCTTGAACTCGTTTACATCCACCTGCTTCTGCCTCCCGAGTGCCTGATAGTATTTTCTAATTGGAAATCTGTCTAGGAAACTTCTGACACCAGCCTGTGTCGCACCTTCAGACCCTGCCAGACACAGAGCAGGAAACAGTGGGAAAGGGAACCAGGCAGAGGTCTGCACACTCAGAGGGGAGGCAGCTGGTGAAGGGAAACAAAGGACACAGAGGGCCTGGTGCCAGCAGAAAAGAGATGGAGCCCCCATAGGACCCACCCGGTTCTCTCCCAGTCCGTCATCACTGAACCATGGGAGCAGAACCTGTGTGCCAGTCAGGTGCTAGGGAATAAGGGATTCAGGAAAAGTAGACGGACAGGGAGGAGAAGACAGGGATGTAGCGTTCTGAAAAGGGGGGGTGAAAGGTCACAAACATCATGCATCACCACGCTCAGCTTGGCCTGGGTGAACATTTCCCAACAGCAAAGCAGGGCAGGCTGCCCTCCCGGACCTCCTTGGGGAGCTCCTGAGGCTTCCGGGGGTGGCTATGGGGTCAGAGTCGAGATGAAGATCTCTCACCATCTCTCACCTAGTAACCCAGATATGCAATGCCTGGCTTCCTACTGCTTCCCACGCCACATGGCCCTGTGTCTTCAGACAACTGTAATGCACAGCCTCACATCTGGTCCATGTAATGGAGTCCAGCACAGCCAAAGCTAAGGTGACAGAGAATAGTCCATTGCTAATCAAGGGAAGATGGGGAGAGAGAGACAATTTTTAGATATAAAGAGCCTGAGGGATTTGTTTGTTTGGTTTGTTTGTTTGTTTTCTGATGTCTTTTTAGTCGAGTATACTGTACAGAGAGAGGTCATTGTACTGTGTAGAGAAAGGCTGTTGTACTGTATAGAGGGAGGTTTTTGGAGGGCTTTTGTTCATTTAAACTCCAGGTTGGGTATGGAGGGATGGCTCAGCAGTTAAGAGCACTAGATGTTAATCCAGAGGACCTGAGTTCAGTTCCCAGCACCCACATGGCAGCTCACAATTGTCTTTAACTCCAGTTCCAGGGGATCTGACACCTTCATACAGACTTATATGCAAGCAAAACACCAATGCACATACAATAAGAGTAAATAAAACATTTTAAAATGTATTTTTAAAAAGATGCTTAGTTGGTAGAAAAACTAAATCCGGGGCAATGGGGAGAAAGAGAGATGAGCAGACAAACAGACAACTTCTGGAGAATTCCAGAGTAGCTCAAAGAAAGAAGGGTTGGGTTGGTGACAAATCCGGGATAGTCAAGACGTGAGAGCCTGGCAGCACAAACCTTCTTTCTGTAGGTCCGTGTGGAAGCCTTGTTAACTATTATCTTTAAGAGGTGGGACCAAATTAGGGTTGGGCTTTCTGGGACCCAGAGAAAAATGGGCACATGGCCCAGGTGCTCTCTCTCTCTGTCTCTCTCTCTCTGTCTCTCTGTCTCTCTCTCTCTCTGGTTCCTTCGCTGCACAGCTGAGCTTGGACTTCTCATTCCAGTTTCATGAATTTTCCCCTTATAATAAATAAAAATATAATTGTTTATCTTTTAGCTAGCCTGGTTATTTCCTGAATTGAGTTAGCTTCTACAGTTGGCGCCCAATTCCTGGGGCTCGAGCCTCCAGTGCCTCCTCACCATTCATATGGGTATAGAATTCCCGCGCAGTGGCCCTGAGTAGCCTCTAGACACAGTCCTTCATATTTTCTCATTAAACATCTCAGCTGGCTTTTGGGCCCAGTTTTCCAGCTCACGGATGCTCAGGTGGGATGCAGGATTCCACAGTTGTCTCTGTTTAGCATTTGTGCTCATGCGGCCACTGACCAAACAGGGACCTCCACGGAGCACACGGTCTGTGATTTACACTAAACAACTGCTTTTAATCTTTCAGCATTTAATGCTAAAATTCAGATTCAAGCTGGCTATGTGGCCACAAGTGTGCTGCAACACCTACTGGCAGGTAACAGTTATTGTACAAACTCAATCACAGGTAAGATTTATAATTTAAGATATAAATTATAAATTTATAATTCAGAAGGGCAAGATGAAGGACAATTTAACCATCCAGGAGTTCAATAGCCTTTTTATTTATACCATGTACGATGTTATGCAAGGCTTATATGATTTCCTTTCTACATCCTTCTATTTGATTCTGAGTATAAGCTTTGTCCTTCATATTTTCTCCTTAAAAACATAATAGGACCAAGAATGAGGCACTTTTAGAAATGATACAGTCTTTACAGACTGACAATGACAAATTAAAGGGAAATTCAGCACTCTGGAGAAGGATTCAACAAATTTGACAACCAAAACCCAGTCAATGGCAGAGGGTGTTGAGACATTGTCTGAGAGAATTCGTACTGTTGAATGTATTAATTGGACTCTGTCAGAGGGTTATGACAGATTGACTGATAGAATGTCTCTCTAGGAAGGTAATATGCATGCTATAAAAATTATGTTCAAGGATAAGACCTTATCTTTACTGGAAAGACTTCATACCTTGGAATCCTCAATGAGGGCTTTAGAACAGAACACCAGACAGGAGATCCAGACTTTACAAAAGGCAGTGGTAAAAAGATTTGAAAAGATTGAGGAATTTATCGAATTTGATGACCAGAGACAAAAGGTACAAAGGCAAATGTAGCTTCATCAGTATGTACCAAACTCTGGGATAACATACCCAGAGTTATATCTGCTTTTCTGGTGATATCATCAGAAAGAGCATCTGGCACCAAATACCTTAAGGTAGTCAAAGAATATACATGGGAGCCCATATGTATGACTGATCTAAAGGAAATTAAACAAGCAGTTGTATCTTATGGAATACGTTCGTCCTTTGTTAGGGAAATGGTCAAAACATGGGCTTCAAGCAACAAAGCAATGCCACAAGACTGGATTCAGTTAATCTCAGTGGTCCTAGAAAATGGACCACAGTTGCTTTGGAGGTGTTACTAGAAAGAAGAAACAAGAATTTTAGAGCAACAGGGAAAAGTGAAAGGACTTAAGATTTCCCAAGATCAACTTCTGGGTGAGGGACTTTACTCTAATCCTCAGGATCAGGCTCTTTCCGGTGAAAACACCCTGTCCCTATGTAGCACAGCAACTTTAAATGCTTGAGACAGGATTCAGGAACTAGGAAAGAGAATTCAATCATAGGGTTAAACAGGGTCAGAGAGAACCCTTTATTGACGTTTTACAAACATTAACTAAGGCTGTACAAATATGGGTAACAGACCCATAAGCTAGATGTGTACTAATTGAATCTTTGGCTTTTGAGAATGCCAACTTAGAATGCAAGAAGATCCTTGGGCCTTTAAAGGTCAGATCAGCACTAATGGATGAATGTGTCTCATCGGGAAAATTAAAAAAAAATCCAGTGCCTACTGTAAAAAACCATACTGGTCTGGATGATGAAATAGATGTGGAGGACAGATCAAACACTCCAGTAGGACATAAGAAACATATATTCCAACATACTTCTATAAATGATCAATGACCAAAGCTAAGAGTATGTATAAATGGCATTTTTATTTAAGGCTTACTAGACATGGGTGCAGATGTAAGTATCATTACCCCAGAATCTTGGCCTCTTCAAGAGCTAGATGTTCAGTTCCTAGGAACTGGAACCCTATCTCAAGTGAAACAAAGCACGAGATGGGTCAAATGCATAGAGCCAGAAGGACAGAGAGGAAGGCCGAAGTCATATGTAGCTAATATTGCAGTGAATTGGTGGGGTTGTGACCTATTGCAGCAATGGAATACCCAGATTAACATTCCTGCAGTCCCCAAAACTTCTGGGGAAGATATTAGAAGATACTATGGACAAAAGTCACCAGTCATTCAGGCTGTACAAAGCAATTGACAAACCTTTGGAAGTACTAACAACCCTGCCTTTAAAATGGTTAACTGAGAAATCAATATGGGTTAAACAGTGGCCTCTTACAGAAGAAAAGCTGCAGGCTTTAGAACAGCTGGTACAGGAGCAACTAGATGCTCACCATATTGAAGAATCAACCACCCCTTGGAATTCTCCTGTATTTGTTGTTAAAAAGAAATCAGGTAAATGGGGAATGGTGACAGATCTTTGAGCTAGCAACAAGGTTATTCAACCTATGGGCCCTCTACAGTCTGTAATTCCTCTGCCTTCTCTGTTACCAAAGGGATGGCCTCTCGTAGTTATTGATTTAAAATATTGTTTCTTCACTATACCTTTACAAGAAAAGGATATGAAAAATTTGCCTTCACAGTGCCTACTTATAATAATTCTCAGCCTACTAGGAGATATCAATGAACTATCCTCCCACAGGGGATGCTCAGTAGCCCCACCCTGTGCCAATACTTTGTCGTTCAGCCATTGGAAATAATATGTAAGCAATTTCCTAAGTCTATAATTTACCATTACATGGATGACATTTTGTTATCTGATTCAAACATAGATACTTTAGAAAGAATGTTTGAAGAAGTAAAGAAAGTTTTTCCTAAATAGGAATTACAAATTGCTCTTGAAAAGATTCAAAGAGGAGATTCTGTTAATTTCCTAGGTTACAGAATAGGTTTACAGAAAATTAGAACACAAAAGGCACAAAATAGGAGAGACCGGTTACAGACTCTTAATGACTTTCAAAGATTGTTAGGAGACATTTCCAATCTACACCAGCTGTTGGGATAACACCTGATCTAATAATTTGTTTAAACAAAACCTTAGAAGGTGATAAAAACTTGAATAGTCCCAGAGAATTAACAACTGAAGCAGAAAAGGAATTGACAATTGTTGAGGAGATATTACAGGAGGCACATGTGTATAGGGTGAATCCAAATTTTAATTGTAGTCTCATCATATTGCCTTCCAGAATTTCTCCCATAGGAATTGTAATGCAGAGAAACGATATTATCTTAGAATGGATCTTTTTACCACATAAACCAAGTAAAAATTTAAAAATTTATGTAGAAAAAGTCTCTGAATTAATTATAAAAGGTAAATTGAGATTTTGTCAATTGTAGGTATAGACCCAGTAGAGATTATAGTGCCTTTTACTACTGATGAAATGAAAAGTTATGGGAAGACAATGAACCATGGCAAACTGTTTGTGCTAATTTTTTGGGAGAAATTAATAGCAATTATCCCAAAAGCAATAGACTTAACCTTATAAAGATAACTTCTTGGATTCTTCCCCAAATTGAACATGATGCACCAATAACTGGAGCCCATACATTTTATACTGATGCAAATAAATCAGGGAAGGTAGCTTACAAATCAGAAGAATTAAGTAAGGTGGAACAAAGCCCTTATAATTCTGTTCAGAAGGCAGAATCATATGCTATTCTTATGGTACTAAGGGATTTTAAAGAACCTCTCAATATAGTTACTGATTCACAATTTGCAGAAAGAGTTATCTTGCATATTGAAATTGCTGAATTTATACCAATGATACAGAATTGACTTCATTATTCATTCAGGTGCAAGACATAATCAGGAATAGGCTTTGTCCTATATACATAATACACATATGATCCCATATGGGTCTGCCAGGTCCTCTAGCACAAGGTAATGCAGAAATTGATCAATTATTGGTTGGAAGTATGTTGCAGGCCTCAGAATTTCATAAAAAACCATCATGTCAATAGCAAAGGTTTAAAAAAAGAGTTTTCTACTACATGGAAACAAGCTAAGGAGACTATAAAGAGATATCCTATTTGCTCTTTCTATAACCAAACACCATTACCTGCAGAGAGTAACCCAAAGGGTACTCAAAGGAATGAGATCTGGCAGATGGATGTGTTCCACTTTACAGAATTTGGAAAATTAGAATATGTGCACCACACCATTGACACTTATTCAGGTTTTCAATGGGCAGCTGCCTTGAGCTCAGAAAAGGCTGATTCGGTAATCACACACTTATTAGAAGTTATGACCATCATGGGTATATCTGCACAAATAAAGACAGACAATGGTCCAGCATATATATCTAAGAAAAAGAAATGGTTATTTGCTTATTATAATATAAAGCATATTACAGGTATAACAAATAATTCTACAGGTCAGGCAGTTATAGAAAGGTCAAATTGAACTATAAAAGATATGCTGAACAAAGATAAAGGGATGGAAAATTCCCCCAGAAATAGATTGCATAATGCTTTATTAACCTTGAATTTTCTTAATGCTAATGAGAAAAAGAACAACAGAAGCAGAGAGACATTGGATAATGGGAAAAAAACCTTCAGAATTGAATCAACCAGTATATTTCAAGGATGTGTTGACCTCACAAAGGACACCAGGAGATGTGCTATGTTGGGAAAGGGGTTTCGTTCTTGTTTCCACAGGAGAAGAAACACTATGGATACCATCAAAATTAATAAAGATTTGCTTTGAAAAAGAGAAAATTCTTGATAAAGAGAAATGACAGCTCTTCCACAGTGGTGACAACCATACAGGTAGTAAGAAAACCAAATAGAGTTGGGGCAGGGTTCTGCTCTTTTCTTTACAGGAAAATTCACATCTTCAAAAACTCAAGAGACCCTGGATGTTTGGATGCTCACAGAAGGAAAAATACCTATCCAATAAGGATCATTGAGAAAAAAGAATGTGGATTATGAGGTCAGGTCATCAAAACATATACATTTAAATATACATAAATATGCTTATGAATATAAAGAGATGGATTTGGAGATGGACAATGGCTCTGTACTTCTCTAAATTCAAGTGTGTTATTAAATGGAACATTCAGAGTTTCTGTCTCATGATAGGAACCATCTGGTATGGAACAAAAGGAAGACTTTAAGAAAAATTTTACTTTCTCCATGTCTATTTTGTCTATATCGTATTCTTCATTGAATGTATGTCTATGAATAATGTTTAAGTTTTCCATGATAAACAATAGAATTTCCTACAGATCCTTTTCCTGCAGTAATCTTTGAAGTTTCCAGAAAGAAGATGGGGCCCTACAGCAACAACTCTACCTGGTTGAGTGACATCATGATGCTGATAGTGCTACCGTAAGACCGATTTTTTGGGTGCCAGCTGCTGACATGGCGCCCCTTCTCATGATGTTCTGGCCAGAACTCTAAATAAGAACTTTGGGAAAAACCCTATCAACTGCTCGGAAATCATTTGCAACTATGCTAGACAGTAATATTGAAACTTAACCATCACTTTACTTTTGCAGGATCCCATAAAGAGAACATTGCCCCCATGATGGTGGGAAGCAATTCTAGAGGACAATGTCCCCTCTCACAAAAAAGTTTGTCCTCAGGGTTGGGAACACTGTCTAGGAGTTGTTGACTATTACTTTTATAAGGTGGAGGGTTGGGGTAGAAACTATGTAGGTTCAGAGATTAAAAAAAGGGGGGATAATAATAATAGTGAATAATAGAGTGGATACTTGTGAGCTATTATTTATGAATAATTTGCATTGGTATAGTTTTTTGTATATTGATACAAGTTCAAATTATAGTTGGTATTTCTGTTTACAATATTTGTACACCTATGCAAAGTTATTCTGTCAGATTGTATATATGCATGCTTATACCTCTGTTTAGGACATTTTGTATATTGATACAACTTTTAGGATATATTTTTGTATTGCATTTTATATTATTCTTACTTCTTATCAAGATACTTAAATATTATTTACATTTTGAGGTCATTGTCCTCATTTGCTGCACATTTGTTTACAGATTATTTAATATTCTGACATGAAGTCTTAGTCTTTAAGTTATACAAGTATTAAATATTATAGGTCAATATTTGTTCATGTTTATTATATATATATATAGTCAGATAATTAGGTTCTTTAGATACACAGAGATTGTATTCTGCCTAGATAGGTAATCTTCAACCACTTCAAGGATCTGTAGAACATAGCATTTAAATAATTTAAGGTTCTGTTGACATGAGACATGATTGCTCCTGACAGCACCAATCTATTTCCAAGAGAATGTTGAGCACCGAAGACACTCCACTTGGAGTTTGTTTTCTTCTTGGCACAATTGGCTTTTGGGCAAGGAACTGCCCATGCCTCAACTACTGACAAAGTACATGGTATCCAGACTGGATAAGCAGGACATGAGGAAAAGGACTGCCAAACCTTGCCAAGACAGGGTAAGACGGTTCTGAAAAACTCCCTGCCTCTGTAAATGGTCTGTTAGTTATACTAGGCCTTAGCCAAAGTTGGTTGCTTCAGTGTTGCAAATGAGACTTTGGGTGACTGCTTGGGTAGAAAATTGTTTCCATCATATACTGCAAGCTGCTTGAATGCACTTCCTGCCTACTCAAGTAATATTATCTCCCTTCTTAGGCCTTCAATGGGGTGAAGATTAGATGTCGTATTTACCTTCCTCTTATGATTTAGCCATGCTTATTTCCGATGTAAGACTTAGACACTTTGGAATAGAATGTTTATTAAAACATTTGTCATGTGTTCCTTGCTTAATATTGTTTATGTTGCTTGTAATTTTATACTTGATATCTGTTCCTATTGTATATAGTTGTATTGGGTTTGGATCGCTCTTGTTTAGACAAAAGGGGAAGGTGATGGAGAAGCCTTGTTAATCAATTATCTTTAAGAGGTGGGACCAAGTTAGGGTGTGGCTTTCTGGGACCCAGAGAAAAATGGGCCTTGCTCTAGGGTTAGCTAGCCTGGTTATTTCCTGAATTGAGTTAGCATCTACATCCATGTTTGCCTCTTTTTGCTCTGTTTCTTTTGCTTTTATATTTCCTTTTCTCTTAAGACAACGTTTCATCATGTAGCCCAGGCTGACCTCCAATTTATAGCCATCCTCCTGCCTCAGTCTCCTGAGTGCTGGGATTTGCAGAAGCAAAGTCACCATACCCAGCTTTCCAGTTCATTTCTTCTTTCCTCTGGGCAGTGCCTTACCCTACCAGGGTCTCATAAGGTGGCTAACTCATACAGCTACTTGACAAAAAAGTAAAGAATATTTTCCCACAAGCTTTGCTGAGAAAAAAAAATCCTCGGCTTTTTCCCCCTTTGGCATTGAACCTTGGCCGACTTCCCATGGCAATCACTGGTCAGGTGAGTAGGAGGTTATTATGGTTGTCACGGATGGCCTTCCTATACTCCCCAGAAGGAAAGGATCAGGGAACTTTGATCAGCAGCCTCATCAGAACAGTTTGGAGGAGAAAGGAATTTCTCCCAAGGAAGAAAGTGTAGTCCCCAAAACGGTCATGTGGCCACAGCAATTTTCGGGTGACAATTGCTCTCCCACAGAGCTGTCACAAAAGACAGAGACTTGCAGGTGAGAGAGGCTGGAGTCTCCAAGAGACCCAGACAGATTGGCCCTGCCACTCAGTTATTAAGAAGGAAGACCAGGACTCTCCAAGATTATCCCCCACGGAATAAACTCATAGTCTGGTTCATAGGCCACTCCGGAGATTTGAAGTATTATCCATCTGTCTTCTAGGGCACAACTGGACTGTTTTCCTGGAGCCAGGGAGATTTCTCGGAGGTTAAAATTAATTCCAACCTGAGTTGGAATCTAATAAAAAATGAGCAGGCAGAAAGAAGAGCTGAGAGTGTGTGTGTGCGTGCGTGAGTGCGTGCGTGCATGCGTGCGTGCGTGTGTGTGTGTGTATGTGTGTGTGTGTGTGTGTGTGTGTTAGACTGCTAGGGAAGAGAAACAATAGGAATATGCCTCTGAGGATTGATTTGACCTTGAACTAGCAGCTTTTGACCTTGAACTAGCAGCTTTGGCGCTATCTTGAATAGGTAGGCAGTTTGATTTGCCTCAGTCCTTTGCTTCTGCCCCATTTTTTTTTCTAGACAGCCTGGGGATTTTCTCTCCAGTTTCCCAGCACTCCAAGTCCAGTAGTCCCTGGCCATGGACACCCTGAGTGGAGGCGACACCACTGGCCACGGCAGCTGGAGGCTGAGAACTGAGTGCTAGAGGGACCCCAACTCCTAAGAATGGGTCAGAAAAACCAAAGCCCCCGCAGAGGCAGCCCAGCCCTTCAGCACATCCAGGACAAAGTGGGCAACTGGATCATGTTCAGACCTGGATGATGGGCTAGTCCCACGGCTGTGGAGCAGCACTGTGTGAATGAGGGCCAGGCGGAGGCCATGCGGCCTTTCGGCTCTGAAGGCCATGCCCTCTTTTCACCACTGGAGGACGAGCCTCTGAATAGCCAGGCTGAGCTCAGCCAGGAGCACAGAATGAGTATCGGAAGTGTTCAGTGAAGAGAAGAGAGGATGATGAAGAGACTCTCTTCAAGACCAAGATGGTAGGTGTCTTAGTTACGGTGTCTATTGCTATGAAGAGACACCACAACCACAGCGACTCTTATAAAGAAAACATTTAATTGGGGTGATTGCTTACAGTTTCAGAGGTTCAGTCCATTATCATCATGACGGGGAGCATGGCGGCACGCAGGTAGATGTGGTATTGGAGTAGCTGAGAGTCCTACATCTTGCAGACAAACAGGCAATGAACTGACAGACACGCTGAGGGAAGTGAGCAGAAACCTCAAAGCCTGCTCCCCACAGTGCAGCAAGGCCATATCTACACCTCCTAATAGTGCCACTCCCCTTGGGGGCCATTTTTCTTCCAAACCACCACAATAGGAAAGATCCCAAGAGGCTGTGCTATCAATTCAGTCCAAGTCAAAGGCCACTGTGCTCAGTTCCCTAGAAAACACTCATGGACTCTGAATGCCCTTGGGACTGTTACGATGGACTAGAGGGACCGGGAAAAGGATTGAGGTTCACTGAGAGGCAACGAAGGTCTCAGGTGAGTCTCATGGGCAGTTCTTTAGAAGTGTCCCACCTGAGACCAGGTGCTGAGTCCAAATACGTCCTCACCAGGCAGAGGCTGCACACGCTTTCCCTCCTGGAGAGGACGCAAACGTGATTCACCTGGGGCTGTCAGTAGCAAATGCCTCCCAACAGGGGCACGAATGAAGTCTTCCGTGTTGAAGGAGGGGGCAGGTCAGTACACCACAGCAGCAGACATCCACTGGGAGCAGCCAGTGATCCCCACATGTCTGCCCGAGGATTCCATAGCCCTTACCATACTTAGAAGTTGGCCCAGGACTCGACAGAGCTGTCAACATGAATAAGGAGAAATGGAAGTTAGACCTGGGTCCCCAGGCTACCATCAGGACCACAGAGAAGACAGAAGACAGAATCTGGGCCTGTTTCAGGGATTTGCTTCTCGAGAGTCTGAGGCAAAGCCCTGAAAATCTGCTCTTGTGCAAGGATCTAGGTTATCCACACGTGACCCGTCTGTAATCTGTAGCATCTAGTGACCTCGATGACAGACCATTGTGCAAACTATCAAGCAGGTTTGGCAGCATTCAGAGCCAATCATAACACTTGGAAAGCTGGGGATCACAAGTTTGGAGCCAACCCTGGCGATATGGGAGATCTCAGATGATCCCAATGGGGCTCTAAGTTACTACTATTCAAACTTTTAACTATCAGTAACATTAATAAAACATATATCCCCTGAAGGTAATCCCCAAAGAGAAAAGAATGATACTACTCAAAATATTCAATAGTTTCAGCATCTTGGGTATTGTAGGAAGGGTCTCACTAAGCAACCAGGCTGGCCTCAAACTTGAAATCCTCCTACATCTGCCCACAGACTGCTGGATTATAGGAATGTACCATTATGCTTGACTAGGTTGATATTTATTGACAACAAAAGTTGTTTATGGCTTTAAAAATATTTTTTAAATTTATTTTACGTATATGGCTATTTTGCCTACATACATGTATGTGTAAGTACCATGTGCATTCGGTGTCCACTGAGGCCAGGAGAGGGAGGGCATTGGATCCCCCGGAACAGGCATCACAGAGGGTTGTGATCTGCCACATGGGTGCTGGGAACTGAATCTGCGACCTCTGTAGGAACAGTCTCTTAACTGCTGAGCCATCTCCCCAGCCTGTTTCTGGTTCCCTAAAAGAGAAATCAGCAGAGAGTCACTGGGGTATTGTGGTTTAGAACAGAGATTCTAGATTCTAATGAACTGCCTAGGTTAAAATCCTTGCCCATCATGCACTCACTCTGTGACCTCGGTAAAATTACTCACTTCCCTATGTCTTTGGCCCCTCATCTGTAAACTGGGGGCACTGGCGTACAATCAAGGTCAAGGGTTATTCAAGTTAAAACATGCTTTGAGAGTTACAGCCGTGCCGAACATATACCACGCTCTGCATAAACATTCTGTGGGGTGTTTTGCGGTGGTTGTGAAATGCCTCTTAAACTCACCAGCTTAACCGTGATGGCTCTCGTGGTTCTTGTATGGTTCGCATCACTTGGTATTGACTGTGCCCTGGGGCAGCAGGCAGGTCCCAAGGGTCCTCGTGTGCAGGGAAGATGCTTGTGGCTGCTCACCATACGTGTGTTCAGCTGTGGGACCCCCCATGTGGCTGCAGGCCTCCTCCTCATCTGGTGACTGGGCTCCATGAAGAGTTCCATGTCTGCTTCCGCTGTCTTCTCTGGAGCCAAAACAGCTTCAGACCTCGGCCAGATGAAACTGGGGTGAAAGTGTGCCCCACCTTCCCACCTTCCATTGACGAGGGCGGAGGGTAAAGCATATTACTATCTATCTGTAATCTATCACAACTTAATACTAGTTCTGTAAAAGTGTATGTAGTCATGTGTCTACATGATAGAATATTTACTATTAACTGAATAAATAGTACATCCATAACAAGAAAAGTAAGGAACTCTTCCCTTCCTTCAGACCCCACGATGTGCAGGGCTGGACTCTGAGTGCTGAGAATCACACAGGGTGACAGGACATAGCAAGACACAAGTGAGGCACAAAAGTGTCCAAGGACAGCTGAGACCGAGAGGTCTGACATAACGTGTGTTCTCAGGAAGGGATGCTTGGGAGAGAGGCATGGGTTCCACTGAGGGGTAGCGACATGGCAGGGGAGAATGTCCGCGATTCTTCACACAAAGAAATTATAAATTATCATTTAAATGATAAATCAAAGTTGCAATACGCTTCCCTGAGAGGCCACAGCTTGCAAGTGGACGGGAGACCCATGTCTCAGAGATCTGGGAGAGCATGACCTCACCCTGAGGAGCTCACTGGCACAGATGGCATGCCAAGTTCCTTCCAAAGCCCAGGATATATCATGTTGGCCTTTGTGGGAGTAGAAAAATCAACACATGGGCGTCTTCTTGAAGAGCCCCTGCCTTTACCTGGTCAAAGGCAGTGGCCCGAGCTAAATGAGTTCTTCATATTCCTTTGATGGGTCTCCATGTGGATACTGCGCTTCCTGTGAAGACCTAATAAATGACAGATGTCCTCAGGAGAACTCTAGCCACACAGAGACACCCTGGGTGTTCTCACCCTTACAGTGCGAGAGTACAGATATATCCTCACCGTATGGATGTGTCCTAGTTAGCTTTGCTGACTTGCCACAGCCTACAGTCATCTGACAAGAGAGCTGCGGTTGAGGAATTGCCAAGATCAGATTGGCCTGTGGGCATGTATGGGGGAGATTCCCTTAATTATTACTTCTGCAGGAGGGCCCAGCCCATTGTGGGCAGCACCACCCATAGGTAGGTGGTCTTAAGCTGTATCAGAAAGCTGGCTGAGCATGAGCCTGTGCCGGAGCCAGAGAACCAGCCGGCCAGCAGCATCCTGCCATGGCTCCTGCCCTGTCCCTCGGAGGTGGACTATGACCTGGAACTGTAAGCAGAGAAACTCTTTCTTCTAAGTTGCTTTTAGTCATAGCGTTTTATCACAATGACAGAAAGAAAATTAGAACAAGACATAAGCTTCCTAGATCTACTCCTTGCCATGGATGGGTGCCTGTGGCTGTGGCAAGGCCCCAAAGAGAAAACGACAGGTTCTTGACAGCAAAGAATAGCTTGGGGAGAAAGTGGGAGTGTGAGTTTTAGATTTCAAGAGAGGAGACACGGAAGTGACGGGAGGAAGGGGTCGCTCCGCACCCTGTTACTGTGCACAGCATGTCTGGGGGATGAGAGCTGTATGCCAGTCTTAAGAGTTGACCTCTCCTAAAAATAAATCATATTGTATCTTTGCTGATGACCACAGGAAGAACTTGCTGATCTGTGTATTCACTCATCAGTTTGAGGACCAGCCCAGCTGTGACTTCTCCCCCGGGACCAGGGTCCAGAGATAGCATATGCTCTCTGTGTGGTTCGTGTCTTCTGCACCTTGCCCACGGTGGTAGTTCCTAGTACCCATCTTTTCAGCATGAACCCTCTTCTCTTACCCTCAACGCGGTCAGAGATCACACGTGAAATTGTGTTCAAAGAGAGACCCAGGCTTTCAACCGGATGGGAGCTGTAATGGGGAGACAGCGGGTGGGTATGCTGTGACTGCGGTGGGGAGGAGGGAGAGGCCCAGAGAGGAACTGAGATTGGGAGAGGCACCTCGGCCAGCAGGTGAGCTGCCCACTTCCCTGGTCTTCATTGTTCCTGGAATCTGACACCTTCCAGCCTTCCTGGCATTAAGAGACAGCCCTGTATCTTTTCACTCAGTGGCTCTCTGACTTAGGGGAGCCTGTGTGACCCTCACTAACAGTGTCTGACCTCTGTTCAGTGTTGACCTGAAAAGACCAGCTCAGGGCCCTCAGCTCCTTCCGCTCTGTCCTGTGGCGGCTTTGGGGAGGTGTGGTGGAAGCTGCTCTCTGCCTGCTTCAGACCCGTGCGCTGCTGGGGGCGTGCTGGGATTCACTTGTGGAGTTCAGCAGCCCCCCCCATTCCTTGTCCCTCCTCACAGGAAGGTGGCACAGGCCTCTCTAAGGCTGTTTTCACATTGCCGAAGAAGCAGGTCCTTGGGTGGCTGGGGCTCAGACTCTGGCAGCGAACCCAGGACAGCCCCCGTTTCTGCTCTGCACAGGCCCAGTGGTCAGAGTCACCTCCACCCCCTTCAACGCCTCCTCTTGATGTCTGTCCACAGATTCTCCACCAAGTGCTCACCAAGAACCTTGCCCCAGTGTTTGGGAGCGCCTTTGTGTTACAGTCCTTTCATTTGCTTAGGTGTCTGATCCCAGGTTTCAGAGCCTGGGGTCCCGTATCCCACTTGGCTTTGTGTTCTGGGTCCCTACTATAGTGGGCAGCATGCTTGTCCATGATAACATCTGTGGAATGAATGCCTGAGAACAAATGAATAATTGAACCAACTCATTTCCTCTCAACTCTATTTTCTTTAGTGTTCTTCCACTCTGACACAGTGAATATGCTGATTTCCTTTAGTAATACTTGTGGGGAAAGAGCATATGCATATATGTGCATGTGTGGGTGCAGGTGCACAAACTGTGATCGACATGCATGTGGAAACCAGAGACTGATGTCTTACCCTATTGCTTCTTAGTTTTTGAAACAGTCTCTTGCTGAACCTGGAGCTCACAGCTTGGGTCAGTGAGCCCACGGGACCCACCCGGCTCCGCCCTCTCGCACCAGAGTTACAGCTGCATGCAGCCACGCTCTGCTATCCCTCTGATGTTGGAGATCTGAACTCAGGGGCTCTGATTTGTGCAGCAAGCCCTTTGCCCACTGGGCCATCTCTGCAGCCCCTGGTTGCTTTCCCTCGTTAAATTTTCAAAATTTATTTATTATGTGTTTGTGTGATGTGGAAGTGCACAGCACATGGCATGCTCATGAAGTCGGAGGGCAGCTTTACCGCGTCTCTCACTCCATGTGTGCGTGTGGCCCAGGGATCAGGCTCCTCAGGCTTTCATGGCAGGTGCCTTGATCCGTTAGCCGCCTCCCTAGCCCCTACTGTTTCTTTTGCGGTAGTTGCATAGTTTGCCTTCCTTATCTGAAAGACTATGAACCAAAGCCCTTTCTTTTCAAACCTACTAGCACCAGGCTGCACACACTAGGTGGCCATTCTTAGGTGTGTGTGACAGTGGGTGAGGGTGTGCATGTATGCACATGTGTGTAAGTGTGACACTGTGTATGTGAGTGTGTATTTGTGTGTGTGAATGAGTATAGGAGTGTAAGAGGGAGAGAGAGGGAGATTGTTTTGGTTCCTACAAAGCTTTAAATAGCAACCCTCCTTGTGTTCCTTCTCCAGCAGGGGATTACTTTTCTGCCCTGTCCTTGTCCCTTCTCTCCTGTGGCCTGTGGTCACCACCTCCTATCAGTGGACACCCTTCAACACTGGGCTTTAGATTTGACTCAAATGACCTTTGGCTTGGAAATTCCAGAAAGGAATTTGCTCAAATATCAGAGAGAGAGAGGCAGCTATTTAGCTGTCCTGGCTGCACACAGGAAGTCCTCCGGGACGCATTCCTGCACTTTCTCACTTGTGAGAGGAGCAAAGAGGACTGAGTGGCTGCTGGGAGCTCCCCAGTGTCCTGGCCAGTGAGGCAACAGGCGCACTCGGTGCTGTGGTGTCCTCCCTAGGGGACACAGGCCCCTGCCATTGCTGTGTCTCTGTGGTTACGGGCTGCTTTTCCCTCCCACAAGGCAGTGTGGCCATGCTCTGGCTCCAGCACAGCCTGTGGAGGATCGAGGGAGAAGAGAGGAGAGTCAGACAGGAGAGGCCCTAGAGAGAGCCCTCTGCAGGGTGGTATGGGTCCCAGCATCTCACGGCACTCCGGGTTCTCCCAGAAACTGTTGCCAGGCAAACCCAGACTAAGGGGCTGCCAGGCCCCTGGGCTCTCTGGGCAGCATCAACTCCGCCTGCCATCATGGGCCACAGCGCCTTCTTCAGGTGAGTCAGGATGGCTCCTGTAGGGGAAGGGAAGGGCGTTAGCATGTAAGGGCCTGTGTCATGTCAAGGACCTGTCTTTCTTCCTTCCTGTCCCTCGCTTTTTCCTGCCCATTCACAAGCACAACTAAGAAACTTTACAGACTCTAAATTAGTAATAATCCTTTCTAAACAATCTCCTTTTCTCGGGTCTGGATTACTGAGAATTGTCTAATCTCTCAATTTCCCACCCATTCAGCAAAGATGTGAAATTGATGGTATATTATTCAGACTTTAAAAAGGAGGAAATTGGTGGGGTGTGATGGTGCATACCTTTAGTCCTAGCACTAGGAGGCAGAGGCAGGTGAATCTCTGTGAGTTCAAGGCTAGCCTAGACTACATAGTGAATTCCAGAACAGCCAGGGATACACAGAGAAACCTGCTTCCAAGAAATAAGAAAGATAAAAATGAATGAAGGAAGAAGAAAGGAAGAGAGAAAGGAAAGAGAAAAGAAAAAAGAAAAGAAGAGAGGGGCTGGAGAGATGGCTCAGTGGTTAAGAGCACTGACTGCTCTTCCAGAGGACCCGGGTTCAATTCCCAGCACCCACATGGCATCTCACAACTGTCTGAAGATCCAGTTGTAGGGGATCTGACACCTTCACACCAATGCACATACAATAAAGTTAATAAACCATAAAAAATATTTTAAAAAAAAGAAAAGCAGAGAAAGAAAGTAAAATAAAATAAAAACCAGAAAGGAGGAAACCCTGTTATTTGCAACAGCACCTGCCCAGTGACACACACCAGGTGCAGGAAAGCTAATTCTCTGCATGACTTCTCTTACATGTAAATATTAAACCAGTGAAAAGGTCACAGAAATAGTAGAAGGGCAAATGCCAGGTGCTAGAATCAGGAAGGGCGGGTGCTGCCAGAGGGATACTGACTTGGTACACAGTAAGTTCTAGATGTGATGGACAGGATGTGATTATGGGGAATGGCAGACATGGGGATTCTCAAAGAAAGTAGTTCAGGCTTTTGTTTTTGGTGTTTGAGGCAGGGTTTCTCTGTGTAGCCCTGCCTGTGCTGGAACTCGCTCTGTAGACCAGGCTGGTCTTGAACTCAGAGATTTGCCTGCCTCTGCCTCCCTGAGTGCTGAGATTAAAGGCATGAGTCACCACCGTCTGGCAGTAGTTCAGTATTGTTAACACACAGAGATGGAGGTGGAGGTGGAGAGGGAGAGGGAGAGACAGCGAGTGAGGGGGCAGGGGTGCAGTATGTGAGAAGATAATTGTGCTAAGTATCTGGCTGTGTCAAACGTGTCATAATGTACACACAATGGAAAGCCCTCTGTCCCTCCCCACCATGCTGCACTGTAACCTCTCATGCTCCTGTTGCCAGACCAACCTGCTCCCTGCTTTCTTTGCCACACAGACCATACCTTCTAGACCATAATCCAAAATGAGAGCCTCTCCTTTAAAATATCAATTCTTATTGCCAATCACACCTCTATAAACCGTATGAGCACCTACTGTGACAGCATCACATAAAAGTTGTCCCAGCTCTTGAGAGGCTAAGGCAGAAGGATGGAGGATTTGAAACCAGCCTTATCTACACAGTGAATTTGAGGCCAACCTGAGCTGCATGAGACTCTGCCAAAAAAAAAAAAATATATATATATATATAAAGTAAACAGAAGAGCAATAAAACCCCCTCCCCTTTGACTCAGTAGATAATAAGCACATAGACAATACAATTTTAAAATAAAAATAAAGGCATAAGTTTAATCATTTAAAGGTATATGAAATTGCCTATACTTTTATAGATAAAACACAGGGCAGAAGTTCTTCTATTTCTGGTCTTGTATCCAGCTCTGAGCCTCTGGGGAGAAACAGTCTGATCCTATTCTCAGAGCTGCGAAGGAACTTGAAACACGAAACTGAAAAGTTGGGGGGTAAATAGGACCTGATAGCCCAGGCCTATAATCCTGGCTACCAGAAGGCCCCACATATCACAGCACAAGGCCAACCTGGCCAACCTAGTGGAACCCTGTCCCAAAATAAAGAGTAAACAGGGGGGCAGGGGGTGTAGCTCAGGGGCAGAGCATTTGCCCGGCAGGTACAAAGCTGTGTCTAACCCCCAGCACTGCAGATCAATCAATTAAAAAGGCATTGGAGGGTAAGATAGCTCAGACTGACCCATCACACACACACCCTTCCCTGGTGGCTGGACGGGTGAACTCCCGACTGACCCATCACACACAGCCTACTTCCTTGGTGGCTGGACAGGTGAACTCCCAACTGACCCATCACACACAGCCCACTTCCCTGCAGTTGTATATGGCTGGACAAGTGAACTCCCGACTGACCCATCACACATAGCCCACTTCCCTGGTGACTGGACGGGTGAACTTCCGTCTGACCCATCACACCCCACTTCGCTGCAGTTTTATATGGCTGATGGGTGAACTTCTGCTCAGGGAATGTGTGTGGATGTGAGTGTGACCTCTCTGGGCTGTATTCCCTGCATGTGTCTCCTCCTCAGTCTTCCCCTTCCCACAGAGTGGGACTCAGCCATGGAGGTGACTCTGCCTTGACTTCAGAGACATCAAGGCTTGGTCATGGAGGAATCACAAGATGGAAGAACTATGGAGCCTTCTGTAATTAGGGGTGGCAGGGCACCTCAAGGCCTGGAAGGCCTACCTTGGATGATCCCATAAGAAAGAAGTACCCTAAGATGCAGTACTGTTGATGGGACTCTGTCAGAGCAATTGGACTTATGATTATGGAAAATGACACAGAAATGCCGTTGCTATTGAAAAGCCTACAATATGTGGCATTGTCTGAACAGCTGGGAGACAAAATCAGTGTTTACAGGAAAGCTGGGATCGTTTTTCTGTGCCATAACATTTGGCAAGGAAGCCACTTGCAAATAATTGAAGGACATTCCATTTGCCTATTAAGCTCTTGGGTCTAAAGGAAGCATTTACATAAAGCCCACATTGTTGATGTGTGCTAGCTGCTGCTTCCAACATTTACCCCCAACAAGATATCACAGAAAGAGTGCAGGTTACAACTGACCAGACTGCAGTGTCCACAGATAATACATTCAGGATGCTGGTCTCTACAGAGTTAGACAAGTCAATTATTTCTATACCCCAACAAGAAATCAACCAGCGTTGCCCAGAGCATTTTCCAAAGGCCACTCAGGTTTCCCAGTCAAAGTAAGAGCCACACTTAAGATAAAGGTGAGGCCAAGGGTTTAAGAATTTGTGCTGAAGCCTAAAGCTCCAGACAGGCTCTGGCGACCCACTCTTAAGGAGGTTGTTGAGAGACGGAAGAGCTCAAGAACTGGGTCTGTGAAAGACAGGCAGGCTGAGAGGCTCTGGAGCTGACCGAAGACTTTCGAGGGGGCTATGCTGGCGGAGAAGTTATGTCTCGGTTTGAAAAAGTCTTTATGTGTTTAAGCCTTAAAGCATCTGGAGGACCTTCCTGTTATCACCAGAAAGCAGTGTGAAGTCTCCACAACTCCCAGGGGCGTGGCCCAAAGCTGGCTTTACATGATGCAAGGGGGGGACAGTGGCACAGAAGCTCCCAGAAGGCAAACTATCAGCCATGATGGACAGCAGACACAACAGTTCCATGACCACTTCCATTGGCGATGCCATTCCATGTCACTGCTGGTCATCCATATTCACTGAAAGGTCCCGGTGCTCCGAGTATTGCTGGGTGGACTTCAGTGTGCACACGTGTGCACACTCCCCTGTGTTTTGCTGAGAACAGTGGGGAATCACGAGATTCTTCATTCAGAGTGCCAGGCTCACTCCCTGTCCCACTCCTCTTCTCCCCATGGTGCGTCGGGTCATCTTTGGGTCAGTCTTGTCCATATTGACCTCTGGATGTTTTGATTTTTTCAGTCCATAGCTGTCCACGGGTACACCGCTCAAGTTGAGTTTACATCAGATTACCAATTGAGCCAAATAGCTTTTCATGTTGTTTATTGGTCACCTAAATTTCCTCTTTTGTGTCATTCTGTAGTAAAGAGGAGAGGGCTGCGTTCCCGGAGCCCGATGGGTGTTGCCAGGAGCAGGCGTGTCTCACTCTCACTTAAAGTACCATTCAAGGCTTTGGAGAGAGCTGTTGTATCATTTCATGTCATTTTCTTCTCTGTGGCTCGTCTTCTCGCTGTCTGGTCTCTGGGAAGAGTGCTACAAAGTCATCTGGTTAGACCTATAAATAGTTCCATCAAAACCCTGATCTTAAACCCTTCCTGCCAGCAGTTCATGCACGGCATCCGGTTGGTTGCCCAGACACAGTACAGGGACGATGGAGTTGGGTCATACTTTCATATCAGAGAGTTTTCGAGGTCAGGGCCACCTACAGATGTCTGCAGTGGGATAAGTGCCAGGCTGGCCCTATTGACTAGGACTAGTCGTAAAAGAACAAATGGGGGCAAGAGAAATCAGACAGAGCAGATGATCCCCAGCCAAGAGACAGTAAGACAGTACTCTTAGATAAAGAGAATATGGTATGTACACAAAATTGGATGCTATTGAGCTTTCACTCAGATGGAAACCGGCCATTTGTGACAACACAAATAAATCTAGAAGACATAAATAAATCTAGAAGGTACAGAAAGAAACTGGCACATGACCTCGCTTAGATATGGAATTTAAATGAGTTAAACTCATAGAAATGGAAGAGAAAGGTGGTTAGCAGAGCTGGGGTAGGGCTGGGCTAATACTAGTCAAACAGCACATTTCAGACAGGAGGAAATACATTCAAGGAGCCTATTGTACTTCGTGAGACTATGATTAATGAAAATATATTGCGTTAAATGTCAGGAGGAGGAGCAGGGATGGGAGAGAAACAGGAAGTGAGGGGGAGGGAAGGAAGAAGGAACGAAGAAGGAAGGTGGGAGGAGGGAGGGAGAAAACGTGTATTCACAGACAACAAAGCTCTTAATCCACACTCAGAAAAGAGTACAATCAGCAGACACTTCTGGGCAGTGGCATCATCCCTTCTTGTCATCCCATTCTGGGACGACACTTTTCATCTCAAGTATCTGGAGACTAAATACTTAACAGCAATAACTCGCCCTACATGTAAATCACGGTTACTGATTAAGGTAATTACAAAGATATCACCATGGAGTGGTAAATTCCAAACTCCATGCATGCTGAGATCATTCTAACTGCCACCTAAAACGCGGCAGTGCAAAGCCTAGAGGAAGGAATGTTAAGATGCACCAATGTTCACCAAGGGTCCCTAAGAACTGGCCTGGCAGATGAGAGCTTTCCTGTCACTCCAGGAAGCTGTTTCCACCCTGACTGGAGGCCTGGAACTGGAGTGAACAGGAAGCAGATGGGGACCTGTGTTGAGAATTGTGAGCAGAGGAATGGCAAGGGAGAGCCCGAGAACCAGGAAAGAACTGTACCAGAACCATGGGCTCATCAAAGCAGCAGGCATTTCTTGAATGCCTACTGTGTACCAGTCACTGTGGTGGAGGCAGAATTGAAGACATTACAGAGAAAACTGGGCCCTCAGGTCTTCTGGCCCATGTAAATGGCAGGGCAGCAGTGGAAAAGGCCTTGGGCTCGAATCACTTTGGGGGGCCTGGGCTGTCTCCCTTCTCTGTGTTGGTCTCATCTTTAGGCTGGCTTCTATCACTGTGCCCTAATAGCTCCCCTGGACACCAATGTTTACAAAAGAGAATAGATACCTTTTATCCAAAAATACCTAGCCATTTCTGCCTTGTATATCCCTGATCCAATCTGGATGCTGTAGTTTGGAGTTGTTTTATCCCCCAAGAGTTCATATTCGGGGGCAGTGGTAAGAGTAGTAGAGCCTAGTGGTTGGAGCCTCGTGCAAGATGGTCACGGTTATTGGGGACATCATCTTAGGAAGGAATTGTCGTAGTTCTAGTAGAACTCTGATTATTAGGAAAGAAAGAAAAGATGGTGACATGGTGATAATACACTTATTTTCCTAGTGCTTGGGAGGAAGAAGCAGGAAGATCAAGAGTTCAAGGCCAAAACAAAATCAAAAGAAATGTGACTCAGTGGATAAAGGGCTTGGTGTGCAAGTCCAAGGACCTGAGTTTAGATCCCTGGCACCCATGGAAAAGCTGGGCGTGGTTGGGTCCATTTATAATACCTGAGGGGCCAAGTCGCTGGTTTATGACTGATGGATTTAGTTTTTTGTTTGCTTATTTGTTTGTTTGTTTGGTTGGTTGGTTTTTGGTTTTTCAAGACAGGGTTTCTTTTGTAGTCCCAGCTGTCCTGAAGCTCCCTCTGTAGACTAGGCCTCTGCCTCCTGAGTGCTGGGATTAAAGACATGCGCCATCACATCTGGCAAACAGAGCATCCTAGGCTAAGCCTTCACTGAGACCCAGCGCACAGCGCCACCCAGCAAGGACAGTGACGACTCTGAGGGCAGCAAGGACAGCGGCAATTTAGGAGAGGAATGAACTGAATTAGATTTCATAATGCTAAAACAGACAAGTGAAAATATCTGAAGAAAGACAGACGGGGCTGGGAAGGTGCTGCTGGGGTATGTCAGACAGACAGACAGACAACACTTGTTAAATGCTACATACGGGCTGCACCAAGCACTTTCCTCACACTGTTCCTTTAAGTCTTTAGACTCTCCCAGAGAATCTCCTTTTGTTTTGTCTGGAGACAGAGTCTCTTATCGCCTCAAACCTGTTATTTAGATGAGGGTGACTTTGAACTTCTCCTCATCTTGCCTCCGCTGCCCAGGTGCTCGGATTACAGGTGTGCGCTTGTATGCCCTACCACGGTATCAATACTTCTATCTTGGTTTTATTAAAAAGGAAATAGATACACAAAAAAGTTATTTACCAAGGCCGTCCAGCCAATCATTGGGATTCAAACCTGGTACTCTGGAGCCTGGATGCTGGATGGGTAAACTCGTTCAGGAATAGAAAAAAGCCAATTCCCAGTGTTGCTAGCTCCAAAAAGCAGCCGCCCTCAATCTATGTGACTGCTTTGACCATATATTTGCTCCAAATTTGTTTGCTGTGCAAAGAAAGCCTTTTTCCTTACATCACCTGGGGTCCTTTTGGCTACAAGTACCTGGAGGTGCTGACTCAGCAGGCTAAAATCATACTGAGAAATGCCACCATGTAATAGGCGTGCCCAGGGGGCATCTCTGGAGTTACTCATCCACTGGCTCCAGGTCATCAAGAACCTTGTCACCCCATCTACTCTGCACCTTCTGCTGGTTACTCCGGGAAGCTGCTCTCCTGATGAACACAACGCAGCTGCCAGAGTTCAAGTTCCAGTCCAACCACAAAGGACCTGACAACGCCTTCGGGGGAAAGGTTGGCCCTCTCTGTCATGTCTGCCTTTTATTTATAAAGAGGCCCAAAAGATCTGCCTTCATATCTTGCTGCCTGTAATTGTGTTACACACCCATCCATAATCAGTCACTAGCAAACTGCCAGCAAAGGGACTGGGATTGCCTGATTGCTTCAGTGAAGTTCATGACCTTGTGGGAGACAACAAGCCAACAATAGGAAAATCAGCGTTCTCTTAGGAGGGAGGAAGCTGTGGTAGGGCGAGAACGGAGCAGGCTGGGGGGTGAGGTCACCCTGTCACAGGCCAGCAGTAAGCTGTCTCCTGCCACTGTGTCACAGTGGCGTCCTCCCTTAATGTCAAAATGGTGGTGGGAGAGGATTTACTCTATGTGTTTGGTGGTTTGAGTAAAAATGTATATATTTGATTGCTTATTCACCAGAGGACGGCACTGTTTGAAAGGATTAGGAAATATGGCCTTATTGGGGGTGGGTGTGGCCTTGCTGGAGGAAGTGTGTCACTGGGGTGAGTTTTGAGGTTTCACTCTCTCTTCCAGCCTGCTGACCAGGATGTAGCTCTAGGCTACCACTTTAGCTCCATGCATGCTGCCACGCTCCCTGCCGTGATGATAATGAACTAAAATTCAACGCTCGGAAACTGTAAGCAAGCCCCCAATTAAATGCTTTCTTTTATAAGAGTTGCCTTGGTCATGATGTCTCTTCACAGTGACTAAACAATGTGTAAAACACAAATACATCCAGAATTTGTGAATGAAATTGTGTACATCTGTAGGGTTCAAATTTCTCAAGGAGGGCTGGAGAGATGGCTTAGTGATGAAGAGCGCAAATGCTCTTCCAGAGGACCGGGGTTCAATTCCAGCACCCACATGGCTGCTCACAACTGCCTGTGACTCCAGTCTCAGGGCACCTGACACCTTTAAACGCACTTTAAATAAAAATAAATCTTAAAAAATGTATAGGAAAGTGGTTGGGGAATAATATGTAAATAAGATCCCTGGAGTCAGGAGTGCAAGTGGAAAAAAAAAAGGTGCGGAACTTTGACCCACATCCATGCATTTCTCTCAGGTAGCGGGTGCACCAAGCACACATGACCTGCACTGCAGAGAGCTGAGCTGAGCTCAGGGTAGCATGTTAAGGACATATACCAATCCTGCTCTGACCACCTGTCAATTCTGCCTCCTTATGGCTCCAAACAGAGTAGCCCATGTTCATCCCATGCTCTGTTGCTGTCGCTCACGCTGCTGAGGGTGTGGTGGGTGCTAACTGGCTAACTCTCAAAAAGTGCACAAGATGCAATGACTGTCTTTCTTTGTCAGATGACAGAAGGGTCAATGATTTTTTGTAGGAAAGGGGTTGAATGGAACTTAGGAAAAAAACAAGAATTTCAATGATGGGAGTCTTTACTTTCCACAGGAGAACAAGATTGTAAAGATGAGCTGAGTGGTGGTAGCACAGACTTTTAACCCCAGCTCTTGGTGGGGGCAGAGACAGGTGGATCTCTGTGAGTTCGAGGCCAGCCTGGTCTACAAGAGCTAGTTCCAGGACAGGCTCCAAACCTACAGAGAAACCCTGTCTTGAAAAACCAAACACACACACACACAAACAAAAAAAAAACAAAGAGCAAAAAACAAAAAAAGAGACTGTAAAGATGGCTGGAGCCAGCCATGCTGAGACCAAAACACGTGCTCCACTCTAGTGCTCCACACTCGTGCTCCACAGGACACACTGCTTTTTAACCCTTAGTTCTCCTTTTTTGCCCAAAGAGTAAGCATTCTTTCAGTGCTGGCTGCAAATGCACAGGGAGACAAAGGCAGCAGCTCAAACGCTACTGCTCAGTTAATCCGCTATCATTTACAACATTACACACACTGAAAGGAAGCAGTGTGAACAGTGCAGTGCTGTTCAGTGGCGTCCTCGCTCTCCGGAGTTCGGATACATCTCATCCTTGCACCTAGGGCTCTGTGAATTGTCACCAGGGATGCCTGAAATGGGAGGCTTCCCTTTGATGTCACTTCTTCTGTGAAGCACGATTAGTAAAACTCAGAGAGAGAAATTCAACCTGAAGACCCAAAAAGCAAAGCAGCCAACCACTGACCCTTACCTCGACCTCAGTCCAAAAATGGCGATCCTGCCTCCAGGAATTTCAGAATGAGACTGTGTGTGAGAGCTGTCTCCTCCTGTTTTATAACACTCTCTAGGGCTGGGATTAAAGGCACGCATGCCTGATTTCTATGGCAAGCTAGCTAATGTGGCTACTGGGATTAAAGGTGTGTGTCATTGCTGACTGGTCTGTAAGGCTGGCCAGTGGGGCTGTTTTACTTTTCTGATCCCCAGACAAGCTTTATTTATTAAAATACAACTGAAATGGCACTACATTTCCCCTTTCTGTCTAAAATAAAAAAGGCTATAACTAATATAAGAAAACTATATACAATAAGTACAATAACTACATACAATATATACAGGCAATAAATACATCAACAATGTCTAGACCATTTACATTTGACAAATTCAGAGAAAATACTCCATATCTACCTTATCTTGGTGAGTCCAAAGTCTTGTACCTAATTTACTTTCTATCATAACTTGCTTTCTGCATCTGGTAAACTACAACTATAGCTATCTAATCTTCAACTCCCTCAGAGACCCAAGAAGTAAATAATATTAACTGAGTAAGCAGGAAGTGCAAGCAAGAGATTTCCAAAAAAATGTGAGTAATGACAGAAACACCTGGCTGCCTGGACAGTCACCCACAGTTCCTCGGCAATGTTGGGGCATCCATCTTCAGTCTGCAGGCCTAGCATATTCGACAGGCTTTTCTGCGAAGCAGAATATTTTGTGTCCTGCTTGTCTAATTAGGACAGCATAATGTCAGCAGTCGAGGCAGGGACATTTTCTTGCCCAGTGGCTTACTTTTGCCACAAAGAAAGTAAACTCCATGTGGAGTTTCTTTGATGCTCATTATCTTCTCTGAAGTAGATTGATGCTGCCAGGAGCAGACATGTCTCATTGTTATAAGAAAGAAGAATCCAGGTTATCAAAACATCTTAAATGCCATATTCTGTAGATGTCTGAAGTGTTTGAAGATTACTTGTCTATCTAAAATATATCTTTGTTTGGCCTTGAAAACATACCTAACGTGACTACTAGTTTGATTATAATAGGTGATTAATTATTAACCTGCATTTCCTTTTTATCCTAAACAGTTGGTAATAATAATTTTCAAGGACTAGAGATTTGCATTACATTGTTAAAGAGCTGTATATGTACAATACCTTGAACAAGATTAGAACTGTATGTACAGTACGTTTTAACAAAATTAAGCTCAAATTTGTATCAATATTCAAAATTTGTATACAATATTCAAAAGTCCAATTCAATATAAAACATATAAAACTAGTAGTTGCTTTTCAAAAGTAGATTCAATGATCTACCTTTTTATCTTATCATATCTATATCCTCCCTTTCTCTTTTCAGAGTAGATTCCATAATCTATCCTTTTATCCCATCATATCTACATTCCTTTTTTTTGAAACAAGAACCTTGAATCTAGTTTCCTTTGTTTAGCTTTTTTCCATTACCCATGACAACTTGTAACCAACACTCTAAACAAAGACAAAGATCCATAATCCATTTTTAAGGAATGTAGATGTAGTTTTATAGGCTGATTGGGGGTGCTGATAATCTTATGAGGACCCAAAGAAAATTTAGAATTATGGTCAAGTCCTTCCTGGAGTATTCTGTGAGGCAGGATCATCTCAGCCAGCAGTCTTGAGGCTGTTCTGGATGTAGAACTCAGAGGAAACTACAGGGGAGATTCATCAGGCCATCTGCTCCTATCAGAGATTTTTCAGGGGTTCTTCCTTAATCAAACCTTATTTTTCTTTTTTTTTCCAAAATATTTATTTATTTATTATGTATACAATATTCTGTCTGTGAGTATGTCTGCAGGCAAGAAGAGGGCACCAGACCTCATTACAGATGGTTGTGAGCCACCATGTGGTTGCCGGGAATTGAACTCAGGACCTTTGGAAGAGCAGGCAATGCTCTTAACCAGTGAGCCATCTCTCCAGCCCATCAAACCTAATTTTTCTTAACCAAGAATAAATCCACAGCCTCTCATATCCTGTGGAAACAAAATCAAAACCTCTTCTCCAAAGTGACATATCTTTTGACTTAAATTTTGAAGTCAAGGCATTTTCAAAATATATAGGTTTGATTAATTCAGCAGCATTTATAATCAAATGTTTTTTAGCAGCTGTTGCTTCTTCCTCAGCAGTCAAACACAAAGACAACACAATAACATGCAGTATCCAGATTCTCTGTGTATTTTCCATCTTTACATGGAAGCTAAGTTGGGGTGGATGGGAGCTGGGAGCGCTAGTTTTTCTCCCAAACCCAGGTGGCTAGTTTTGGGTCATAGTTCCTAGAGCTGAAATTCCAAACCCAGATCTCCCCTGAGCTGGTAGCTAAAAAGCCTCAGGCAAATGACTTTTTCATATTCATGCCCCAAAAAGTTGGGTGCCAAATGAAGCATGATTAATAAAAACTCAGGAATAGATATTGGGGTTCAACGTGAAGATCCGAAAAACCAGCTGCTGGTTCTTACCTCAACCTCAGTCTGAAATGGCAATCCTGCCTCCAGGAATCTCAGAGTGAGATTGAGACTGAGAGCTGACTCCTCCCATTTTATAATCCTCTCTAGGGCTGGGATTAAAGGCAGGCACTGTCTGGTTTCTATGGCAACTAATGTGCCTACTGGGATTAAAGGTGTATGTTATTGCTGGCTGGTCTGTAAGGCTGGCCAGTGTGGATGTTTTATTTTCCAGATCCCCAGGCAAGCTTTTTTTTTTTTTTATTAAAATACAATTGAAATGCCTCTACAATTCTGGGAACTTTACCTGCACAACAGAACTGCTTTTCCCTATGAAGTCAGTGTATTGTCTCCCCAGAGCTCCCAGGCTACACAGAGGAGCCTCAGCCAGTGGTAAGGCCCGCATTCCCATCTATGTCTATATCTATCTATATCTCCTCTCTCTCTCTCTCTCTCTCCCCCTCTCTCTCTCTCTCTCTCTCTCTCTCTCTCTATCTCTATCTCTATATCTCCCATAGATAGCCATCTATGCTTGGCTACAATCTCACTTCTAACATTGCATTTCTTGCTTTAGCACACTGCCATTTCCAGAAGACCGATTCTCCTTTTGAGATTATCTGTTTCTGTCAGATGTCACACGGCTTCATCATGAGGAGACGAAGGATCAACACAGCAGGTTTCCTGTGTGTGTGAACTAATGGATGTGATCAGTCACCAGATGGCAGGCTGTGCAAGAGGTGACGTGACCGGCCGCTGATAACTGTGTGCATTGGTATTTATGCAGTGTCTGCACACAGAAGAGCTGGCATGTTACAGAGGTTGGAATGGTGACCCAGACACTGTCATCAGGTTGTTGTTATATTAACTAAATCATGGGAATTGAAATTCATGCATTCTAAAAACATGCAAATTGAGAGTTGCTTGCTTAGAAACAGGCAAATTAGTGTAATAACCACACACACCCTACCTGTTCTGAGCACTGAGCTTCAACCCTCCTGTATCCAAGTCAGTCATTTGTGCACTACTGCAGCTGATCTACCCCTTCCTATATTTTAAGTCAAATCCCTGGTATCTCATGTATAAATATATCTAGTCTCATTTCAAACTCAACTCTGTCAAATCTCAGAGTCCGAGTTTTTAATATGCTCTGTAGCTAGTGAGAAGCACGGATGACAAAGAGCACTGATGACAAGGAGCACGGATGACAAGGAGCACGTAAGACAAGAAGCATCAAGGACAAGGAGCACGGAAGACAAGGAGCACGGAAGACAAGGAGCACGGAAGACAAGGAGCACTGATGACAAGGAGCATAGAAGACAAGAAGCACAGATGACAAGGAGCACAGATGACAAGGAGCACTGATGACAAGGAGGACCAAGGAAAAGGAGCATGGATGGCCAGGAGCACAATGACAAGGAGTACGGATGACAAGGAGCACCGAGGACAAGGAGCACCGAGGACAAGGAGCACCGAGGACAAGAAGCATTGATGACAAGGAGCACCAAGGACAAGGAGCATCGATGACAAGGAGCACGGATGACAAGGAGCACCGAGGACAAGGAGCACCGAGGACAAGGAGCACTGAGGACAAGGAGCACAGAAGACAAGGTGCACGGATGACAAGGAGCACGGAAGACAAGGAGCACGGATGACAAGGAGCACCGATGACAAGGAACATGGATGACAAGGAGCACCGAGGACAAGGAGCACCGATGAGTCTTTACTCTTTCGTTCTGACAACATCCCTGTAAGTTATTACTGACTTTTTTTTTTCAGATGTGGCAATTGAGGCACAAATAGGGCTAAGTGGTATAATCATGATCACACATCAGGTAATAATTGTTTGAGGCATCAAATTCAGATCTCCATATTCTACATCCAAGTCTCTGTTGTAAACGTCACTACACAAAAAGGACTTCTTGCCCATTGCTGACTTTCTCTTGTGTCTGCCCTTTGCACTAGTCAGCCAGGGGTCCAGAACATATGGACCCAGCCTTCCCTTCACGTCCAGCCTTACTAGATGGATGGAATATACTTTAAAATGAAAGGGAAGACAAACACCATATCCCTTTACCACAGAGCATTATGGCTCCCGTGGCAGGCATCTATTCCAGGGCGGTACCTGCTGCACGCTGAGGAGGGTACAGAGGAGCCTGCCCCACTACAAACCCCACCCCAGAAGACTTTCTCTGTGTCACAGTTCACAGAAACCTGTACCGAGCAGATCACTGCCTTGAAGCCTGCTAGGCCTTCAGCTTGGCCCTAGCTGCACCTAAGATAAATTATTCTGCCTTTGCTCCAACTCCCCTCTAGATGCCAGCCTCCACGGGTGGAACATCTGGCCTGAGACGGAACGGAACGTCGCCTGCAGAGATTGGTTACTGTGAAAACAGCGGAAGAGAATGCGCAGGTGGTTGGGGGTGAGAGAGAATAGGAGGAAAGATCCAGCCTTTCTGTGTGAGATTCCCTCTGGATGTCTATTCTAATGGCTGGGGATGCTTCAAGCACTAGCAGAGAAGGCCTTAGAATGACTTCTCCTTTTCCTTTCTCTTCTACAGTACCTTTCCGACTTCCCTGTAAGTCTTTCTCCTGTCAGAACCGAAGCCATGCTCTCTCCTTTCTCTAAGGGAGTCACCAGGTGGGGTCCTTTCAGCCCCTTGGGCTGGAGTTTCCCAGCAGTCTCAGACGTGACTGTGGGTGAGCCTGGAACACAGACACTCGAGGGAGGAGGTCAAAGGCTCTGAGAACAGTGGGACTGAAGGCTGTCGACAGAAGGGAGGAAAGGGGATCCGGTTTGCTGTGGACTTAGGTTCCAAGCATCCAGCCTTGTACCCGACATCCCAAGGGCTGAAAAGGCAGTCGTATTTCATGTGCCCAAGCTTTCCTCCTCTCTCAGATACCTGCTTTGTGAGAGCATTTACATAGTCTTCCCTTTGGGGAATTACCTTTTCCGTCTAAATGACTCCATGGCAACAGCCAATCCTGAAACCCTTCTCCCCTCACAGTTGGGGGCATGCAACCCAGAACTGGCCAATCAGATCCTTCTCCTTGGCTTTGTAGATGCAGACACCAGAAAAGAGAAGCCTTCTTTTCCTCCAGGTTGCCAAACAGAAGTTAAACTATTTGCAATAATTGCCACCCCTTGTATAGAGGTTGCCCATTTGCTGTAAGAGGTGTGTGTGTGTGTGTGTGTGTGTGTGTGTGTGTGTGTGTGTGTGTGTGTGAGTGTGTGTTTGTGTGTGTCTGTCTGTCTGGACCTGGTACCTTTATTTATCTTCTGGATTGTCATAATGTTGACATATGGTTAGAAATATTTCTATGAATCAGTTTGTGTGTGGAGTGGGTAGAAAAGCTTATTTAAGTTGAGTTCTCAATTCTCAGAGTCCTTCTGTCCTGCCCACCATCCTCTGGGGCAGGTGAGGCAAAGACCAACACAGGCAGCATAGAGGCAAGGGTTCACAGCAGACCCCTCTGATCCTCAAGTTCTGCAGCGAGTCCCTCTTCTAAGCTGCTTCTCAAAGACGGGTAGCCCTGGTCCCACCCCAGAGAAGTGCAGCTTGCGAGGAAATCTAGAGCTTTGTGGTGTAAAAAGGCAGCACAATGCAGTCACAATACAAGGAAAGTTCAGCAGGCTCCACGGGGGGAATTAGTTTATACCAAATTGTACCTATTCACCCCAGCCCAATTAGGAGGATCCCTGTTTCTTTGAATGCCAAAGGAAAGCCCAAAGTGCCCAGTCTTCCAAAGGCACTTCAGGCTGTTAGGGACACTGGCCGTGGTAGCCTTCACACCTTCAGCAGGAGGAGCTGCATCCTCTAGCTCCCTCCTGCAGAGCCCAACGTCATCTGCCCACATGGGCAGTGGCCCTGAAACCTTTGCTCCCCAGAGCAACTGCCTCACCCTGTCCATTCCCGGTCACTGCTGCACTTGTTCACTGAATCCCATTGACTCCCGCTATGGCTACAGTGAGCCTGCAGCTGAGTGGAAAAAATTAAATACGTATTTTTAGTACCCAAACATCTGCTGAGAGAAATTTATTTGTACAAGTCCCTTGCAAGTCATTGTAAAGTGTGCAACACACTCTTGTTGAATCTTGGTTTTCAACAATTTCTTTTTCTTACTCTTAGATGGCTTTCAAGTTGGGCAAAATAACCAAGTAGGCCTACCTGTTGGAGGAGGCCACTTGTTTGTTTCCCGGCTGCCCAGAAACCAAAATAACCACACAGAAACCGTACTAATTAAATAACTGCTTGGCCTATTAGCTCTAGCTTCTTATTGGCTAACTCTTACATATTAATTTAACCAATTTCTAGTAATCTGTGTATCGCCACGTGGCTGTGGCTTACCAGTTAAGGTTCTGTTTGGCTCCAGCAGGGTTACATGGCTTCTTATGACTCCACGCCTTCCTCCTAGCATTCAGTTTAGTTCACCATGCCCAGCTCTGTTCCCCTATAGCTCTGCTATAGGCCCAAAGCAGTTCCTTTATTCACAGCATACAGAGGGGAATCCCACATCACCTATCCCTCTCTTCTAATGAACAAGTGGACAAATTAGGAAAATTACTATCAAGGGACCTGTATAAAGTATATTTGGAAAGATCAGGTGTGCATGTGCCTTAGCCATCAGGCATACATGACTATGATCCCACTGCAATGCATAATTACCTATAGGTACAAAGAAACAGTTAAACACACACCATTAGTCACAGATCTCAATGACCTTGCTACAGTGGAGCTAAATTAGCAATGAATCATAACTGAAAGCAAGAACGGCAGCAATCGGAGACCTTGACCCCCTCCTGACGTGCTGATGAGGAAGCATCCGCCCTGATAATGCAGAGACCTCTAGGACTGCTGGGTGGTGTGTGTCAGACTTCCTGGTAGAATGCAAAACCAGAATCCTCAAAATTTGATTCACCTTGATTTTGACTTATGAATTTCACTTAGTAAGTGGCCATTAATAGGTCTTAGAGGTACATAAAAGTGAAGATGTTACAGTCTGGATTCAGACTGACTTCCAAAGACTCATATGTTCAGTTTGCTCCCCAGTGAAGCAATGTTCAGTGGTGAGGTTTGGGGAAAGTGAATGATTCTTGGGAACTCTGACCTCATTCATGAAATAATCTACTGATGGGTTCATAGTGTGGGGGGCTCTTAGGAGGTGGGACCCAGTTTAAGGCAGTCAGGTTTGGGGGTCCTATCCTGACCTTACACTTAGCACAGGTCCAGAACCGATGGGGCTACACAAGCATGGCCTGTAATGTGAGGAAGTGTGAGCCACAATGAACTTTCCCTCCGCTAAGCTGGTTTGTTCTTACGTCTTTTGTCACAGTGTGGAGAAGCTGGCTAGCATACAGGATGTATGTAGGCGATTACAATAAAGTCGTCCCACACTAGGTCAGAATGGAGTATAATAAAGGTCTCTTTATTTAGGCTAGACTCACAGATCAGCAGTCCTCTGCATGAGCAGGGAATAGGAACTGAATCCAGCAACCAAGGGGCTCGCCCACAACCCTACCCCTGCATATATAGTATCCAAAACCATGCCCTAAGTGGGCCAGCATCTCAAAGGCCATTGGCTGGAGTTCCCACAGCACCTCCCCCTCTTGTCTAAATAAGAGAGTTCCAAACCCAATACAAAACTATAACCAGGAAGAATAGATGCCAAGCATAAAGTTATGATGACAAGGTGCAATAAATGTCAGGGACAGCTGACGACTTTGCAGATAGTTTAGCTCAAAAGAATACAGGGGAGATTTGCTTTTTCTGAGTCAGTTTCTAGGTCACATGGACCTGAGGTAAACATTCTCAGGGAATTTAGACAAGACACAAGACCTGAGAACCAGAGATGTTCATCACTTGTTTTCCACTCTAAGAGTTACTCCAGGACCTCAGGCACTAACTAAGCATTCCAGCCAGATGGGTTATTGCCTAGGTTAGTGAGTCTTGGAAGGTTCTCATACTTGCTAATTAAAAACAAAAAGCAAACAAACAAACAAAAAACAACGAGCATCTCAGAGCAATGAACATTGAGAATGACAACTCACCAAAGACTTGAAATACTTTAGTTGTGTCTTAAAAATTAACTGAAAAAAAAGATTAGGGAGTAGTTTGACAGAAAAAGCCTACAACACTGGCCTCCAAAGGGCATTGTACCTGGGCTTTCATACCTCAGAAAACAACACTTTCCCAGCATATAACACTTCAGCTCACACGTTTGCATGTGTTACCGAGTCTCCAAGAGCAGCTGTAACTTCTGAGGTGACCTGAGGCAATTCACACCTCTCTGACCCCATTTTCCTCCTTCCTTTAACCCTCTCCTCTGTCTCCTTGGGTTTGCATTCCTCCTAATGTCCTTTCTCTCTTGTTCATTTTTCTGTTCCTTGGTTTCTGCTTTAACAGCTCTTAGCTTTTGCTCAGCTTCAGATCTTTTCAGGGTTAACCAGAGTCCATGACATGGCAGATTCTGTTCTAATCTTTAGATTAGACTTGTGGAGTCTGCTCTGAAATATCAAAATATTTATCTTTCCAAATGAGTTAGGCAGACCTTCCTTGGAAGGTCTTTGTTTCTAGACAGATTCTCAAATAGTGAGTGGGTTTATGCATTGAAAGCCATTGGTGCGTGGGGTAGGTTATCTACCTGTCTAGCCTGGGTGAGTCAGCCAGCACAAGTTGTGAAATCTAAAGCTCAAGACAACTGGAGGTTTCTTAGGGCTCCATTGTGCCCCACCTCTCCAGGTTCACATTGGAAGTCCTGATTACCTCAGAATAGGACCTCATTTGGAGACATAGCCTTAAATGAGGCAAACAAGTTACATAACATTAAAATGAAGTTGAAAATGAAGCCGTACAAGTGAGCCCTAGTCTAAATGATGGGTATCTTTCTATAGAGGGGAGGTTAAGGACAGCCACATACAGAGGAAAGGTCAGTCAGGTGAAGTTACAGGGAAAGAATGGCTACCTTCCAGCCAAGGAAGGGGGCCTGGAGCAGATCTTTACTTCACAGCCCTCAATAGGAGTCTATCTACATTCTGAACTCTGATTCCTGGCCTCCAACCCTGTAGAAAATGAAATTCTGTTGTTACGTAATACAGCTTATAGTATAGCATGACAGCCCTAGAAAGCTAGAAGAGGGGACAGCAGGGCACAGCTGACTCAATTTCCCACCTCATCACAGGGTTGTTAAGAATGAAATGGTCTAAGAGAATACCAAACTTCAGAAATGAAGCGGTAATGAAGATGGAAATGATTGGTACTAGTTCTGGAAAAAGTGTATAGGAACCACCTTAAAGGGAGGATTCCAAAGCTCTGAAGAAAAGCAGATGAGCCCAAGGCTGCACAGAATCCGTGAAGCAGAGATTTATGGAGGGAAGTGTTATCTTGAGCAGCAGCAAAACAGCAGGGGTTCCCACCCCTCAAAGAAGGAAGAGGGGATTTACACGCTAAGCTGGACTGTGACCAACTGGGTCTGTATGTAGCGTGAGATACTTGGCTCTGTCAATAACTGTGTTTATCCTACAGGGTTTGGAATATATGCTAGGCTCACCTGAGGCCCCAAATGGCAGTAATGACTGGCAAGATGATTTAGTGGGTGAAGGCACTTGCCACCAAACCTGACAAGCTAGCTTAATTCCCAGGACTCACATGGTAGAAAGAACCGACTCCCTAAAGTTGACCTCTCACCTCCACAAGGGTGCTGTGCTATGCATGTGCATGCACACATACACACACCACAGAAATAAACTAAAAATGGAATTGCGACATGGCAATCATTACCAAGATGTGTATGGTTGACTCAAGCGAGGCACATCTTGACGTGGGATGTCCTTCTGTATATGTGTTGCTTTTATTGGATAATGAATAAAGCTGTTTCAATCAATCGCTAAGTAGAATAAAGCTTGGCAGGAAATCAGAATAGAGATAGAGATAGATAGATAGATAGATAGATAGATAGATAGATAGATAGATAGATAGATAGATAGAGAGAGAGAGAGAGAGAGAGTAGGCAGATGCCATGTAGCCGCTGAAGGCAAAAGAAGCCCAGAACCTTTACTGGTAAGTCACAGGCTCATGGTGACACGCAGATTAATAGAAAAGGGTTAATTTAAGATACAAGAGCTAGCTAGAAATATGCCTGAGTCATTGGCCAAACAGTGTTGTAATTAGCATAGTTTCTGTGTGATTATTTGGGTCTGGGAGACCAGGAAATGAACGAGTAGTCTCTGTTTACACATCCCGTGCTAACAGAGTCCCCTTTGGAGCCATCTTCAAAGTTCCTGCACTTAAAGTGGCTTCTCTGCAGAAGGTGGACCCATATCCCTTTCCATGGCTTCTTTTTCTCTACGTAGCATTTATCGTTCTCCAATTGTCTCTACTGTTTGTTGTTTGTCTCCTTCCACTAGAAGGAAAGAAGCTCAGGGAGGTCAAGGCTTTGGGTTGTGTTTGCTGCTCTCATCAGCACTTGCCTGGCACATGGGAGGTCCTCACTGGCTGGTCAGCACTGAGTCCACACTTGCGTCCTCTCACCTCCCGATCCTCTGAGACCTAGAGCTGCTCCACCCGTCTTTTTCCACAGGAAACCTCCCAGGCCCCACCCTCTACCCTAGTTTAGAATTCTTCTTCCCTTCTTTCACAAGGACATTTTCATCACTCTACGGAGAACACTGCATTTCCAGAGTGCTTGTTTTCTCTCTGGCTCTCTCCCTTGCTCTTCCTCTCATCCCTCCTTCTTCTCTCCCTCCCTCGCTTCATCCTTTCTTCCCTTCATTTCTTCTTTTTCTTTATACTGTTGGAGATTGAACCCAGGGCCTCATGCATACTAGATAAGTGATCTACAGCTCCAGTGCCTGTTTTTCTTCACTATAGCAAAATAGCTGATGCTGGGTAATTCTAAAAAGACAAAGATGTGTGTTTATCTTGGAGTACTGAGGCACAAGGGCATGGTGCCTGCACCGGTTCGGCTCTGTGGCCTGAGCAGGAATGCATCACAGCAGTGAGTGGGTGGTGGAAGAAGCAGATCACAGGATAAGGCAGGAAGCCAGAGTGTGTTCCAGGGTCAAGTCTGGACTTTCATAAGAACTCTCTCTGGCAAGAAAGCTACCTAAAGGG
The DNA here is from genome assembly GCA_004026605.1 of Ondatra zibethicus. NCBI lineage: Eukaryota > Metazoa > Chordata > Mammalia > Rodentia > Cricetidae > Ondatra > Ondatra zibethicus. Next base: position 8,331 of record PVIU01001444.1, on the reverse strand, counting down.
ACCCCTTGAGAATATTGACTCCTTCAGGAAGCATAACCCCAATGATGTCAGGACTTCTCAGGTAGCTCCACCTCTGGAAGGTTCCACTATTCTTATACTGTTACATGGGTACCAAGCTTTAAACACTCACACCTTTGATGGACAAACCATGTCAATCAGTAACTAGGGAGCAAGAGAAGGGCATGGATCCAATGTGGCTCATGTAGGTCCAGCTCAAGAGCTGAAACAGCCAATCATGAGTATGTTAAAGAAAAACTTACGGCGGGTCCTTTGAACAGGACAGGACAGGAGGCCAACTTGATATGGTATCAATAAATCAGAGCAGAGATGTGCAAAGTCTCTTTACAGATGAAAATGAAGGTCTCCTGGATATGCAAAGTGGGAGTGTCACCTGATGCATAGGTGATTATCTAGGACTGTGATGTGGAATGGCTACTGTCAATTCAGAAACCTTGCTAGGAAACAGGACTGAGACCTGAGTGTAAAGTGGCTAGACCTGGAACACAGGTATCAGACTTTCCTGGGAATGGGCTGAAGGCAGAGGAAAGGCCCCCTGAGTAATGGAAGCACTGTGAGGCAGGTAATATAAACATGGGGTCCACAGACAATAGACTGGCTCAGCCTGAGCCTTTCTCTGCCCCAAGCATGCAGGTGTTTACATTTTAAAGAGAAAACAAGAACAGGAGAGACAAAGCTGCCAGTGTCTCTCTTCTGAGGGAGCCAGCTCTCTAGTTGATGCTTCCCTCGTGGAAAGAATAAGGACAGGCTCTGCTTGCTGGCAAGTCCTGGGGTGGGCGAGGGGCAACAGATATCATCCTGCCTGTCCATTCACTCATTCATTGAGATGTTTGTGAGTCGAACACTAGATCTTGAGGATACAAAAGTAAACATCCACACCCAAACCAACTAAAAACCGTAACATCCTGGATCTGTGTAATCCATAATGCAGTTGGAACAAATATTCTCTGGCAGCCTCCCTGAGCAGGAAGTGATTAAGAAAGACACTTCACACAGCCATGGCAAAGCTGACCAAGCTGAACTGAAGACTGGGAAGAGAGTAAAACTCCAGGCCACTGGAACAGTCTGGAAGTACAATAGCACAGGTTCTTGCTGGGAATGTTGACAGAGAATATTAGAGCAGAAAAATAACCTCAATTAGGCTACAGGCATAGCCATAGTAACCACTTAGCTGAAGCTGTCATTGAGCTAAACAAGGGAAGACTTCATTAGACAAACCTTCTGAGATGCCTATAGAGGCATGAGAAATTGTTGCCTGGGTGCCTTAGACCACGTCTCTCTGGACAGTGGATCACTGCCCTCCAGAAGCAGAAAGATGAGCCCAGCCTGAGCCACACCACCTGGTTTTAAAAATACAAAGCTGTAGACAGAGACTGCTCCTTTGTTCCCCAGCTTCTCAGACCAGAGTAATCACACAGAAACTATATTAATTACAAACTGCTTGGCCTATTAGCTCAAACTTCTTATTAACTAATAACTCTTACATCTTAAATTAACCCATTTCTATTAATCTGTGTATCACCAGAAGGCTGTGGCTTACTGGTAAGGGTCCAGCATCTGTTTCCTTCAGCAGCTACATGGTGTCTCCCTGACTCCACCTGCTCTCTCTCTCTCTCTCTCTCTCTCTCTCTCTCTCTCTCTTCCTTCAAGCTTGGCTATAGGCCAAAGCAGTTTTATTCATTAACCAATAAAAACAATACATATACAGAAGAACATTCCACATCACAAAGTATATCACCCAGGCATGTTTGTATGTGCCTTTAATCCTTTGGGAGGCAGAAGCAGGGAGATCTCTGTGAGTTCAAGGCCAGACTGGTCTACAGAATGAGTTCAGAAACCCTGTCTCTGATGAACAAACAAACAAACAAACAAAAGTGTGTCTCTCCAACAAACAGTGTGAAAGGTTAACTCCCCAGACTGCATGAATTTAGTGTTCTTTGTGTATCTTGTGGGTCTATTGTGTGGTAGAGATGAGACGATGTTTCACGTCTATAGTGGATGTAAAAGGAAGCACATCCTTGGAAAAGAAATTGTGACACGTTTGTATCTTTCTATTATTTATCAAACTAATTTAAAAAACTCACCTCTTTTGGTCTCCTTGGCTGCAATCTACCAAGTGATAGCTAGCCTTTGGCAAATACAGGTTCTTTTATTTCATTTTTAATTACTAACTGGTGTAGGAGGTCCTTCTGTTTATGTGTTGCTTTCATTGGTTGAATAAAGAAATTGCCCTGGCCTTTTGATAGGGCAGAATTTAGGTAGGTGGGGAAGACAGAACTGAATTCTGGGAGAAAGATAGCAGAGAGAGATGCCATGGAGCTCCTGCCTGAGATGGACGCTGGTTAGAATCTTGCTGGTAAACCACAGTCATGTGGCAATACACAGAATAACAAAAATGTGTTAAATTAAGACATAAGAATTAGCCAGTAAGAGGCTAGAGATAATGGACCAGGCAGTAATTTAATTAATACAGTTTCTGTGTGATTATTTTGGGTGTAAGCTAGCCAGGCAGCAGGATGCAGCCCATTCCTCCTACTAGAGTTTGGCACTCCAACATGGTAAACTGACTCCACATAAAACCTGAGAGAGCTTTAAAAGGAATTCTAGACACAAATATAGAATTTAAAACAGCTTTTTGCTGTTTGCTGGCGGCGTGCCGTAGAGAGATTTTCCTGACTCAGCAATAAAAAAAAGCCATGCTATTTTAAAACGAGGCTTCCTGGGCCCTGCCGCCAGTGCAAACTCCAGCTATGTGTCATGGAATTAGGTCGGCATGATAAATAACCAAGCCAGCTCAAGAAGAACAGGTATTTTTTAATGGTTAAAAAGGGGAAAACTCAGGCTACAAGAGTGGGAGGTCAGACATCCTATCCATCCGGTAGACACCGCATGGAGAGAGTGGGCACCTGTGTGCTCTCAGTTTTGCTACCTGGACCCCAGGTAGCCACACCCTAACTAGATGTGATTGGTTGATAGTTTCCCCATCATCTCCCCCTTTTGTCTAAACAAGATTGATCCAAACCCAACACAGCTATACACAATAGGAACAGATACATAGTATAAAATTACAAACAATAAACAATATTAAGCAAGGAATGCATAACAAAAGTTTTACTAAACATTCTATTTCAAGGAGTCTAACTATTGCATTGAAATTAAGCTTGGCTAAATCATGAAGAAGGTAACTACAATAATCTAATCTTCAACTCTATCAAAGATCTGAGAAGGGAAACAATATTACTTGAGTGAACAGGAAGTGCAATCAAGAAATTTCCAAAATGTGCAACAAAAGACAGAGACAACTGACTACCTGGGCAATCACTCAAAGTCTCATTTGCAATGTTGAAGCAACCAACTTTGGCTAAGGCCTAAAGTAACTGACATACCATTTCTAAGGCAAGAAACTTTCAAAACTATCTTACCCTGTCTTGGCAGGAGATGACAGTCCTGCTTTACCCATTTACGGATACTCGGTATCTGTCAGTGGTTGAGGTATGGGCATTTCTTTGCCCAAAGGCCAGTTCTGCCAAGAAGAAAGGCTCCAGGTGGAGTGTCTCTGGTGCTCAACATTCTCTCGGGAATAGATTGGTGTTGTCAGGAGCGATTGTGTCTCACTACCACAGAACTCTAAGTTAAATTAAAAGCCATATTCTACAGCTCCTTGAAGAGGTTGAAGATTATCTATCTATACTGAATATAATCTCTATGTATCTAAAGAACCTGATTATTCTAATTATAAATATGACAAACATAGATGACTATTGATCCATAATTCTCAATACCTATCTAACTTAAAGACTAAGACAATAAACAACTGTGCAAAAAATGAGGACAATGACCTTCAAATGTAAACAATGTATAAGTATCTTGATCAGAGGTAGTAATGTGTACTGCGGTATGGTAAATATATATATCAATACATAAACAATGTTTTAAGCAGAGGTAGATGCATACATACATACAATATTCAATATAATTTAACTTTGTATCAATATACAAAAATCTATACCAATATAATTGTCTAAAAACAATAACTCACAAATACCAATCTATTATCCCATCATCCAATTATCCCTCTTTTTTTTTAAAAAAAAAAAGATTCCTGAGCCTATAAAATTCCTCCCCCATCCCTCAACCATATACCAATTATAATCAACCCCTAAATGACGTCCCTAAGCTTGAGGGCAAACTTTGCTGGGAGAGGGTACGTCGTCCTCTAAAGTTGCTTCCAGCTGCCATGGGGGCCACATTCTTTCTAGGGGATCCTGTTAAAATAAATGATGGTTAAATTACCAGATTAATATTTGGCCTGGTAAAAATTACAAATAGTCTCTGAGTATTTTGAGGAGGTCTGATCAGAATGTTGTAAAAGATGTGCACCATTTCAGCTAATGAAGTTGGAACCGTCTTGTGCAGCTGTTATCCAAAACAGGTCTTGTAGTAGCGCTATCAGCATCATGACGTCATATCAACCAGGTGGAGTTGTTGTTGTGGGGCCATCTTCTTCCTGGAAACTTCAAAGATTACTGCAGGGAAATTTATTGTTTATTATAGAAAAACTTAAGCATTATTTATATAGACATATATATATTCAATAAAAAGTATGATAAAGGCAAAAATAGATATGAAGAAAGGCAAAGAAGTTTTATAAATTATTTTTTCCTTCTGTCTCATATCATGGCTCTTGACATGAGACAGAAACTCTGGGTTTTTTCTTAACAACAGGTTTGGAATTAGAGAGGGACTGAGCCAGAGTCCAACTCCAAAACCAGCTCCATGTATTTATAAATATAAGTACATTCATGTGTGTCTAAAAGTATGTTATGAATATTTTCACTTATGGAACAATATTCGATTTTCTTGCTGATCCTTATTGAGTTGTAAATTGTTTCCATCTGTCAGTATTCAAACATCCAGGGTCCCTTGAATTTTTTTGAAGATGAGTGTTGTCCTGCCAAGATAAGAACAGAACCCTGCCCCCATCCTATGTGTTTCTCTTACCACCTGTATGATTATCATCATTGCAGATGAGCTGTCATTTATCCTTTCCAAGAGGTTCCTCCTCTTCAAACCGAACCTTTATTAATTTTGATGGTATCCACAATTTTTCTTCTCCTGTGGAAACAAGAGCAAAACCCCTTCCCCAGTGCAGCACATCTCCTGGCTTCCATTGCGAGGTGAGCACATCCTTGAAATAAACTGGTTGATTTAATTCAGCAGATTTTTCCATTATCCAATGTCTTTCTGCTGCTGTTGTCCCTTTCTCATTAGTGTTAAGAAAATTTAAGGTTAATGAAGCATTATGTAATCTATTTCTGGGGGTATTTTCCACCCCTTTCTGTTTATTTAACATATCCTTTATAGTTCGATTTGATCTTTCTATAACTGCTTGACCTGTAGGATTGTGTGGTATACCTGTAATGTGCTTAATATTATAATAAGCAAAAAAATGTTTCATTTTCCTAGAGACATATGCTGGACCATTATCTGTCTTTATTTGTGCAGGTATACCTATGATACCATGACTTCCAATAAATGGGTGATGACTATATCTGCTTTTTATGAGCTTAAAGCAGTTGCCCACTAAAGATCTGAATAAGTGTCAATGGTGTGGTGTACATATTTTAATTTGCCAAATTCTGCAAAGTGGAACACATCCATCTGCCAGATTTCATTCCATTCAGTACCCTTTGGGTTAGTCTCTGCAGGTAGTGGTGTTTGGTTATAGAAAGAGCAAGTAGGGCATTTCTTTATAATCTCCTTACCTTGTTTCCATGTTATAGAAAATTCTTTCTTCAAACCTTTGCTATTGACATAATTTTTTATGAAATTCAGAGGCCTGCAGCACACTTCCAATCAATAATTGATCAATTTCTGCTTTACCTTGTGCTAGAGGACCTGGCAGACCGATATGGGATCAGATGCGTGTTATGTACATAGGGCAAAGCCTATTCCTGATCATGTCTTGTACCTGGATAAACAATGAAGTCAGTTCTGTATCATCTGGTATAAAGTCAGCAGTTTCAATATGCAAGATAACTCTTTCTGCATATTGTGAATCAGTAACTATATTAAGAGGTTCTTTAAAATCCCTTAGCACCATAAGAATGGCATATAATTCTCCCTTCTGGACAGAATTATAAGGGCTTTGTTCACCTTACTCAATTAGTCCTATTTGTAACCTGCCTTCCCTGATTTATTGGCATCAGTATAAAATGTACAGGCTCCAGTTATCGGAGCATCACGTATGATTCGAGGAAGAATCCAAGAAGTTCTCTTTATAAGGTTAAGCCTATTGCTTTTGGGATAGTTGCTATTAACTTCTCCCAAAAAATTAGCACAAGCTCTTTGCCATGGTTCATTGTCTTCTCATAACTTCCTTATCTCATCAGTAATGAAAGGCACTATAATTTCTGCTGGGTCTATGCCTGCTAGTTGACAAAGTCTCAATTTACCTTTTATAATTAATTCAGAGACCTTTTTCACGTGTTTTTAATTTTTTTACTTGGTTTATGTGGTAAAAAGATCCATTATAAGATAATATCATCTTTCTGCATTAAAATTCCTGTAGGATAAATTCTGGAAGGCAATATGACAAGAATACAACTAAGCTTAGGATTCATCCTATCCACATGTGCCTCCTGTAATTTTTCTTCAACCATTGTCAGTTCCTTTTCTGCTTCAGCTGTTAATTCTCTGGGACTATTCAAGTCTTTATCACCATCTAAGGTTTTGTTTAAATGAATTATTAGATCAGGTGTTATCCCAACAGCCGGTCGTAGGCTGGAGATGTCTCCTAACAATCTTTGAAAGTCATTAAGAGTACGTAACCGATCTCTCCTAATTTGTGCCTTTTGTGTCTTAATTTTTTGTAAACTTATTTTATAACCTAGATAATTGACAGAATCTCCTCTCTGTATTTTTTTGGGAGCAATCTGCAATCCCCATTTAGGTAAAACTATCTTTACTTCTTTAAACAGTCTTTCTAAGGTATCTATGTTTGAATCAGATAGCAAAATATCATCCATGTAATGGTAAATTATAGACTTAGGAAATCGTTTACGTATTATTTATAGTGATTGACTTATAAAATATTGACACAGGCTGGGGCTATTGAGCATTCCCTGTAGGAGGACAGTCCACTGGATCGCCTAGTAGGCTGAGAATTATTATAAGTAGGCACTGTGAAGGCAAACTTTTCTCTATCTTTTTCTTGTAAAGGTATAGTGAAGAAATAATCCTTCAAATCAATAACTATGAGAGGCCATTCCTTTGGTAACAGAGAGGGCAGAGGAATTCCAGATTGCAGAGGGCCCATAGGTTGAATAGCCCTGTTGATAGCTCTAAGATCTGTTACCATTCTCCATTTTCCAGATTTTTTCTTAACAACAAATACAGGAGAATTCCAAGGGCTGGTAGATTCTTCTATATGTCGAGCATCTAATTGTTCTTGTACCAGCTGTTCTAAAGCTGCAACTTTTCCTCAGCCAAAGGCCATTGCTTGATCCATATTGGCTTCTCTGTCAACCATTTTAAAGGCAGGGCTGTTGGTACATCTGGAGGGTTATCAATTGCTTTGTCTTCTTGTACAGCTCGAATGGCTGGTGTTCGTCGTCTGTAGTATCTTCTAATATTTTCCTCAGAAATATAAGCTTTAGGGGCAGCAGGAATGTTAATCTGGGTCAACAGATTAACAATATTCCATGGCTGCAATAGGTCATGACCCCATAAATTCACTGCAATCTTGGCTACATATGGCCTTAGTTTTCGTTTTTTTTTTTCATTTCATTACCTTCATTTAGCAAAGTTTATTAAGAGCAAAATATTCCCATAATAGTATTCATCTTTTTTAGTGTTAGTACAAAGAAATTCTTTTCACTGTACATTTGTTTTAAAGGTTTTAACATTAGGAACAGTTTGTAATTGCTTTTTGGAAATGAATAGACATTTTAAATTTTTATAAAATATTTTTTATTAAGTTCTGTCTTTTATGGCTATGTACCTCTGCTCAATCCATTAAACAATTAAACATTATATATTATTTTTAATATATATCCAAATTGAATGTGTTTCTTTTTTTTTTCTTTTTTTTTAATTTATTTATTTTTCCATACAGAGGGGCTGGTCCACCTACTGAGACAGTGTGCCTGAACTAATGGGAGCGCACCAATCCACCTGGACTGGGACTGAATGAGCATATGATCAAACCAGACTCTCTGAATGTGGCGGCGAAAGTTGGCAGATGGAGAACCCACAAACAATGACACCAGGACCTATCTCTTCTGCATGTATTAACTTTTTGAGAACCGAGTC
>PVIU01001443.1:68372-214881 GCA_004026605.1 Ondatra zibethicus | reverse complement strand
TCTTCTCTTCTTCCTCTTCCTCCTCTTCTCTTTGTTTCTAATGAAAACAAAAGTATGTCATTTCCCTCTACCTTTCCTCTTTCAGAAGCCGCAAATACTTTCCCTCTAAGTCCTCCCACGTCACCTCACTCTCAAGCTGTTTGTCTCATTTTCTTTGATTTTATTTGTTACAAGTATTTGTAAGTACAAATATATAAGGGAAACTGGTTGGCTCTGTTTTTGTTCTTTGTGTGTATGTGGTTTCAACATTGATCACCCTGCATTGGACAACCAATAAGGGGGCTCATCTTGGCAGAGCTAAATTTTTATTTTCACGGTAGTCAATGGTTTGCCTATCGTTCTTTGTCTAGGAATTAGACACCAAGAAATTTCCCCCTCTTTCACTTTATCATGTTGATTGAATATGCTGACCAACCCTTCAAATGAGAATTTTTTTCATATCTAGCACTAGGGCTTTTTTTTTTTTTAAGTCTCTGGCCCTTTGATGGAACATTGTCAACCTAAGAAGTGTCAGCCTGCTTTCTTCCACATTCCAGGACTTACCTCCCCGGGGAAAGCAGCACCCAGATTGGACAGGGACCTCTCACACTAAACATTAATCAAAAATGTCCCACAGACTTGCCTACAAGTCATTTTCTCATTTAAAATGTTCTCTTCCCAGATTTGTCTACATTTGTGTTAAGCTTACAAATCCAACCAAGACACCTTCCAAACCCCTTACTACCTATTACGGGAAGACTTAGAGAAGACTGTCAGACATGCAACCATTCTTATAATGCTTCTTAAACAGTCTGTTGACAAAAGTCATTAAACCTTGCTTCCACGAAAAGCACTCGAGTTTGTGGTTCACACGAACAGACAGTGACAAATAGCTTTCATCCTCCTGCAGCGAACAACTGATGTAGTGCATGCTTATTTCTATTTCAGATATTCTCATGACATGAAAAACGCTATCCTGTAATTGATATAATACAATTAAACCGCCAGAAAGGGTTAGAGTAAAGAAAGAGACCATGAAATGTGCACCCATTTTGAAAGTAGAAAAACGTGAGACATCATCCTAGCTTCACATTTCTGTGAAAGACGTAGCATGTATTACTATGTCTCTCTATGTCTCAGTTCCCTTAGTGCAGGATATTGATAATGACCTGTCCCTTGGAAGAGAGATAGGAATAATGTATCAGACTGAGTATGTAGAAGCCTCATTTACATATTATTCACCACCCTCCCATCTTTATCAACTGCTCTTCTGATAAGCATTCAGAAACATTTTAATTGTGAGAAGGGTCTTCCTGCTGCTCATTTCATTACTCCAGACCTCATGCAAGAACCCAAGATCAGTACTACCATTAGGTGAGGATGAGAGCAAGGTCTGGATTTTATTGTAGATAACCTTCTCATTGAGGTAACATATTAAAAACAACTTCTCCTACATGCAGTTCTGTACGTTTGTAGCCTGGAAGGTAGAATTAAAAGCTGTGTTACCAGGTTTAAGAAAAATCAATAACACCATGCAAGATTGCAAAGGAGGGAAGCAACCAATAGTCCTACTCAGTTTTGATGCCTGTTAGTCACAACAATGACCAGCATGCCACTATAAATTTAAGGCATGCATACCTTGGTGGTAACTGTACCAGCTGGTTTCATATACCAATTCAACACAAGCTAGAATCAGCAGAGAGGAAGGAGCCTGAGCCAAGAAAATGACTGCATGAGATCCTTCTGTAAGGTTTTTACTCAATTAGCAATCAGTGGAAGAGTGTTCAGTCTACGGTGGGTGGTACCATCCCTGGGCTGGTAGTCCTGAGTTCTATAAGAAATCAAGCTAAATAAACCATGTGAACCAAGCCAGTAAGCAGCACCCCTCTAGGGCCTCTGCATCAGTTCTTGCTTCCAGGATCCTGCTCTGTTTCAGTTCCTGCCCTGCTTCCTTCGATGATGAGCAGACATGTGGAAATGTAAGTCAAATAAACCCTTTTCTCCCCAACTTGCTTTTTGGTCATGGTGTTTCATTACAGCAATAGAAACCTTAACTAAGAGAGTAAGTAGTGCATCTCTCATTGACTTTTTACCCAATTAACAAGAAGGAGCTCATGCCTAGCACTTGAAGCCTAGCCAATGAGTGAAGTCATGGATCTTGGAAAAGAACCTTCAATAATCCCTCCACTAAATTGGTATAATCCCTAACCACATTTTAACTATGTGCCCCTAAGCTCACAGGTGAGTACAGTCCTCATCCCTCTTCTAGGACACTTCTCTTTGCAACGGATGGAGACCCTTACAGAAAACCACAGTCAATCAAATGCAGAGGGGTAGAGCCTAGCACCAATGGATATAGCTATGAAACAATGCCCACATCCAAGGCTCAGTAAACATGGTTGAATAGGGGGCAGAAAGATTGTCAAAACCAGAGGATCAGGAAGTGGGCTGTGAGACTGTGTCTCCTAGTAACGTCAGACGCTTTACCTAAAGCATCTGATAATGACTGCCTAACATGAGCTGAACAATAATAGCAACAATAGACATAGCATAATGGACAGAGGGAAGCCCAGGAGGCCTCAATCCTACAAAGAGAACTACAGGAAAATAAGCAATGCTAAGAGTGGAAGATATAGTTTAGGAAAGAGCACACCAATCGATTATCCAACATCAAATAATCTGGAGATACACGTGCAAATAACATTATATAGGCTGAGCACATTATATTTAGTGCCATATATGCATATATGTTACATTTGAGAACAGATATATTAATAGACACACATAGGGGCGTGAAACAATAATCAGTGAAAACAGAAAAATAATTCTCCCATGAATTTGAAAGAGAGCAAGGAGGGGGTATATGAAGGGTTTAACAATAATCAATGAAAACAGAAAAATAATTCTCCCATGAATTTGAAAGAGAGCAAGGAGGGGGTATATGAAGGGTTTAGAGAGAGGAAAGGGAAGGGAGATGTGCAGTCATTTTAATGTAATTTCAAAAATAAAATTAACAAAACAAAAGGACTTTAGATACAATAGCTCCTCCCAGTTAGTGCTATTTAAAACTTTAGGGCCGCAGTGCTCAGACAAAACATTAGGCACCACTTTAGGAAAATTCTCCCTAATTAGCTCTCATGTGACTCTAAAGGGAAAAATGACATAAAAAGGAACGCTCACCAAAAGCTTTCTCTTAGTTTTCAGGGCCAGAAAATATTGGTGAGAAAGGATTATGACCCCATTTTTCCCCTCAAATAAGAAAAGCCCTTGCTTATTAGGTCAGAAAACCATTTATATACCCTCTGCCCCATAAGCACATGGAAGCAAAAAGAGGCCTCAGCAGAAATTCTCTTATCTGACACCTTCCTTCTTCTCCCTGACTTTGATGGGGACACACAAGACTCCTTGAAGTGGATATCCTTGGCACCTGCTGTGCCTTCTGTATAGCTTCTGGATACAGCAAAAAAATAAAATTAAAGAGATGAGGTACAGAGGTACTAAGGGAAAGAGGTGATGGAATGTTTTGATCGATACACTGAACAAATTTATGAAACTTTCAAAGAATGAAAATATTGCTTTCAAAGAGTTTAATATACTGTAGTCAGGCAACAATGATTCTAGAATAAATCAAGAAATATGGTTCTTACATTCCTGGAGCTTAAAACCTAAGTGATCAAAATATCCTTTTAATCTCTAAAGCCTTTATCATACAATAGAATATTTAGTTCAAGTTTTTTTTATTTCTACAGCTGTGTTTATGTATCCAGATGTTTATGCCTCTGTCATATGATATTGTTATCATCTATCCATTTGCATTTCTTGAGCTCTTTAATGACGAAAATCGTAACTTAAACATATTTCATTTTTGGTGCCTAAAAATACCATTTTAACATTTTAAACAAGCAATATTTGACTGGTGTAAAAACATTACAAATGGATTTGTAAGAGAAAATTAAACTGCCCTGGATAGTCTGACAGTTCTGAGATATGGTAACCTGGGATAAAAACACCTACATACTGATCCTAGCCTACTGAGGGCATAGAATCCTGGCTTCTTTTCTATAAATCATATAACCCTAATTTTTAAAAAAATTCCTCACTAGTGTACAGCATATCTAACTACCTACTAAAATTTGGCATGATATGTGTAGATCCAATCAGTCTCCATGGTTACTGTGTTGCATGTAAATCTATTCATCTTCTTCTTGTACAACTGGATTTACTTACTCCCTCAGACTAGTCTTCACAAAGACACTAGGATACCCCAACTAAAGTGGAACCCCAACATCTCATTCTTCTGGTCCTGTGCATTTCATACCTTGGTTATTATGAACTATACTTATCCATATCATGTCCAACCAGGCTGTAGATAACATACCCCTTTTTAACCTCATTTTCTACCATTATTGCTACCCCTGAAACCTCTGTAGTGAGCCAATCCAGGCAGGTTTCTTTTAAAGATATTACATTATCAGATAGCATCATATGTCTCAATTTTTTTAATCTGGTCAATTCCGCTCATTTTTCAGATTTAGCTCAAATACCATTTCTTTCAAAGAAAGAAATTTTGTTCTTTTCTTCTGTGGTTTTAGCCCAATATTTTCCCTTCTTGCTGAACATTTCATACCTCTCACTCATCTTATTAATAACGTTCATATATAATTTATTATTGAAGTTTTATCTTTTCCATGTTTTGAAAAGCCCTACTGATATATTCAATCATGTTGGTAGAATATAAGTTCATGGAAGTTAGAGAATATGGTTTAATAATTGTAATATTGTGGCATGAACCTATGAGTATAAAATATTTAGTATGGTGCTTACAAGTTATTTTCTGTGAGTCAGACGTGTAATTTATGGCAGTGCCAATGGCTCATTATAGCAAACCTGCAGAAGGTTAACTACTTATTGCTCATCTTTCCTCTGTGCTTTCCTTTGCTTCTTGTACAATGAGAAGCAGTACTCTAATAAGGCAGGAAATCCTGTAGCAGCACCTTCCAAAGTTCTGAATTAGGTGCTCAGTTTTGAAAGATGATGACTGCTGTATCCTTTGTTCAATTATTACCAAAATCAAAAATTCTGAAAAGAGTTTTGGCAATTTACCTTAAGTCAAAAATCTCTCTTGGTCAAGAAATAGAATTTTATTTAGTTTGTCTGTTTTCCCTTGTTTATTTTTTAAAAATTAAGAAAAAATACAAGACATTTAACTCATTATCTTAACTATTTTTAAGCATGCAGTCAGTCTAAGTATCCATTTTATTTGCTTTACCATATACTAGATCTTTACTTTTAATATGATAAAACAGAAGATTTACACATATAAAGAATATTCCTATTCTAGGCAAGTAAACAGCACTGACAACCAAATTTTCACTTTTTGTTTCCATGGGTTTTGCTCAGCTACTTTATACAAATAGATAATATTTGATCCTTTGTGACTGGCTTACATGTATAGCATACTGATCATGAAGTTTATTCATTTTATAGAACACCACTTTATTGTCTTTCTCTGGGATTTCTCTGGGGTCTATAGATCATTGGATCGTGGCCATCCCATTGACAGAAGTGATATTTCACTGCCAGTTCTGTGTACATTGCTCTTAAGACTTGTTACATTGGGTTTCTTTTTTGGTGTGATTGCTTTGTTATTGTATCTTGCAAAGAATCTATTCAACTGTTTTCTTGTTTTTCAGTCCAGCTCTTTGGTTGTTATGGTACAGAAGTTTACTATAAATAATTTATGTTACATTTCTTGAAATATAGGGACTGCAAATTGTCTCGACTTTCCTTTTTTCTCGAGAGTTTTCAAATTTGTTAGTCTTATTTTTCTAATTGTGCTATGGTTTTACATCTACTTTGTGTTTTTTATCCAAGAGGTCTAGATCATATTCAATATTCGAACGTTTTTCTCTTATATTTTAAGAGTTTTGTAGTTTTATATTTTTATTATACATTTAACTTTAATCCATGAGTTAAATTGTGTATGTGATATAAGGTGAATGCTAAACTTCATTCTTTTTTATGTGAGTAGGCAGTTTCCACCATACCATTTATTAGAGATATTATTTTCCCCTTTATAGTCTTAGTCTTTTTCTTAAAAATCATTTGGCTATCAAGCTGATCTTCTTTTCTACTATGTCCTCTTGGTCTGTATATCTGTTCATATCAGTACCATACAGTTGGGGGTTCTCGAGTTTTAATTTATATTTTAAAAACTTAAAGTTTTAATGACTGTGTCTTTTGCTTTACAGAAGCTTCTCAGTTTCAGGAGGTCCCATTTGTTCATTGTTGCTCTTATTGTCTGTGCCATTGGGGTTTTACACAAGAAGTGGTCTCCGGTGCCCACGTATTGCAGGCTACTTCCCACTTTCTCTTCTATCTGGTTCAGTGTGGTCGGATTTATGTTGAGGTCTTTAATCCATTTGGACTTGAGTTTTGTGCATGGTGATAGATAAGGGTCTAATTTCATTCTCCTACACGTTGACATCCAGTTATGCCAGCACTATTTGTTAAAAATGCTTTCATTCTTCCATTGTATAGCTTTAGCCTCTTTGTCAAATATGAGGTGTTGATAGGTTTGTGGATTAGTATCCGGGTCTTCAATTCGATTGGTCAACATGTCTGTTTTTATGCCAATACCAAGCTGTTTTAATTACTGTAGCTCTGTAATAGAGTTTGAAGTCAGGGATGGTAATGCCTCCAGCAGTTCCTTTATTGTATAGGATTGTTTTGGCTATCCTGGGCTTTTTGTTTTTCCATATAAAGTTAGTTATTGTTCTCTCAAGATCTATGAAGAATTTTGTTGGGATTTTGATGGGGATTGCATTGAATCTGTAGATTGCCTTTGGTAGAATTGCCATTTTTACTATATTGATCCTACCAATCCAGGAGCATGGGAGATCCTTCCATTTTCTGGTATCCTCTTCGATTTCTTTCTTCAAGGTCTTAAAGTTCTTATCAAATAGATCTTTCACTTCCTTGGTTAGTGTTACCCCAAGATACATTATGCTATTTGTGGCTATCGTGAAAGGTGATGTTTCTCTGATTTCCCTCTCTGTTTCTTTATCCTTTGTGTATAGGAGGGCTACTGGTTTTTTTGAGTTGATTTTGTATCCTGCCACCTCACTGAAGGTATTTATCAGCTGTAGAAGTTCTTTGGTAGAGTTTTTGGGGTCACTTATGTACACTATCATCTGCAAATAATGAAAGTTTGGCTTCTTCCTTTCCAATTCAAATCCCCATGATCTCCTTATTTTGTCTTATAGCTATTGCTAGGATTTCAAGCACTATATTAAAGAGATAATTAGAGAGTGGACAGCCTTGTCTTGTTCCTGATTTTAGTGGAATCACTTTGAGTTTCTCTCCGTTTAATTTGATGGTAGCTGTCGGCTTGCTATATATTGCTTTTATTATATTTAGATATGATCCTTGTATCCCTAATCTCTCCAAGACCTTTATCATAAAGGGGTGTTGAATTTTGTCAAATGCTTTGTCAGCATCTAATGAAATGATCATATGGTTTTTTTCTTTCAGTTTATTTATATGAAGGATTACATTGATAGATTTTCGTATGTTGAACCAGCCCTGCATCTCTGGGATGAAGCCTACTTGATCATAATGGATGATTTTTTTTAATGTATTCTTGGATTCGGTTTGCCAGTATTTTATTGAGAATTTTTGCATCAGTGTTCATAAGTGAGATTGGCCTATAATTCTCTTTCTTGGTTGCATCTTTGTGTGGTTTTGGTATCAGGGTGATTGTAGCTTCATAAAAAGAGTTTGCATATAGAGTCTTCACATATTTGGTAAGGTTTACTGCTGTTTGTTTCATCCTATTTTATTTTACCGTGAATGATATTGTTTTGCTAAGAAGGCAGATATTGGTTTACATACTGCATCACAAATAAAAAAGAACGACAACCAGTGTGACAGGGATGGTGCGTATGGAAGAAAGACCTAGTTCTTCACAGAGCCATGAGATTACCCCAGTAAAGATGTTTAGTAGTCAAACATAATGAGTAATTATTAGAGCAGCCTTTTCTGAATGTGACTATATTCAAAATCACTGCAGTATATAGTATAGATTCTAAGAAACTGCTATTACTTTCAGTAGACCAATGGAAAATTTCTTCCACTAAACATGCTTCCGGAGCAGTGGATCACTTTGGGTAATATCTTAGGGTTTCTATTGCTCTGATAAAACACCATGACCAAAAGAAAACCGGGGAGAAAAGGGTTTATTTTGGTTTATACCTCCACATTTTTGTCCATCACTGAAGGAAGTCAGGACAAGAACTCAAGTTGGGCTGGAACCTGGAGGCAGGAGCTTATGCAGGGGCCATGAAGGAGTGCCAATTAATGGCTTTCTCAGTCAGCTTTCTCATAGAACCCACTACTACCAGCCCATGGATGGCACCACCCACAATGGGCTGGTGTCATAAGTAAATAAATCACATAAATCCCTACTTACAAAAATGACTTGCAGGATTGCCTACAGCCTGATCAGACAGAGGCATTTTCTAAATTGAGGCTCCTTCCTCTCAGAAGATTTTAGCTTGTGTCGATTTGACATAAAACTGTTCAGCACAGCTATCCTAATTGTAAGTACTAAAGCTTGTGATTTGGATTAAAGGTACTATCTACAATCCTGTCTGATAGTGATGACATTCAACTCTAAATCTGGGGCAGAAGTATTAAAATAACATCGAGTTTGTCTCCTAACATGTGAGAGATAAAATGGACCCTTTACATATGAAATATGAAGACCTATGTATAGTGTCCTTTGAGAATAGATGGCAATGTAAGTAAAATGGTGAGTGCTATGGAGAAACTAGAATTACAAGAATATGGAAGTTCTTCTCATTAGAAGCAAGAAGAAATTAATAGTTAAATAATAAATGAGACTCCTGGAACAGTCACCAGTTCTCAAAGTATTAAAATATTTTGATTTCTAGAAAATAAATGTGTTATTTCCCATACAACCTCTGACCCACTTTGAGAATTAATAAAATTTAACACAAATGCTTACTTGGATTCCAGTTTGAATTTGTTTTAAAGAAATAAAAGCACATCTCCAGCTAAGAAATAAGGTTAAAAGGCTGCAGTGGGAACTCTGGAAAGAAAACAGCTTTACTGTTGTATGAGGGTGGTTGCTAAGTTGGAGCCCGTGAAACATTCTTTTCCAGATCAAATGTGAATCAAGCACAGTGCATATGATGGGGGGGGAATAATGCTTTAAAATAGTTCTTTTTTGCTGTCAAACACAAAGTGTAAATCAAAAGACAGAGACATTGCCAGAATCTAAGAGCAAGATTTTTGCATGAGGTGCTGAGGCCAAACACTTTAACCAGTAGCAGTCAGGGTCCACAGGAGAACAAGAGAAGGATCAGAGAGGCCCTTGAAAGTCACTTCAAGCATGAAACATAGCTACATTTTATTTAATTACCTTTTTCTTTAGTACCACTTAATAGAAGAACAATTTAGGAACACAGCTACACAATATCTTCAATACACTTGTGATTCTAATCAGGTCCAAACCTCGTATTCTTTCTATTACCTTCTAAATATCAAGAAAAAAATCTTTACCATCCCTACTTTTTGTTGTTGTTGTTTGTACTTATTTTTAAATTGAAAATATACTCTTCTGTAAAAAGAGACTGCACATTGGTTTCCCTGCTGCCCAGACATGAATAATCACACAGAAACTATATTAATCACAACACTGACCAATGGTTCATGTGTATTCCTAGCTAGCTCTTATATTTTAAATTAACTCATTTCTATTAATCTGTGTATCACCACAAGGTTGTAGCTTATCAGTAAGGTTCTGGCATTTTTCTCCTTCAGCACCTACATGGCACCAGACTGACTCTTCTTTCTTCCAGCATTCAGTTTAGTTTTCCCACCTAGCTCTACTCTACCCTACCATAGACCAAATCAGATTTTTTATTAATCAATGGTAATAAAACATTCACAGCATACAGATGGGAATCCCACATCATCTCCTGTTTTCTATCAAAATAAAAGGAAGGTTTTAATTTTAACACAATGAAATTACATATAACAAAAGAGGTAACAAGCAAGAATTACAGTTGCAATGTTTCTTTGTGAGTCTGAAGCTTTATATCTAATTTATCCTTTATCATAACTAAGGAAAACGTAACTATCTGTCTTCAACCTTCATCAAAGACTCCAGAAGGATATAATATTGCCTAAGTAAACAGGAAGTACATTGTAAGCAACTTGATCATGTCACCTACTTTTGGCAAGTTCAACAGTCATTTTTCTGTGGGTCCTGTACCCAGTTCATAGACCATACCATCAAGCAGTCCAGGCAAGAGCAGTTTCTTTCCCAAATGGCTAACCTTGTCACATTGAAGGTAAATGCCATAATGAGTTTCTTCAATACCCATCAACCTCTCTGGATTAATTGGTGTTGCCAGAAGCAGACATGTCTCACTGTCAAGAAAAGTTTAAGTTCTTAAAACATTTAACTGGCATATTCTTGAAGCCTTTGAAGTGTTGAAGATTATGCAACTGAAATACTTTTCTGCATATTTAGAAACCTAACTAACATAATTAAAAGTTTGATTATTACAGATAACTATTCATCTGTATTTCTTAACTATATATTACACTTTTAAATGAGCTTCATAAACACAATACCTTAAACAAGAGCAGAAATTCATATTTACAGTGTAACAAAATCAATCTTGAATTAATCAATAGACCAAGATCCATACCAATGTAAAGTATTCATCTCTGTAGCACATCCCCCTTTAAATGCAAACAACTATTTATAAACATTTTGGGAATTTGGGCATTGCTTTCTTCAAACTGCTTCCTGTTGTTTGTTGGAAGAAGTATTTTTAGGGTTCACGGAGATCTTTTGGGGGGTGTGGTTCCATCAAACCACATTAGCCTGAAAAGAATACAAGGATTCTCATCTTCTGTGGAGACAAAAGAAAATTCTCTTTTCTGAGGTAACATATCCTTAGACACAAATTTTGAAGTCAAGATACTGTTAAAATATATATGTTGGTTTAGCTTAAGAGCCCCCCAAATCAATTGTTTTCAGAAATTAACTCATTAACAGTCAAAAACCCAAAGAAAACACAATAATACGCATAATCCAGACTCTCTGTATAAATTCCATCTATACAGGGCTTATTTTTTAAACCCTATTTCTTTTTAATATTTATTTTATTGCTTCTACTCCTTTAATCTATGACTATCTGTACTCTTTTATTTTTCTCTCTCTCCAAAGCCTGTGTACATTTATCCAACACTGTGACACATTCAAGAGGTCTTTTTTTGTCTGAATTCATCATATTCTGATCAGGATAGTTTTGTTACTTTTAATGCTAAGCAGGCATGGCTAGGATTAATGCTGCAACTTTGCCTCTTGATTCCATCCAGTCCAACATGGTGGAGGTATGTTTACCTCCAGTTCTGTAAGCCATGTTCATCACCGCAGCTCCAGGGATGCAGTGGGTCTATGCAGCACATGTTGTCTATTAAGCAACTTGTAAGAATTCTTCTCACAAACCCCATTTAAGTGCTCTGTAAAAGGACTCCCCTAAAGAGCCAGAAACGTTCTTGCTGCTAGCACAAACCAGGAAGCTATCTCTTAAAGAAGTTGTGCAGTTTTTGCTGCTAAAGCTGAGTCAGGAAGCCTTCTTTTAAAGGAGCCACACCTCTGCTTGCCACCAGCAAACAGAATCTATCTGAAAAAATGTGGCTACTAAGAAGCTGCACTTGATTCCCATTTTTGTGGTTCTAGAAGCCCTCTTGTTTTTCTTAAGCTTTTTTAGGTCTTAAGTTGATCCATGTCCCAGATACTGGGCCCCATTATGTAAGGAGATTCTGTGCCTTGGTTTCTGTGCTGCCCAGGCATGAATAATCACCCAGAAACTATATTAATTACAACCCTGTTTGAACAATGGTTTAGGAATATTCCTAGCTAGCTCTTATATCCTAAATTAAGAGCTAGCTAGGAATCGTGTATTGCCACTGGTAAGGTGCTGGAGTCCTTCTTCTTTGGCAGCTACTGACTCCTACTTCTTTCTCAGAGAATTAAGTTTATTTTTTGTAGCCTAGCTCTATTCCACCCTGCCATAGGCCAAAGCAGCTTCTTTATTAACCAATGATAATAAAACATATTCACAGCATACAGAGAGGAATTCACATCATTCTTCTCTCACACATCCAGACCAGTTACCCCTCTCTCCATTCCTCCTAGTTCCCCCCACTCCCCTGTCTCCGAGATGCTGTCCCCTATTTTCTTTCAGGAAGGAGCAGCCATCCATGTGATATCAACCAAACAGAACAAAACAAGTTACAATAAGACAAGGTTAAAAATCCTATCAAAACTGGACAAGACAGCCCAATAGAAGATTCCCAGAGGCAGGCAGAAGAGTCAGTGATATACCCACTCCCACTGTTAGGTGTCACATGAAAATATCAAGCTGGTTATATTATATTATATTATATCATATCATATCATATCATATTATATTATATTATATTATATGCATCCATATAAATGCAGAGAGAAGCTGGTACAGACCCATAAAGGGCCCACGCTTGCTACTCAGTCTCTGTGAACCCATAAGAGCCCTGCTTAATTGAGTCAGAGGTCCTGTTCTTCTGGTGTTCTTCATCCCCTCTGACTCCCACAACCTTTCTCCACCCTCTTCTGCAGGAAAAGGGCCTGATGGAAACCTCCAATTTAGACACTCTCCACACAATGTCTGGTTGTGGGTCTCTGTACCCACTCACATCTGCTACCTGAGGAAGCCTCTGTGACTACTGTAAATGGAGACTGCTTGTTTATTTCCAGCACTCAGATGTGAATAATCACACAGAAAGTAAATTAATTACAACACTGTTTGGTCAATAGCTTAGGCATATTCCTAGCTAGCTCTTATATCTTAAATTAACCCATTCCCATTAATCTGTGTATCATTACAAGGCTGTGCCCTATCTGTAAGGTTCCGGGGTCCTTCTCCTTTAGCAGCTACATGGCATCTCCTTGATTCTGACTGCTTTCTCTCTATACCTCTGTTTGGATTTACCACCTGCCTTTACTCTGCTAGCCATTGGCCAAAAATCTTTATTCATTAGCCAATAAAAGCAACATATGTATACAGAAGGAAATCCCATATCATCTCCTGTTTACTGTCTAATTAAAAAGGAAGGCTTTAACTTTAACATTGTGAAATTACACATACAAAAGAGTTATTAAGGAAGAATTATAGTTAAAATTTTTAGTTCATTTACATTTAGCAAATTAAGGAAAATACTCATCTTTCCTATCTTTGTGAGTCTAAAGTTTTATATCTATTTATTTTTTATCAAAACTAAGGAAAACTATAATTGTTTGTAACTATCTCTCTTCAACTCCATCAAAGACCCCGGAAGGATATAATATTTCCTAAGTAAACGGGAAGTGCATTATAAGCAACTTTCAAAACTCTAGAATTGACTGAGACATCTCATTGCCTGGACAGTCAACAAAAGTTCTTCTTTCACATTTGGGTAATCCATCTTCAGCCTAGAGGCCCATAATATCTGGCAAACTTTTCCATGAGCAGGAAATTTGAAAGACTGTTTGGCCTATGTTGGCAGTTTGTCAGTCACTTTCTTCTACACCCTGCAGAATATCTGGCAGTTTCCTCTGTGATTTGTAAGTAATTTGCCTCCTTATAGAAAGGCATCTTATACACCTTTTACTTTTTTATAAGATTTCTGGATAACTTATTTTTTTCTAATAATTTTTATTACTTTATAAATAATACCATTCAAATTTCCACTTCCTCCCCTACTCCCACTTCCCTCCCACTCCCCCACTCACCCTTTTGCTCTTCCCTGCCAGTCCTAAGAAAGGGAAGGGTGTCCTGTGCTATGGGAAGTCCAAGGCCCTCCCCCCTCCATTCAGGCTTAGGAAGGTATGCACCCAAATAGAATAGGATCCCAAAAAGCCAGTACATGCAGTAGAGACAAATCCCAGTGCCATTACCATTGGCTTCTCAGTCTGCCTCAATTGTCAGTCACATTCAGAGGGTCCAGTTTGAAACCATGCTTGTTCAGTCCAAGTCCAGCTGGATTTGTTGAGCTCCCATTAGCTCAGGCACACTGTCTCAGTGGGAGGACCAACCCCTTGTAGTCCTGACTTCCTTGCTCATATTCTCCCTCCTTCTGCTCTTCAACTGGACCTTGGGAGCTCAGTCCATTGCTCCCATGTGGGCCTCTGTCTCTATCTCCATCTGACGCCGGACAAAGGTTCTATGGTGATATTCAAGATAGTCATCAGTCTGACTACAGGACAAGGCCAGTTCAGGCACCCTCTCCTCCACTGCCCATGGTCCTAGCTGGGGACATCCCTGTGGACACCTGGGATCACCTCTAGAGTCAAGCCTCCTGCCAACCCCACAATGCCTCCCTTAATTAAGATATCTTCTTCCCTGATCCCATATTCATTCTTCCTCCATTCTTCAACCCTCCCACTCCCCCAAGAAAGGACATGTATTTCCTTAGCTACCAGGGAAATGCAAATCAAAACCACTTTGAGATACCATCTTACACCTGTCAGAATGGCTAAAATCACCTTTTACTTTTAAATGTGGACATTTGGGAGCTTCTATAAAGTAATGGCTTTATTTATACTATAAAATTTGGTGTTGAATTACTTTTAAGTTAATAGAATACAATATGTAAATATGTATGTAAAGAATAGTTTCAAATTGCTCCCAAGCCAATGTGGAATAATGAGTAAAAAAAACATTGAATCCTTTTTAGAAGCTATCTCGTGTGTCTCAAAACCTAGCAAAGCTAACGTGCTTACAGAGATCTCTCGAAAGTCCCACTGCTGGTATCATTCCTATCAATCCATTTGGGACGATTATAAATATTTTACCATGGTAGATTTTCAAACGCTAGTATTTTCTGGGGATTCTTCACTTATAAATATTTGATCCTCTTGGGTAACATGCAATATTCGAAGTGAGGGTCTGTTACTAGGTCTCCTAAGTCTTAAAATCTTGATGGTTTTAAAGTTAACATTGAATAAAGTTAAGATGGTATTACTGTTTTTTTTTCCTTTTATTGAGATTTTTTATTTATGTGTCTGTGTGTGGGTATGTGCACAGGAGCGTGAGTGTCCTCAGAGGCCACAATAGAGTGTAGAGTTCCCTAGAGAAGGAGTTTAAAGGTGGTTTTGAGTCACTACTGACTAGAGTACTGGGAACCAAATGATAGTCCAATGAGAGGGCATGAAGTGTCCTTAACTGCTGAGTTATCCCCTCCAGGCCCAAGGGGGAAAATGTCTTTTCTTTCTTCTGTGGATTTATTCTTGTTTTTTTTCTTAATGAAATTGAAAAAAAGAAGTGTTGATGAATAATCTCCTAAAATACTTGAGGTAAAGATACATACTTGTTGAAACTTGGCAAGGATTTATAAAATATCACTTTCCATGAAAGCTCTTCAAAAATTGAAAACGTAAAAGTTATCATAGAAAACATTACATAGCATGATAACCAAGTAACACATGTAACAAATAAAGCCCTCTTTAAATTGTGTGTCTATGTGTGGCATGTGTTTATGTGTATGCACTTGGGTATTTATGTGTGTATGTACATGGGCAGCAGAGGTCAGCATCTGGTATCTTTTTCTGTTTAATCACCAGCCCTCTTCCATATTTTTTTGCAACGGGGTTTTCCAATGAACCTGTAGTTTACCATTTAAGCTATGCATGCTGCCGAAGCTTGAGTGTAAGGCTGTGCTGCTGTTATTCCCTAACAAGCCTGGCTTGGCTGTCCATCCTTGATCAAGCCCTCTAAAGTGCCAAAATATGTAATGAAAAACAGAAAAGGGATACTTATTCAATGTGGCCACATAAGGAAGAACACAGAAATTTAGTGACTCTTAACACACACACACACACACACACACACTCCCCCATTCCATGGTCCTAACGTGAGAGTAAAGTTTAAAAGTCAAGAGATATACATAATTAAGCAGTCCTGGTCAAAGGTGGTTCTCTTCACTTACTCATCCTCGTTTGGGTTCCACCTTTCTGCAAGGTTGTCTGACAAACTACAAATCCCTGGGAGAAAAGCTTTTCTTCTGCCTGGCCCAGGAGGTAGCCTTTTCCTCTTCTTCGCATGAGAGTCCTGGGATCATTTCAATTTCTTGGGGTACTTTGTTTCAGTAATCCAGATAGTCATATTGAGGGGCACCGGTCTCTTTAGAGTATCCTCATTCTTCCAGGCATTCTGTTTACAGACTGGCTGTACATCAAGCTCAATGAATTATCCTGTGTCTTCTCTAGGATTAAAGCTGTAGGCTCTCCCACACAGCTTTTTTACATGAGTGCTGGACCCCATGTGTGTATGTCAATGAGTTTATTGATTAAATCATCTCCAAGACCCTCTAACCCCTAATCTTCCCAATCTTAATGCTCAGTGTTCTCAGCGCTAGGAAGGTGTAACTTTTCTTTGCATTTCAGTACAAAACTCTGCACAGCTAAAGCATGAGGATAGTAAATGGAGAAGGGCAGAACAGCACAGAAGGAGGCACAACATCAGTGTTTAGATGACGGGCTGCCATCAATCATCTATAAGGACGGACACTAGAAATGATGCCTGCGTCCCATTTCATAACTGATAATCATTATTTTATATCTACAAATCTACGTTGTATTTCCTCTGACAAACATTGTAACTATTCAATTAATAAACTAATAAGCATCATGAATCCAATGTGTGTTAGATACAGAGTTGGAACAAATGGAATGAACATCTGATGAGCACTCAGAGATATACTCATGAGGCAAGCATGACTCCACTTCCTCCATGCACTACGTTCTCAACTATGGGGCCTTTTCGTGTGTTTATCCTCAGTGCCCCCTGCCATTTCCCTCGTGTGCTCCTATTTTTCCATGGGTGAATCCTCTTGATAATTTTCCCTGAATATCTCCAGCATCCAGAGGCCCTCTGAAGAACTAAATCAATTAATGAAATGTGGTGGGCTATTGGGACCACAAAAATTATCAGAATCTCGTTGCTTTTTATTCGAAGTGGGGTAGTGATGTCAGCGGCTCACTTGTTGCCAATTAAACCTTTGGCTGCTCAAATGGACCTTTACCTAACAAGCATTACAAGAATCAGGACAGAGAGACTAACTAAGGTAGCAGGGCAGAAAGCATGATAAGGCTGATCACAAGCAGTACAAGAGGCTCCTTCTATAGTAAAGACCAAGAAGCTCTGCAGAGACAGATGCAATCTCTGTTGATGCTCATTATCGGGCGTTGGAACTTTGGAAGTGTTTTGCTGTCTGGAGGACTTTTTCCATATAATTACTGTCAAAGCAGCATTGCTGTCAACAACACTTAAGCATGAATACTGATAACCTAGGCACGGAAATGGAGACAGATAGTAAGTAGAGCCCAGCCATAGTGAAAAGGGCCATCTGGGGGAACAATAGAGCATGCAGTGCTCACAGTAATCCAGTAAAGCTCTAGGTTGGCTTGTGAAGAATGCAGCAAACGGATGATTGCACTGGACACTGTAGGCGGAGGCTGCTAGTTCGTTTCCCGCCCACCTAGACCAGAATAGTTACACAGAAACTATATAAATTGCAAAAATGTTTGGCTAATAGCTTAGTTGTATTCCTAGTTAACTCTTACATCTTAAATTAACCCATTTCTATTATTTTATATTTTACCACGAGGCTCGTGATTTGTGACCTCTTGTTTCTTGGGCAGTTACATGGCATCTGCCTCCTTTGGCAGCTGCATGGCGTCTCTCTGACTCGCCTACTCTCTCTCTATATTTCTGTTCAGACCTTTTGCTTGGCTTTACTCTGCTAAGCCATTGGCCAAAACAGCTTTATTCCATCAACCAATAAAAGTAACACATATACAGAAGGACATTCCACATCAGGTACAATGATGCAAAGGTTGCATCCAAGAATGTTGATCAGTATAAGACTGTCATCTCCTGGGGTTGTCCCTGCAGACCTGGAAATCAACACCTTTCAAAGGGAAATGAGATGAATGGGAGAGGTTCTGTCTGGTATAAGCCTGGAAAATGCTAGTTGCATCTTATGACTTTGGCAAGTTTTAACTTCTCTAATTTGTTCTCATGTCTTAGTAATGGGTATTTCAAGGGTTTGGGGACAACGAAAGTGAGGAGAAGCTGTTTATTTTTATATTAACTTTATGATGCCCTTCACTCCATGTTTGCTTTTTACTATTACAGTACATGGAAAACTTCTGAAATTTTGCTTGCTTTATAGATTCTGCAGATTTGAAGGAAAGTTCCTTGACATGGTGCACCAGGACAAAGGTGACATTATTGCTTTCAATTCCCATGTCTGAAAGGCAGATATGTTGAATATCCTAAAGACAGAGATAGTGTCCAATCTTTCAAAAAAAAAAAAACTTGAGTTCTCGCGCAAATTCAGCTATAATGTTTTTTGTGGTACTTCAAAACATAATCTTTCTAATACAACCAGAAACAGTGGGAAACCAAACTGAAAATAGATCTCTACTAAGAATCATAGAATTGGCTATACTGTTGGTCAGGCCTACATCCTGCAAACAATTCTTACTTGGAAATAGTACCATAGCAAAAATGTCTTGTCCCTGGGCAAGAATTCATTTGTATTAT
This sequence comes from Ondatra zibethicus, assembly GCA_004026605.1. Taxonomy (NCBI): domain Eukaryota; kingdom Metazoa; phylum Chordata; class Mammalia; order Rodentia; family Cricetidae; genus Ondatra; species Ondatra zibethicus. Next base: position 196,231 of record PVIU01001443.1, on the reverse strand, counting down.
GTCTTTAGCACATAGTCAGTAACCTTTTTCATCATTTCCTTTCCCTTGCCTATTTCATCCTTTCACTCATTCGTTTATGGTAGATTCATCTACCCATCTAGTTTTGAATGTCTTATTTCAAACATGAAGGTATGATGGCTCAAAATCCCATGGACTGCTGAATGCTAGTTATTTTGAAGTTCTGATGCCTGTGTCCATAGCCTCCATTCTCAGAAAATACTTATATGGAAACGAATAAGGATGAGATGAAAGTCTACATGCATCTCAAGAGCACTCTAGACTGTGGCAGAAAATTGTAAGCTCCTTGGTTTGGTGAAGCCATCATGGTTAGCATCATAATTTCTTCAGAAAACATGAGCAAACATGTAAACAATTATCTGAAGATGCTATTGTTCCCTTTGTAAGACTTGACTTGATGAAGTAAGAAACTTGTTCTAAAGTTTTGCTCTTGTAGGCAGAGTTTTCCCATTCCAGCAACCACTTCCAAACAACCAACACAGTGGCTTATTATTATTTATTAATGCTTGGCCAATAGCTCAGCCTTATTACTAACTAGCCCTTACACTTTAAGTTAAGCCATAGTCCTTATTTATGCTCTGCCACATGGTGGTACCTTTATTAGCATGATCTGTTCATCTCCTGCTCTCTCTGTGTCTGACTGGAGACTCCTTTCTGCCCTTCTCCTTTCTGGCATTCTCAATTTTGTTTCCCACCTAGCTTTATCCTGTTCAATTATTGGCCATTCAGCTTTTTTACTAAACCAATCACAGTGACTAATCTGCACAGTGGACAAAAGGATTATTCCACAGCACCTGGCTGATATAACAGTTAAAATTCACATAAAAGTTTCCCACATGAATTTTAAATTGTCCTATGTGCTTTAACAGAGAAGAGGCAGAAGAAGGAAAATGGAGTTTATATTTTCCTTTTCATACTCTCATCTTGTTCTTTCACAAACATTTTGCTCCTAATTCCTTTGTTTGTTCCCATCCAAAGCTTTTATGCTGTGCTCTCATTTCCTATAACTCTCATGGCATTTTTACTACTGATGCCAAATCTTCAAATTTAATGCAGAATATTTCTCCTCCTCTAACACAAACAATATTATAGTGTTCTTAGGAGAGCCTGCCCTTGCTTCCCCAGCCACACATTAGAATTAATGGAGGTGATTCTAAAGCTATGGACATGTGGTCCCAGAAATGACTTGGGTACTTTTCCTCTTAAATTATGCATTTAAAGTTCCCCCAAGTGATCAAGGTGTTGAAAACCAATGATACTGCATCCAAAGCAAAAGTTTCTTTCAGAAAAGTTTAATCTATATTTTGATGTTGTTTAAAGACTTAATATGTAATATGGCTTAAGTGATATCCACTGAAGTAAACATTGTACAAAATATATTTATTTTTTGACTTAGCAAAAACATCCATTGAGCCTTTATTTTTCTTTCTTAAGAATTGTTTTGGAGATTTTGGAAATCAACATTGCATTTGGAATGTATAAATATTTTTCTCTAAAGTATTTCTTTCCTCAACTATCCTCATTCCATTTTATTAATAACGGGGCTACCAATGTCAACCTGACAGCACTCAGGAATATATTTCCCAGGGCTGCTGCACAATCCTCCTCCTTGGTCCCAGCAGAACCACAGACACTCTGACTCAGAATAAGGTTAATAACACATCAAAAAAGGTCAGAATTTGTAAAGGAGAACCAAATCCCACATATCCAACTTACACAGTAAATAATTTCAGTAAAATGTAATCACCAGAATTATACTTCACTTTGAATTAAAGACATGCTACTCCATTACAGAGGTACCTTAGTAGCGCTAATAATCACAATTAGTCAGGAAAGTCATTCTGTGCACAGTGCAATTCAAACTGCCTTTATGTCACAGAATTTGTCATGGGCTCTCTAGCTAGAATCATTTTCTACATGCGATGTTTTAGCACGCTTGAATATTGTCTTTTGTACTGTAAGAAGGCTGGGAAAATTCAAGCGAGGAAGGGAAAAAGCACAGCAAAAGCATCATTAAAAGTATATCAGATAACCAATGTTGGGGAGATATGTAGACAGGTTACTCTCTTTGTTGCAGTTCATAAATTATGCTGTGTCGGTTACATAAATTTGATCTGCTTTGTAATTTTGTGAAGGTTAAGAAAAGCATGAGTACCAATGTCTGCATTTTACAGAGAAAGTAATTTAGCTTCAGAAAGGAGCAATTCTGGCTACTACATTGTATAAATGTATGGATGCAAGACTAAAATGCTTATGGATGAACTGGGTGCTTTCCTCAAACTCCTGTCATGTATGTGCTTCATTCTGTATCTCATATCATATTAAGATTTAACAAAGAATTTTTTTAATTGAACTAGAGTTTTCATTTAGAGACTCTAGTTTTCTGAAGTGTCCTACAGCACTCTCGGATGTTTAGAAAGATGTTAAGCAAGTTTAGAATAAATATCTCCCATAACTACGTCAGTTTTGGAATCTACACTGAGTCCTTAGCATCCTGGGCTTGTTCATTGTCAGCATTTTAGAGTCTCACCCTCTGAATTCAGAGCTTCATTTTCAACAAGGGACTAATGGAAGTTCTATGCAGTAATCTAGAGCTACTGTTCATCACAGCTGTTTGAGCTAGGGTCAGTGCCAGCTCTAGCAGTATCTGTATGCTTTCATTTCTATTTCCTCTTCTTAGCCAAGTTTCTAAACTTGTCTTAGTCTGTAGCTACAAATACCATGGATAGCAATTTACTTCTTAGCTTAGTATTGGGACCATTGTGAGAGGCACCTTATGAGTGCCACCCTCATCACAATAGGTCCCATTTCACCAGCTATGAAATATCTTTGACAATTTTATTTTATTTTTTATTATTTTTTCAAGTTTTATCATTCTTTAGAAAGAGGACTACACTATTAGCAACTGCTATAGTTCCCCAGAATCTGGACACCTTCTTTTTGAATTCTTAGAGAAGCCAGGTGACAATGATTCAAAATGATGGCAAATTATTTCCCCTTTTAACTACATGCTGTATCTTTCTTTGGTCCAAAAGAGCCCATACTACTAACTCCTTTGTTTAATGAGCCTTTTGGATTGGATAAATTTCGCACTTACCAATTTGAATTTTTTACAAGTCATTTAATGTCTCTGGGCTTTTGCTCTCTCACCCTTAAAACGAAGAAACAAGAAAAATTCTCCACTTGTTCTAAACTTTAGAAATCATGTTTGTAAAGGCCATTACATAACGCCCATGCATCTTATATGGTCAAATTAGCTAGCAAAAGTCAAGAGTTAAAATGTCCATTGTAATGTTGTTCTGTGGTATTTCTGTTGTTATGAAAACAGAGTGCATGTAGCATAAATAATTCGTGGTCCTCTGGAGCCTACATTTCTTCCACCATCTGTTTTATGCTATTCTCTGAGCCTTAGGTGTGTAGGTTGTAGTTGCATCAGTAGAGCTTGAGCACCCCATGGCCAGTTTTTCCCTACATTTTTACCATGTGGTTTTCTGTAATGGTCCCTACATGGGGGAAAAAACTGTATTTGGTGAGGGATGATATATACACTTACATGTTGGTATAAGGTTTATTATTTAGAATGCAGTTGGGAATCATCCTGCTTTAGGAAAATGGCAGAAGTAGCTTAGGTTCACAGCCTTACCAGCCAAGGGTACATGGTTAACTTTACAGTGTGAGGCATTGATTCCTGTCTATTGATCAAACCTGGATGTTATTAGACAGCTGTGGGCTAACCATGAACATAAGTGTCACCATTGTATCTTTGGGATATCTTGTCATTTTAGAAATTGTTGTAGTTCACAGGCATTGTTCCTGGCTAGGGCTATAGATTGCTCTCCTTGTTTGGAGGCTTGCATAGCTCCTACCAGTAAGTTCTACCATGAGAACTTACTTGTCTTCATGGTGGAAGCTTCCTAGTCATTTCCCACTCGACTCCTTCAAGCCTATTTATTCTATATATCACTCCCTTCATTCCTCCCTCTCTCCCTCCCTCTTTCATTCCCCCTCTCCCTTCCTCCCTTACTTCATTCTATATATTTCTCCCTCCCTTACTTTCTCCTATGTATCCCTCCCTCTTTTCCTTTCTCCCCCTCCCTTCCTCTGTTCCTTCATCTCCTCTAACCTTTTCCTTTCCCCCTTTAAAACTAAAATAAATAAATAAATATCAATAAATTAGATACATGGTATTAGCTGTTATTGTGGAAATTTTAAACAAACGTTTTTAAATTGATTCTCTCCCCTATTCATATCCCCCATTCCCTGCTTCCCCTGTATTCTTCCATGAGCCTCCTTTTCACATGTATGTTACACATATCCTTTTGCCTTTTCACTTTTCCTCAGCACTTCATTTAACCCTTTCTTGTTCTCTTTTTAGCCCTGTACATATATTTACATATATGAATACATTTACATTACAAGCTAAGGTCTTCATATGAGAGAGAACATGTTGTTTTTGTTTTGCCGAGTTTGGGTTACCTCTGTTAATATAATAGTTTCCAGATTTGTTTTCCTGAAAGTGGCATTATTCTATTTCTCTTCAGTGTTGAGTAGAATTGCATTTTGTATCTGAGCTCTCATCCTCTGATTTTTGGGTGAACATCTAGGCCAGTTCTACATTTTTGCTATTTTTGAATAAAGAAGCAATAAACTTGTATATGCAAGTATCTTAATGCTAGGGTGTGTATTCTTTGTTTGTATGCTCAGGAGTGATACAGAACTGTTGTAATGAGGCTGCTTGTTCATCCCAGCCACCCAGAACCAAAATAATCACACAGAAACTATATTATTTAAATCACTGTTTGGCCCATTAGCTCTAGCTTCTTATTGGCTAGCTCTTACATATTAATTTAAACCATTTCTATTAATCTGTGTATTGCCACATGGCAGTGGCTTACAGGCAAAGTTTCAACATCTGTTTCTGGCGGCGAGGCTACATGGCTTCTTCCTGACTCTGACTGCTTTCTCCCAGAATTCAGTTTAGTTTTCCCTGCTTACCTTTATTCCCTGTGCAGGCCCAAGACAATTTTCTTTATTAACCAATGGTATTCACAGCATACAGAGGAGAATGCCACATTACCTCCCCTTTTCTGTTTAAATAAAAGGGAAGACTTTATCTTTAACATAGTAAAATTACATATAACAGCATAGGTCCAAGCAAGAATTATAGTTACAATATTTATATCTACTTTATCTTTTATCATAATTAACAAAAACTATATCTACTTTCTATCTATTCTTCAACTCCATCAATGACTCCAGAAAGATATAATATTACCTAAGTAAGGAGGAAGTGCATTGTAAGCAACTGCCAAAACTGTAGAATTGACAGAGACAGCTCATTGCTGGGACAGTCACCCAAAGTTCTTCTGTACTGTTGGGGCATCCATCTTCAGTCTATCGGCCCATAGTATCCAGCAGGCTTTTCCACAAAGCAGGAAATTTCAAAGACAGTTCCACCTATATTGGCAGTTTGTCAGTCCCTTTCTTCTGTGTCCTGCAGAATGTCTGGCAGACTCTCTCACAAGGCAGGAACCCCAAGGGATCAGAATGGCCAAGATCAATGACACAAGGGGCAGCTCATGCTGGAGAGGTTGTGGAGCAAGGAGAAAACTCCTCCATTGCTGGTGGAAATATATACTTACACAGCTCCTTTGGAAATAAATATGACAGTTTCTCAGATAATTAGGATCAATTTATCTCAAGACCCAGCTATGATACTCTTAGCCATATACCCAAAGAATGTTCCACTCTACCACAAGAATAATTCTTTATTTATATTCATAGCAGCTTTATTTGTAATAGCCAGAAACTGGAAAACAATCTAGATGCCCCTCAATGGAAGAATGCTTAAATAAAATGTGGTTTTCCTCCTTATTTCATAATTATTAGAAACTTCCCTTGCGATATTGTTTGGACCTGCTATCCTCCAAATTCTGTAACATTTCCATTTCTTTTATGGATAAAAGTTTCTCTAAATAAAGGATGAAGTACTAATCTAATATTTACATCAATAGAAGTATTCCACTTTTCACATCTTGTAATTAATAGCATGCTCTTCCTAATTCCTTCTAAACCCAGTGTGATATATTTTCTCATTTCTATTCAAGTACTATGCATGCTTTTATTGTGCTGTAATTCTAGAAACTTTGCAGATTTTATGTAGCAGTTGGAATTTACCAACATCAGTTTTCTGATGTCTAAATGATTTTTAACAATGCATTTTGATGTAGGCCTTTACATTGAAATATCTGAAAGAGCTTCTGCCTGCACTGTGCTAATTCAGAGGAATTCTTTGTTCACAGGAGGGCCTGAGCTCTTGGTGTTCAAGTGCAAGTGTGATTGGATTTGCAGATTAGCCAGATGAGAATGATCAAAGCCTTATCCTTAAAAAACCTAAAAGCTTGGAGTTTGCTCTTGTAAGAAAAATTGTTCTTGGCCCCTAATCTTTCTAATCTTGACCTCACAGAGGGTTTTGCACTTAGGGCAATATTATCAGGATGCAAAACTCAATCTCAGGCTAAATTCCGCTTTTTCATAACATGGTTGAACACTTCCTTAGTGAATAAATTGGTAGCTAAATGGAAATTCCAGGCTTCAAACAGAATTTCTAATTCGATTAAGTTGGCATTCACTGCAATGCACAGCCTTGTGGAAACCACACAGGAGACCAGACTCCCCTACTACTTTAGTCACATCTTGATTTTCCCAAGCAGTAGTTTTGTTATGTTTATGATTTCACTGCTTAGCACCGTGACTGTAACATAGAAATTTGCATATTCGTTTAGGCTCAGAAGAGTATTTGAAGGTTTTGTAATTTTTAAGTTCAAACTTATAAACATAGATTAATTGAGAGTTAAACATGGCTGTTCAGAAGTTTGAAGTTGACAGTCTGTAGACAGATAATGAGGTTTTCACAGTAGCAATGGTTGTCATTCAAGAACATCATTGACTTGACTGAGGTGGTGCTGTGGGAGCACCTTCCACTCCTTCAGCCAATAGCCTTTAAGATACCAGTGCACTTGGGCGTGGTCTCTTATACTATAAATGCAGCTATAAAGCCTGCGCTTGTTCTCTTTCTTCCGGCTCTCACATCCCGCTGCTAGGCTCTGTTCCTGTTCCCCATTCGTGTAGAAGACTGTGATCTAGCACAGTGACCTCTGTGTCTCCCCTAAATAAATAACCCTTTATTATAAGTAATTCTGAACTAGTGTGGGATTATTTTGTACCTTCCACCATCAAGGTGGTGAGATTTTCCTTTACTAGAATGCTAAGAAAAGTGAAGCATTTTGAAATGATTGTTTGTGAAAAACTATATCTTGTATAAATTGTTATCTGGAATAAGATTGATGCATCAAACCATGCTCACTGCTGGATGTGTGATAGACAATATTCATATTGCAGGAGAAGCTTCAGAACCACAGCTCAGGATTATGATAATGTCATGACTCATTGATGTCCTTACACATTGGCTGCATCATGATTCCACCTGTCAGTCTCCCAAAATAAATCATTTTTTCCTTTAATTTTTGGATCTTTGCCTGTACAAGTCCCTATTGGACAAACTGTGGGCTCTTCTTTCCATTTTTACATAGCTGCTCCTCTCAATATTTAAGAGTTAAGACATAGAGACAATGCCTCTAAGATGATATTTTGAGTTTCCAAGGGCTCGCATGCTTTTCTCTGTGCTAAATGCTCCATAGCATCTTTGTTTATGCATCTTAGTGTGCAAGAGTTACCAATTTCTTTTTTCATGTGTAAAGCATATTCTTACCTGATCTTAGGAGAAGACTCAGAATTCTATTCCTTTCTCCCCTCTCTTTTATCCCCCCATTCTTCTCTTTCTCCTCCCTTCTCCCTTTCTTCCTTTTCTTCTTCCTGTTAGGATTCAGGCATTATGCTGGCTCCTGTCACCTGGCAGGATGCACTCAGGCATTACACTAGCAAGCCCTGATCCTATCTATGGCTGCTATGTTTTTATGTGATCACTCCCTTTATCTCTTTCTCTCATCCCTCTCCATTTCCCTTATCTCAATGAAACTCCTCACTTAAGCTCTGCCTGCATGGCATATTTGCACTGCCATGAGGCCTCTGTCTCTCACCTGCCAAGGCCCCTATGCTGCAGAAACATTACACTTCCCCTTCCTCTCTTCATAACTTTCTGCTTCCCTGAAATACGAATTTCCTATTCTTCTTCCCTTTTCCACTCCTCTTTCAAACTTGTTGAAGTAAGGTTGGCATATGATACATATGACATACAATATCTGTGTTTAAAGCACAAATTTTGTTGTATTTGACATGTATGTATTCCTCTAAGATGATCACCAAAATTAAGATTAAAAAAGTCATTAACTAGAAATATTTCCTTATACTCTGCTGTCATTGTTCCCTCTGAAGCCCTCTGGCCCCTCTTTCAAACTACAATCACATAGTGTATCCTCTGCTCTCCTCGGGCCTCTTTTATCAAGCATAATTTTTAGAATGTAGATTTACTGTTATGTGTAAGCAGTTGCTCATATGTTTTTATTGCTGTTATACTCCTTTACCCATAAAATGTACTCAAAATGTCAATAAATTTTTATTTCAGTTAGATCACATTTTATGATTTTAGATTCACATTTATGATTCCTTCACTGTCCATCAAAGTCACTTTAGTTCCAGTAATTTTTAATTATAGCCCTTCGGAAAAAAAAAACGACCTGATGTTTAATTCAGTTGTTCTACCAGCCCATAAAATGAATAAGAACTAAAAATCAATATAAAGAAAATCAATAACTTGATTCTAGACATATGTAAAATATCTGGATAAACATGTCTCTATTTCAAAAACAGGTAAAAATCCTGAATAAACACTTCTCAATAGAGTGCATATAAATATCCAATTCTTATATGGAAAGATGCTGAATATAAATAATAGCTGGGGAAATACCCAAGGTCAATGGAGTTTTATCTACTCATAGCCTTCATTCGTCATTAAGTTTATAGACCAAGAAAACATTTCTTTCTTAGTCTTGTACTTCTTGGACAGCTGAAAAGAGTGAGCAGAACAGCAGAGGCACAGACTGTCCTGTGGAGGATGAGGACAAGGTTTGGCTGCCCTAAGAGCTTCTTGCTTATCTCAGGAGACTGTGGGAACAGCACTTTCCAGATCCTCACCCTGGGGTTGTCTTCCCTCACAAAGCTTCTCCATCTCCTCTGATTTTCTCTCTTGATTTTTTACCCTTGATTTCACAGACTCAACTCTATATCTTCACTTCATGAAAGTTGCTGAAATGAGCCTGGGCTTCCTTATATCCTTTAGTAGAGTCTTGAATGCACTCACGGTGGTTAAATTGGGGAGACTGTGGGAGGGTAATCTTAGATATTTCCTGTGTGTTGAGGACTGAACTTCTTTACAGCTGAATATCACTTTCAAAACCAGCCCACAAATCCCAGAGAACTTAGACAACAATGAGGAGCCTAAGAGAGACATACATAGATCTAATCTACATGGGAAATAGAAAAAAACAAAATCTCCTGAGTAAATTGGGAGCATGGGGTCCTTGGGGAAGGGTTGAAGGGGAGGGAAAAGGCAGGGAGGGGAGCAGAGAAAAATGTAGAGCTCAATAAAATCAATAAAAAAATTTAAAACTATCATTTTTCTATAGATTTTCAAATATTTCTTCTTATTTATTTTTTTATGAAGAGGACATCTAATTTACATTATTTTGGTTAGAAAGATACAGGCTTTTAGCTTAGAAATTTGTCATATTATCTTTATATGTTGCAAGTAACAACACTCCAATAAAGCTCTGTAAGTGAATGTTTATACAAAAATGTTGACTAGAAGATACAATATTTCTCATACAGGAAAGTTTATTATAAGATCACATTCCATTTTTTAAAGGAGCATATTCAGTAGCTATTAAATAGATTGAGTCTTCAAACCACTAAGAAAATGAGCATAGAATTGCATTGGAGCAAAATATGGATTCTTCTAGCTATAAGAAAGGAACAAACTGGTTACCTTGTTACAAGATAAACATAAAGTTCTTTCTCTTGAATGTTTTACACAGACAGTCTTTATGAAGATTTTAAACAATGTTGCAGGCTGGTTTCGTGACAGCTGCTAACTTATAGACTGTAAATATTTCCAGAACACAATACACTCTGTTTCTGTGCCAGGATGTTTCATGTCATGTGTCACTTTAGATCATAATTATATTATATTAGGGAGACAGATTGTGCAGCTTCAAAAGCGGAAAGAATATACTGCTAAATCTGGCACCAACCTGCGCAAAGTACACCCTCTCAAGATCAAAATTCTATTTTCCCTGGTACCATTTCTGTTCTGCATTTATGATTATGTTTTTTAAGAACATAAATATTGAATATCAGGATAACTCTTGTGTAGAAGGACCTTTTGTTTTGTTTTGTGGGGTTATTTTTAAATACAGAATTCTCTCCACTCACTTCCTTTCAGTCTTGATAAAAAGCAAGGTTTAATTGCCTGTCATATTCTGATTAGATAAGTCATTCAAGTTTGCTGAGCCTCAGTTTTTTTCCACCTGACACTTAAAACATGAATCATTCTAAAAAGATTTCTTTTACTTTTGATTGTGATGCACGGAACCTAGTGATTCCTGATATTTTTGTGTGGACATTCTTATTTAGTGGGTGGATTGCACTCACATTTACTACATACTGTAAAGAAACAAAGCAGAGCAAAAGAAGGATGGAGCGATAATATGTGAAAATTAGGCAATAGAGGAAAAGGAAAAGGAAAGAGGAAGGAAATAAAAGGAGATACAACCTATGTAAAAAGAAAAGTAGGTAGGGACAAAGGAGGAAAAGGAAGAACGGCCTCCATATTATGTGACTGATTAAATTTAACTTGAGTTATACCACTGTTCTATCTGTGCATCTGTCCCTGATAAGAGATCCAGTTTGTATGAATTTCAGACATAGTAGCCTTGTTTTCTTGTTTTCAGGGGTTTGATTCAGGAAACATGTTAATTTCTAAGTCTTCTTAGATTTTCTTAATTGAATTAGAAGTAATTTTATCATTTTCTTTGCTCTTAAGTGCAAACTTAGCTCATTAACATGGCACGCAAGCAGAAACAGCGCAAATAAAATAAGCTTGAATCTTGTTCCCATATACAAAAGGTGTACGTGTGTGTGTATGTGTGTGTGTGTGTGTGTGTGTGTGTGTGTGTGTGTGTAGTCTTTGATGGCTTTTGGGATAACCTAAAGCACCTGCTCTGAGCAAAGAAAGACATGAAAGCAACGTCACTAAATTCTTAGGCAATAATGCAAAGTTCCTACTTGTATCCCAGTCCTGGCCAATTTGCACTGGGAATTCTGTGACTTGATCTCTTTTAAAGGCAGTGTTAAAAGTGTTAGAAAAGAAAAGTTATGGGACAGGTAACTCTATAAATCTTTCTAGTGAGATATGCAATTGTAGGGAGGACTCTCTAGAGATTATATGTTTCTTATCACTGGTGTTCTAAAAGAATTTCTATCTAGAAATTCTATGTAGAAGAATATCTATCTGGAGCCATTTGAGAAGATTTCCTATTTATTGTGATATGAACTTAACCTAAAGTGTCTTTTAGTGTCTCTACCTCTTATGATTAGACAGCTTCTGGAAGAAATGCCAAGATACTAAGTCAAACACAAGCTAGTTCGTATTAAAACATCCTCCTCTATTTACCCATCCTGACCTCCATTTTGAACCAAATAATAGTCACACTTCACTCATAGTGAATAGTCTATGGATAAAGGCAGAAAGAAAAGCCCATAAAAAATTACCACCAGGTAAATGTTTGGTCACTGATCTCACATTTTAATCCTCAGGCCCCTCTTGCCTGAGTTTAACTGAACAGCTCTGTTTCGAAAGCACCAAATTTGCATTCCTGATTTAGTTTCAGAATGACCAGCATGGCATGATAGACCTATGGGTGCAGTGGTGGTATGTGCAGACCTTGGCAGTGACCAAAGGCTCTCTAATTGGACTTAATATCACCTCAACAAGAGAGAAATCATGGCTGGTACTAGAAATGGAGCCAACTCCTCAAAGCTAATGAACTCACGGGCGTTAGAGGAGAACCTATAACTACTACTTTACTACAAATATAATCCCTAACTAAATTCTTAATATTTGCTCATATACTCACAGATAATTATAATCCCCACACTTCATCATAAAAAACTTCTTTGCAACAAACAGAGATTATGTAAAACCCAACCAACAAAAATGCAGAGTTGTAAAGCTCAGTTCCATGAATGTATCTACAAAACAATGTCCACACCAAAGGCTCTGGGAACTTGGTAAAAGAAGGGCTAGAAAGATTGTAAGAGGCAGAAAATCAAGGAGTCTTCTCTGAGACTATGTCTCCTAGTAATGTCAGAAGCTACGCCCATAAAATACGGCAAATATAACTGCCAAACCATGAGATGAACAAAGACATTAGCCGTAGCCAGGCTAGTGTGGGTCGGGGAAAGCTCCATGAGGCCTCAACACAAAGGACTACAGGCATCTAAGAAATGCTGAGAGTGGGAAAAATAGTCTTCTCCATGGGAAAGTTTACCAATTGTTTGTCAAAAGGCATATGGTCATGTCTGAAACACATGTAAATAACCTAACATAGACTGACAGGTTATATTTGGGGATATATTCCTATGAATCTGATAGAGAGCAAAAAGGAACATGTGGTAGGGTATGAAAGGAAGAAAGGAAGGGAAGAAATATAATTATATTATAATCTCAAAAATAAAAAAGTTACTATACCATATTAAACAAAATAGATAAACTATATCAAAAAAATGTAATGGAATGTTCTAGGGAGGAAAAGAGATCATTTGGAATGTTCTGGGTCTTTAGCACCAAGATGTACGGGCATAGGAAGTTGCCTACCTTTATCAGATCTCCACCTATAAATTAAGATTGACAATTTCCTAAGAATGGTCCAACATTAATTATAAATGAATCACATAGTCCTGTTTCCCTGCCTTATCAGTTACAAAGAATTTACCAACAGATAAGTATAGGGGAGTCTAATTCCCTATGGAGCATGCTATGCCATAGTGTGTTGGTCCAAGTGAACATTAGGGAAAGCACACTGCATCAGCAGGAAGAACAGCCTACGGATGTTCTCTAAAGAAGTAGGGCTTCCTCATGCTAACTGAAGAAAGCATGTGGCTTCCTCACATGCCTGGACGGTCAGTATATTCAAGACTTATCTGTCAGTATTGAAGGTAACTACAGAGAGGAGCTACAGGCCTATTTCCCACCAGGCTTCATTTACATATAGCCTGCTTTCCCAGGAAGTCATGGCTGGTTTCATTTGTCTTTATCACATTCTAGAATGTCATAGGGGTAGCAATATCTGAAGACATAAACCCAGCACTCCAGAGAGTTTGCTCTAATAAGGACAATAAGTTAAATGATGGTACGCAGCACTGCATTTGAAAGCCAAAGAATAGATTTAAAATATACTGTTTCCAACAGCTATTCTTCATTCTGTCTCCAGATTTTAAATATAATGACTACAGGAAGTTCTTGACAAAATAGAGACTTCCTTCCCATGGCCAGTAAGGTTGATGTAGTTATTTTTCCTCCATTTCAACACATGAAGGTAACGGCAACAGAGCTTATGCTTGGTATATTCTTGGGAAACAAAAAGAAAATTCGACAGGAGCTGGAGAGATGGCTCAGTGGTTGAGAGCACTGACTGCTCTTCCAGAGGACCCAGGTTCAATTCCCAGCACCCACATGGCAACTCACAACTGTCTGAAGATCCAGTTGCAAGGGATCTGACACCTTCACACCAAGGCACATAAAATAAAGTTAAATAAACCATAAAAATATTTATTTTTAAAGATTTATTTATTATGTATATGACATTCTGCCTCCATGTATGCCCGCATGCCAGAAGAGGGCGCCAGATATCTTTACAGACGGTTGTGAGCCACCATGTGGTCACTGGGAATCGAACTCAGGACCTCTGGAAGAGCAGTCAGTGCTCTTAACCACTGAGCCATATCTCCAGCCCCCATAAAAAATATTTAAAAAAAGAAAAGAAAATTCGACAATAATTTTTACTTTAACATTGTTGAACTACAAGAATATATTTATTATTTTCATTAATTAAAAGTATTTTTAAGCTTTTTTTTAAAAAATTGAGACTATATTGTAAATAAATCATTTCCCCTTTTCTTTCTCCCCTCCAACTCTTCCCATATATCCCTTCTTTATCTTTCAAATTTGTAGTCTTTTTATTAACTCTTGTTACATATATGTATATGCATGTGTGTATGTGTATGTGCACATAATACATATTTCAAAATACATAAACACAGCCTGTTTAGGTGGTTTAATGTTACTTGTATGAATGTTGTCAGGGCTAACCATTTGTTAATGGATTACCAATTGGTGTGCTTTTCCCTGGGGAAGACTATTTCTCCTGCTCTAAGCATTCCTTAATTGCCTATAGTTCTTTGTGTATGTTTGAGGCCTCATGGGCTTTCTGTTGTCCACTTTCACACTATGTTTTTAACTTGGACAGTGGTTCTCAACCTTCCTAAAACTGAAAACTTTTAATACAGTTTCTCATGTTTTTGTGACCTCAAACCATAAGATAATTTTCTTGCTACTTCACACCTGTAATTTTGCTACTGTTATGAAAAATAATGTAAATATCCGCTATGCAGGATATCTGGTTTGTGACCCCCTAAAAGGCTCACAACCCACATTTGAGAACTGCTAATCTAGAGTGTATTGCTTACAATGTGATTTACCTTTTTGCACTAGATTTCTTTAAACAAACCCATTTCTTTACCTAAATAATGAAAGCATTTGTTCATTCTTTAAATCAAACAGCACTTTTCACATGACATACCACAGCATCCAGTCTGAAAAGGGTTTTTAATAACCTTGGAGAGAATTTCCCCTTGTTCACTTTCTATATGTGAGGGTATACAAAGCCACACGTAACCCTCATTGTCTTTTAGACATATTCTGCTATTCTCTTGCTTTGGGCTTTAATAATGTTTCTTAAGCTTTCTGTGTCAATTTTCTGATTTCAGCACAAGGATCAGTCTAGAAATACCTTTGTAATGGTCATCCTTTCATATGGATATGGGCATCTTAATCTTATTAAAAAACTTCATACATTTTGCTCATATGAGCACAATCCAATTATTTAAGCTGGTTAGAATGAAAGTTGGATTTTAGGTGATATTTGTCATATTTCAAAAGATTCTTTAGAAAATTATTTTACCAATTTAAATTTTAAGAGCATTAAATCAACAACAAAGTCAACATATCTTTAAACATAGGAGTAATATTCAAAGTCATAAAAGTTCATTCTCCAAAGAGAATTTAACGTGTTGCTATGGGAGGGAAAGGAAGGAGAGATGTAAGGCATTTTGAGTTGTCTATTTCTGTGTGAGTCTCTTTCATCCTATCTGTCATCTTTATTTTAAGCATGAGGAGAAGAGTTCCTTTGGAGACAGGAGGGTGAAGATAGCTCTTCCCTGACTGGTACTTTGTGTTGGGTAAAGTATGTGTGCTTATATCTGGGAGCCATCCAGAAAAGGAAAGCATTTAAAGGAGGAAGAGAAGGAAATCACTTGTTCTTTCGGGGACCACTGACCACCAGCTGCCATATGGCTGAATCCAGGCTGTGAACTCCCTCAACACCAAACACATCAGATTCAAATGTCAGAGCAGAACATCTTTCAAAGCCAAGCAAATTCTATTTGGATCAACCATAGTATCAGTGCCTTCTGTTAGCTTTGCTGATTTAAAGGGAGTATATGTGCTAAATTAATAAATATATTAAGATCTTTTGACATCTGTAACCTTTCACTAGCTAATAATGCAGCTCTGTAACTCTTGTCTCCATTCTGTTATACCATAAGTAAGAATGGGAACTTATGCTTTGTTATTCTTCTGTGCGCACAGGAACTGAGCAAGAAGGCCTGTGCCCACATCCTCCATTAGCTTGATTTCTGAAGGATGACTTGGTCACTTTCTTTCTGTCACAAGTCAGAGTTCCTAAGTTTAAATCCAGTCTTCACCTACATTCTATCAGCCTTGCCAGTGAACAGGGAAGATGAACCAAGAGCTGGATTTAGGCTGGCAGAAGTAACTTAATACTTTTGAGGGCAGGAATTCTGCCAGAAAGAGAAACAAAACAAAACTAGAACATGGCAGAAAGCCATTGTTCAGAGTGACAATAAAGAGGTCTCTCTTCTGTCATGATAAGGGTATGGCTCAGCCTGTTTTCTCCTGGCCAACCAAATTCACTGCTATCATTTCATTGAACCTCTTCTGAACTCTGTTTAGACTCCTCTAATGGGATTTTGTTCAGAAAAATAAGATGTGTCTCAGATGAATCCTGTTGTCCACTCAGTGTAAACCCCAGCAAAGCAGCTCAGCCAACACTTTTGCTCCTGTATATTAGACCAGCTTTCACACACCATTTCTAGGTGTCCTCCCTCCCGTGTCCTTCTGCATCATTAGAACTGTACCTGATTTACAACATGTAGCCAGAAACTGCTTGACTCATCTTGCACCTTAAGGACCACTGTGCCTCAAACTTCAAACTGAGCTCATTGCTTAGATTGTCTAAATTGGGTTTTCCTAATTCTAGAGTCAGCAGCAAAGGGACCTAGGGATGGGTCATCTTATTGAATTTTTATATTCTCCACTTGGAGTCAAGGCATCTTAGTTGCAATTATGGGAACACCGGCTCCACAGTCTGCTCAGTTATGTTTTCTCAGGAGCCTCATTGACGCCCTTATAAAGATAAGAGCACAGCCTGTTACACCCCACCCACCTCAGGGCATATGGAAGTTCTTCTCAGAACAAAGATGGGTCCTCAGGGACAACAAGAAGAAAGAAGCTGACTCAAGCTCCCAATTAACCCCGCAGCTGCTGGGCATCTTGAAGACAGATAAACCAGATCAGAGATTAAAAAACAAAATTAAAATAGCACTCAGGTAATAATGTTTGTTTCAACACGACTTTGTAGCAAAGATAAGACACTGTGTTGTTTCTATTCTGTTGTCTCAAATGTATTCTTCATTGTTTGTGACACTGATGTCCTCTTTTTTTTTTTTGAGATTGCCCATTCTCGTCCCCCAGTGTACAGCACCATTATCATACCAATAGCACCAGTGGAAGTTTTACTAAAATTGACATTTAAAAAACATTTTAGAAAAAAGTGTTTCTCCCCTACCACAAGATATAGTAGAGGAACATGAGGTTACTCTTACCATCACCATTTCATCTTGCCCTGCTTGATTCAGTGTGGTTGAGGACTGATACTTACCTCACGACAGGTCCCCACAAGATAAAGGTATCTGATGGAGTTCTCAGAAAAACCAGACCCTACTGGTGGTTTCCAGGGTTAGTTGATGTAAGCATAAAACTTCCTTTGTCTGAGAAACACTGCAGATGAAGCAGCCTGGAGAAAGCAGAACTAGGAAATGGACCCTAGTATCATTGTTTGTACCCTGAATCAGACTTAGAAAAGAATCGAGTCTGGAATTGTATGTTTACATGAAGCAACAAATTCCCGTTTTGTAAAAACTAATAAACCAATAGTAAGAGAGAAAGTTCCATCAAGATTGGCAGTTTTTTTCCCAGCTCAAGAGATAATACCTGAGGCAGCTTCTCCCAGTTACATTTCTCTATTCATCATTTAAACCCATTCCAAATGTTAGTCATTTTCCAACACTTCTCTGAACCGATCTAGGATCCTCTAGGAGCATCCAATGAAGTGCTTATATTATTGGAGTCAAGGTCACACTGACTCAAGGGAAACCAGTGGAGTGACAAATGCCTAGTCACAGGCCACATCAGCATCATCTAAGGATAAGCTGGATCTTCAGCTTGAGTCTTCCCAGTCTTCGTTCCATTTGGTAAGACCGTTATGAAGGGGAATCATTTCCACCACGTTATCTTGATATACTGGATTAGAAAACAAAAGTGAGTTATGTGCTAAGCTCATTGTAGAGTGGTAAGAATTCTAGGTTAAAGTGTATCTTATGCTTATTGACAAAAAGTTGATCAAATTAAATCTATTATTTGTGAAAATTAAATATTAGCATAAAATTTACTGATAGAGAATGTTACCCCCTTGTTGTATTTAATTATTTTTCTGGTTCTGCTTGTAGCCCAGTCTCCAAAGAACTGGTGCTTTCATGCTATAAATCTTCCATATGTTCTTATAAAAATATGCCATGTGTGAATATAATTTGTGTGAATGTAGAATCTTGGTCTGGTCAGAAAGAAATGAGAAATCAAGTGAAGTATTGCCCCTTAAAATTAATATGAGAATTTGGCTAAAATGCATAAAGATTAGAAAAAGCAGTGCAGAAATTGTCAGGACAGCGCTGAGATACTAGGTTCAGAAAACATCTGTAGTGGGAAGAGATAGGGATGATAGCAGGGAGAGACTAGACTTTCCAGAACTAAGAACTTTAGGAGAAAGCTAAGTGGAGGTGGACACAGAACTCTGAGTATGTTTTTACATAACTTACCCAGTAATGGGTTGATTAATTTGGTTTCTGAGAAGGTTGTTTAAAAGCCATGGCCTTGGAACTTCTGAGATTGAAAGCCCTCATTATGGCAAGGCTTATTATAGAGGGCACGACAATATTGTACTCATAGATAAGCACTAGGGAAACCAAGAGTGTTAAACACACAAGGGTGTCTCCTCAATGGAGGAGACAAAATAAAATGTCTGTCTTCCACCAGAACGTTGAGAGAAGATGTGAATGTTCTGATGACCTTTTGGGTATCTGTAGAGGCACATCTCACCCACATCCCTCAGAATTTGCATCTCAGACTCTTCTCTCACTCGACCATTATCTTTAGCTCCCAGTTCATAGAAACTATCCATCGGGAAGATGTCACATGTTCTTTATGGCCTTTTGATGTCTGTGTTATCTTGGTCAGAAACCACACTAACTGAATTCAAGGCCTTTTAGGCTTTTCTGTCGTAAAGGTGTCTGTATGTAGCTATATCTTAAGCTTTATTGTGCAGCTGGAATTGGAATTATTGTTGCCTAGAAACTAATATTCTTATAATAAACTGCCTAGCCTACGAGTCTTTCAAACCTTGATCCAGTTTGATAAAATCAAAATGAATTGATTTTTCCTTTTCACCTCTTTGTGGTTGATTTCCTTGCCTGCTGTGACAGACGCAGGGGCCCCCTCAAAGGTTAACAGCAAATATACAAGAAAGGATATCTCCCCTTGATCTTTGTTATATCTTCTTGTCTTCTATTAAGACTCTTTTTGGAAGAATCTACTAGAAAGTCAGGATAGGAAATGAAGGATGAATGTGATACACAAAAATCCCAATTCTTGTATTAGACAGATGAACACAACAGAACACGCACCATAGGCCTTAGCTCAATATTTTGCTAATGAGTCTTGTAATTTTAAAGGGCTTGAACAATACTGCAAAAAATTAAGAATGTAATGATATAGTTTAGATGTCTGTCATTAGTGACCTCAATGACCCACCAGTCTCCTTAGTATATTTTGTTTAACTATAATTTTAATCAATAATATAATAGAGCTTGGAGCTTTGGTATCTTCTTTACATCAAGTAATTTTGACATTCTGGATGTCTTTAAACTTTCTGCCTAACTCTGGTATTTGTATCCATAAAAAAAAACTCTAGTTGCAAATTTGCATTTTAACCTACTTCGTTTTTAAAATTTTATTTAATTGAAACTTGACATACCAATCTCAGTTCCCACTCCCTCCCCTCCTCCCACTCCCTCCAACTTCCGCATCCACTCCTCAGAGAGGGTAAGGCTTCCCACGAAGAGTCAAAAAAGTCTAGCTCATCAATCTGGGGCAGGACCAAGTCCCTCCCCCACTATATCTAGGCTGTGCAAGTTATCAGCAAGGAACCCTCCTAAGAGAGTGGGATCCAAAAAGCCAGTCAAAGCAGCAAGGTTAAATCCTGGTCTCACTGCTAGTGGGCCCACAGACTATCCTGGTCATCTAACTGTTACCCACATTCAGAGAGCCTAGTTTGGTCCTATACTGCTTCCCCTGCTGCTAGTCTGGAGTCAGTGAGCTACAATTAGCTCAGGTAAGCTGTTTCAGTGGGTAAATCTAACATGGTTTTGACCCCTTTGCTCATATTGTCACTCCTCCCTCTCTTCAACTGGACTTTGGGAACTCACCCCAGTACTTTACTGTGGATCTCAGCATCTACTTCCATCAGGTCCTGGATGAAGGTTTTATGGTGACATTTGTTATAGTCATCAATCTGACTACAGGGCAAGGCCAGTTCAGGTGCCCTCTATTCTGTTGCTTAAGGTCTTAGCTGGGGTCATCCTTGTAGATTCCTGGGAATTTCCCTAGTGCCAGGTTTCTTGCTAGCTTTATAATGACTCCCTCAATCAAGATATCTCTTTCCTTGCTCTCTGTCTCTGTTCTTCTACAATCTCAACTATCCTGTTCCCTCAAGTTCTCCTCCCCCATCCACTTCTCCCCTCCTCCTCCCTTTCTGCCATCCCTTCCCCCCCACACACACCCATGCTCCCAATTTTCTCAGGAGAGTTTATTTCCCCTTTCCAAGACTATCTATATATGCTTCTCTTAGGGTTCAGCTTGTTTCTTAGCTTGTCTAGGGTCATGGACTTGTTACTTTTTTGCTTTACAGCTAGTATGAACTTATAAGTGAGTACATACAATGTTAAATCTTTCTGGATGTGAGTTACCTCACTCGGGATGTTTTTTTCTAGTTCCATCCACTTACATGAAGATTTCAAGATGTCATTGTTTTTTTACCACTGAGTAGTAATTCATTGTGTAAATGTACCACATTTACTTTATTCATTCTTCAGTTGAGGGGTATCTGGGTTGTTTCCAAGTTCTGGCTATTACATATAATGCTGCTATAAATATAGTTGAACAAATGTTATTGTAGTATGGTTGAGCATTTTTGGGGTATATGCCCAAGGATGGTATTGCTGGGTCCTGAGGTAGGCTGATCCCTAATTTTCTAAGAAATTGCCGTACTGGTTACCAGAGTGATTGTACAAGTTTGCATTCCCACCAACAATGGAGGAGTTCCCCTTACTTTGCATCCTCTCCAGCGTAAGTTATCATTGGTATTTTTGATCTTAGCCATTTTGAAAGGTATAAGATAGTATCTCAGAGGCATTTTGATTTGTATTTCCCTGATGGCTAATGATGTTGAACATTTCCTTAATGTGACAGGATACAAGATCAACTCAAAAAATGAATAGACCTCCTATATACCAATGATAAAGAAGCTGAGAAACAGTTACTCTGAGATATTTTATGCTATTTGTGGCTATTTGAAAGGGTGATGTTTCTCTGATTTCTTTCTCAGCCCTTTTATCATCTGAGTACAGGAGGGCTACTGGCTTTTTTTTAGAGTTAATCTTGTATCCTGCTACATTACTGAAAGTGTTTATGAGTTGTAGAAGTTCCTTGATAGAATTTTTGGGGTCGCTTATGTAAACTATCATATCATCAGCAAATAGTGAGAGTTTGACTTCTTTTCTGATTTGTATCCCGTTGATCTCTTTTTGGTGTATTATTGCTCTAGCTAAGACTTCAAGAACTATATTGAATAGATATGGAGGGAGTGGAAAGCCTTGTCTTGTTCCTGATTTTAGTGGAATCGCTTTGAGCTTCTCTCCATTTAATTTGATGTTAGCTGTCAGCTTACTGTATATTTCTTTTTATTATATTTAGATATGATCCTTGTATCCCTAATCTCTCTAAGACCTTTATCATGAAGGGGTGTTGAATTCTGTCAAATGCTTTATCAGCATCTAATGAGATGATCATATGGTTTTTATTTTTCAGTTTGTTTATATGGTGGATTATGTTGACAGATTTTCATATGTTGAACCATCCCTGCATGTCTGGGATAAAGCAGACTTGATCATGGTGGATGATGGTTCTGATGTGTTCTTGGATTCTATTTGCCAGTATTTTATTGTGTATTTTTGCATCAGTGTTCATGAATGAGATTGGTCTGTAATTCTCTTTCTTAGTAATGTCTTTCTATGGTTTGGGTATAAGGGTAACTGTAGCTTCATAGAAAGAGTTTGGCAACATTCCTTCTGTTTCTATTGTGTGGAATAATTTGAGGAGTATTGTTATTAGTTCTTCTTTGAAAATCTTGTCGTGCTCACCTATGTTCATAGCAGCATTGTTTGTCATAGCCAGAAACTGGAAACAACCTAAATGCCCTTTGACTGAAGAATGGATAAGGAAAATGCAGTACATTTACACAATGGAGTACTACACAACAGAAAAAATAATAACATCTTGAATTTTTCAGGCAATGGATGGAGCTAAAAAACATCATTTTAAGTGACGTAACCCAGATACAGAAAGACAATTATCACATGTACTCACTCATAAGTGGTTTTTAAAATATAGCAAAGAAAACCAGCCCACAAATCACAATCTCAGAGAACTGAGACAACAATGAGGACTCTAAGAGAGACATACATAGATCTAATCTACATGGCAAGTAGAAAAATACAAGATCTCCTGAGTAAATTGAGAGCATGGGGAACATGGGAGAGGGTTGAATGGGAGGGGAGAGGTAGGGAGAGGAGCAGAGAAAAATGTAGAGCTCAGTAAAAAATTTTTAAAAAAAAAAAGCTGAGAAAGAAATCAGAGAAACATCACCCTTCATAATAGCCCAAAATAACATAAAATATCTTGGAATAACACTATCAAAACAAGTGAAAGACCTATTTGACAAGAACATTAAGTCTTGGAAAAAAGAAATTGAAGAAGATACCAGAAAATGGAAATATCTCCCATGCTCTTGGGTAGGTAGAATCAACATAAAAAGAATGGTAATTCTACAAAAAGAAATCTATAGATTCAATGCAATCCCTATCAATATACCAACACAGTTCTTCACAAACCTTTAAAGAACAATACTCAACTTCTTATGGAAAAACAAACAAACAAACAAAAGACCCAGGATAGCCAAAACAATCCTGTACAATAAATAAAGAAACTTCTGGAGCCATCACCATCCCTGACATCAAGCTCAGTTATAGAGCTACAGTAATGAAAACAAGTTGGAATTGGTATAAAACAGACAGGCTGAGCAATGGAATCAAATCGAAAACCCAGATATGAATCCGCATGCCTATGAACACCTGAAATTTTACAAAGAAGCTAAAATTATACAATGGAAATAAGAAAACATATTCAACAAATGGTCTTGGCATAACTGAATGACAACATGTAGAAGAATGCAAATAGACCCATATCTACCCTCATGTACAAAACTCAAGTCCAAATGAATTAAAGACCTCAATATTATTCTGACCACACTGAACCTGATAGAAAAGAAAGTGGGAAGCAGCCTTTAATGCATGGGCCCAGGAGACCACTTCCTAAATATAACCCCAGTAGCACAAACACTGAGAGCAGCAATAAATAAATGGTATCTCCTGAAACTGAAAAGCTTCTGTAAAGCAAAGGACACAGTCAATAAGACAGAAAGGTAGCCTACCGAATGGGAAAAACGGTAGCCTTCACCAACCCCAAACCAGACAGAAGACTGATCTACAAAATATGTAAAGAACTCAAGAAATTAGACATCAAAATTACAAATAATCCAATTTAAAATTGGGTAAAGATCTAAACAGAGAATTCTGAACAGATGAATCTCAAATGACCGAAAGACACTTGAGAATTTTTTATTATAATCTAGATACAAATATTTGTTAGTATTGTGAGTACATTTTCTGCACATTATTTTTCATTTCTTTAATAAGATCGTTAGAAAAGCTAAGTTTAACATTTTTAATAAAGTTGAATTCATCATTAGTTTTCTTTTAGATATTTTATCATGTTTTTGATGTTAATATTAGAACCCCCTAGCCCAACTCTAGAGCCCAAGATTTTCTGTGTTTATTACATAATTTTTATATTTAAATCTATTATATTTTGAATTATTTTATAGAAAAGTCAGACAGGTTGAATTTATTTAACTTAGCTTAATAATTAACCAATTAGGCAATTTTTCCTTTGGAATATCCAATTGCTCTAGCATAACTCGTTTGAAAATTAGTCCTTCCTCTGTTGAATTTGTTTTGCAACTTTCTTACAATATAAGTTGGACAAAACACATACCTCCCCAAAACAGGCCACACCAGCCAGAAGACTGAGACAAGCCTGAATTTTTTTCGAAAATTGTCCACATATTCAGTCACAAAGCAAGTCTCAACAGATACAAGAAAACTGAAATAACCAATGATTAAAGCTGAATTTCAGCATCATAAAAAAACCTTCAAACTCATGAAAATTGAACAACATTTTATTGAATGACTCAAGAGAGAAATAAAGAAAGAAATTAAAGCCATCCTAGAATTCAATGAAAATGATTGCACAGTGTATCAAAACTTATGAATCTTAATGAAAGTGATACTGAGAGGAAAGTTCATAACAATGATGCCTTAATAAAGAATTTGGAGAAATTTCATACTAGCAACTTAGCAGCACACCTGAAAGTTCCAGAACAACAACCACAAAAAGCACACCCCAAAAGGCCTGGATGTCAGGAAATAATCTGAGAGCATAAGTTAATAAAATAAATAATACAAAGAATCAGTGAAACAATTAGTTGATTCTTTGGAAAACTCAAAAAGATAAACAAACCTTTATCCAAGCTAACTAAAAGACAGTAAGAGAACATCCAACTACTAATGAAAACAGAAACGAAAAAAGAAAGTAAAGACAGAGCAAATACTGAGAATTGTAAGCCCATATTTTAAAAACCAGTACTCCAGCAAACTGAAAAATCTAAAAGAAATGAATAATTTACTTGATGGGTAGCAGTCACATTTAAAGTTAAATCATGATCACGTAAGCAATGTAAAATTGATCTAT
The DNA here is from genome assembly GCA_004026605.1 of Ondatra zibethicus. Lineage (NCBI taxonomy): Eukaryota > Metazoa > Chordata > Mammalia > Rodentia > Cricetidae > Ondatra > Ondatra zibethicus. The sequence goes on along the minus strand of PVIU01001443.1, from coordinate 171,300 downwards.
AACCTATAGTAAAAGAGAAGCCGTCATTGAATGTCTCACAACGACAACAACAACAACAAAAGCCAAGGGCCACAGGGTTTTAGCAAAGAATTCTACCAGGATTTTAAAGAATAATTAATGCCAGAGTCCTCAAATTATTCCACAAAATAAAAACAGAAGGAACATTGTCAAATCCACTTTATGAGGTTACAGTCACCCTGATACCCAAACCACACAAAGATTCAATGAAAAAACAGAATTACAGACCAATTTCCCTTTTGATCCTAGATGCAAAACTCGATCAAATTCTTGCAAACAAATCCAAGACCACATAAAGAATCAGCATGATCAAGGAGGCTTCAATCCTGAGCTGCAGGGATGGTTCAACATACCTCCTACCCCCCAAAATTAAGTAAATATAATCACCTGATAAACAAACTAACAAACTGAAGGAAAAATAAACACATGATCATCTCATTAGGTGCTAGAAAGACTTTTATAAAATCCAACACCCCTTTACGATGAAAGTATTGGATAGACTAGGAAAACAAAAGACATACCCAAACATAATAAAGACAATTTACACCAAGTCAATAGCCAACACCAAATTAAATGGAGAGAAACGCAAAGCAATTCCACTAAATTAAAGAACAAGACAAGGCTGGCCATTGTTTCCACACCTTCCGAATACAATGCTTGAAGTTGTGACCAGAGCAGCGAGGCAAGTGAAGGAGATCAGGGTCATATGCGTTGGAAAGAAAGAAGTCAAGGTATCGTTCCTTGCAGATGATATGATAGTATATATAAGTGGCCCTCAAAATTCTACCATGGAAGTTCTACAGGTGATTAACACCTCCAGTGATATGGATGGATACAAGATCAACCCAAGAGAAAAACAAACAAATGAACAAAGAACAAATATATGCACATAGAGAAATGGCAAATGGACTGAGAAAGAAATCCTTTGAAGACTTTCCCAGGACTGTGAACTTTGATGGCCTTTTGTTTTAGTTTTGGCAGATGTTGCTTTCTACATGCTAATTTTTACATCCTAAATGGCATAAAGTGAGTTTTGCTAAGGTCTTGGGGCCTTGGAGGATCTGGAGACCTGTTACAATACTCTTATCTTTGCCAATTTTGAAAGTGTTTTGCATCTGTATAATAAATATATTGGTCAAATTTTGTCTCTTTTTTATACTTTCTACAGTTGATTTTGGTATTGTGATATTGTTTACTTTTACAAATATATTTGAAAATGCCCTTTATCCTAGGTTCTGGATAGTATTATAACAGATGTTAATTCTTCAACTGTTTGGAGGGATTCTGTAGTGAAACCATCTGGTACTGGAAACCTATATAACATATTTTAAATTAGAGATAAAAATTCATATAAGTTTAGGACTTTGAAATGATGTTTTCCATAGTAGATGTATGATGGGAGTTTGTGTTTCTAATGAATTAACAAAACATGGAAGTGCTTTAAATTTCTGCTGTGGAGCCCATCCGCTGAATCTTAAATTTTCAGTTTTAAAATTTTTACTTCAGCAAAGCATGGTGGAAATACCTATAATCCCAGCACTCTGCAGGCAGAGACAGGTAGATCTCTGACTCTGAGGACCGTCTGGTCTACAGAGAAAGTTCCAGGACTTTTTATTTGCTTTATGTCTAAAAGCCACTTATGAGTGAATACATATTATATTTGTCTTTCTGGGTCTGGGTTACCTCACTCAATATGATGTTTTCTAGATCCATCCATTTGCCTGCAAATTTCAAGATGTCATTATTTTTTCTCTGCTGTGTAGTACTCCATTGTGTAAATGTACCACATTTTACTTACCCATTCTTCAGTCAAGGGGCATTTAGGTTGTGTGGCTATGACGAACAAAACTTCTATGAACATAGTTGAGCTCCTGTCCTTGTGGCACGATTGAGCATCCTTTGGATATATACCCAAAAGTGGTATTGCTGGATCTTTAGGTAGGTTGCTTTCTAATTTCCTGAGAAATTGCCATACTGATATCCAAAGGGGCTGTATCAGTTTGTACTCCCACAAGCAATGGAGAAGTGTTCCCTTTATCCCAATCCTCTCCAGAATAAGTTGTTATCAATGTTTTTGATCTTGGTCATTATTACAGGTGTAAGATGGAATCTCAGGGTTGTTTGGATTTTAAATTGCACAGATTTCTATGGGGTATTGATGCCTTACTTTCCAAACTGTGAACATGAAAACCATAGCAATTTCTAAGCACTTGAAGGCTGGAATAATAAAGTCTGACCTGACAAGTTTAAGGTTTTGGGGAGTCTCAACGAATATAATTAATGCTGAGACCTGAAATGTAACATTTGACATTCACTGCAGAAATGTAAAGTTCATATTTAGCTTTCCTGCCCATGTGATGACCTTAGTTCAGCCATTTTCAACTTAAATGGTCCTTTTCAAGTGGGAATTTAAGTGGTATTCAAGGATAATTCAAGGGCTGATTAAAGTCCTGCTGAATCAAAATAGCTTTCCTTGCTGACACTAGAAGATTCTCAACTGCATTCTCACAGTAGAATATTAGACTACAACTAATATCACATATCTGCAGGATCTGCAGGCAGTATAGATTTAAAACAGATTTAAAGTTGCCTGATGAGTGCTCAAAGTACATGGACCAACCCAAAAGTTCTGACTGACAAGAATGCCCGTGAATCTCTGTGTTGAGTGTATTTTTTCAGTGAATTTGGCATTGCTATTCTCAAGTAACTAAAGTGAGACTTGTGTATCCATTGAAATGCAGCTCCATTCTTCTGTAAAAGGACCATTCTGAGATGACTGTGTCCTTTTCCCATTTCTTAACTATAGAGAACTTTGGAAGTACTGAGGTTCATGAGAAAAAAGTAAAATATTGGGATGGAGAATTATCACTTAAGATATAGGAGATTCCTGGTGGAGGGAGAAGAAAATAAGGGAATCCAAAAACAAGTTTTGTTTTGTTTTGTTTTGGCAGTAGCCATGATCTAGAAGAGATTTATCCTGCCAAATGAAAATAAATCAAGGATGAAGGACACATTTTAGAATATAGCATCTTTTCCACTAATAGATATGTAACCAGATAAAAATAAATTGGAAAGTATCTGTGATTTATCTGGTTGTTTATCTATTTTTCAAACGGAGCCACATTATATGGCACAGATTGCCTTCAAACACTTGTCCCCATCTTCCAAACTGCTAAGACAAGACCTTGTCCTTTAGAGTCAGCCTGTTCTGTGTCCCCAGCTGCATCTATCTACTTCTACCAAAATCTGGCTCAAAACAGTGTGTGGTCATCTTCAGTCCTCTCCTAGGATTTATGGACCTCAGAGAGTCCCTACAACAGCTTCTACCATGTATACCCTGCATAAGCATTTCATGCTACTTTTCTAAGAAAATTGAGAGTGATGATTATTTAGTCTTTCTCTTTCAAAGTTGAGATATTTAGAGTTTGTGCATTGCTGACCAAACTGACTTGAACATTCTTCTGTGTACTGTGTCTTAGATCCTCATAGGATATGGGATCCTGTAGGGGTTGTCTTGTTGTTTGATTTTGGTTAAAAAAATTTAAAGTACAACAATGTAATAAGAAATAGATTTATATTTCACAAATCACTTCTAGGTCATTTTTGATTATTAGGACCTCTCTGTGCTTTCTCTGGGCAGGAAACTTCAGTGATCCTCTATGTTTATCTAGTTAAAACAGAGGCACCTGTCATTCTTAAACAATAGGGGTAAAAAAAAAAGCATTCAGGGTCCAGTGAGACAGATGAAATTTATCTCCACAACTCACATAGTAGGAAGAGAGAATGAATTTATGCAAGCTACCCTCTGGTCTCTGTGTGCATGCCACAACATGTGAACAGGTGTGCTTTCATGCAGTTGCTTACACACACACATGGTGAAATATATTTGTGTAAAAGAAATATACATATACAAGCTTTGAGAATATCTTCTACTTACAGATTTGAGTGCTGAGTTAAGCAAAATATGACATACATAATGAATTCACTATGTTCCATTGTAATGTATGATTTACCATGTACATGCTGAATCAAAATGAACCCATCACATGTCAGTTCTTGGGAAAGAAAGATAGAAAACTAGTGGCTGGAAAGATAGTTCAGCAGGTAAGAGCATCTGTTGCTCTTCCAGAGGACCTGAGTTTGGTTCTCAGCATCCATACTTGGCAGCTCACAAATACCAGTTACTCTAGCTGCAGGGACTCTGACACTGTCTTCTGGTATGCAAGGACACTGCACAAACATGGCATCAGCTTATATAACCCCCAAAGACATTGACACATGCACAAACACACAAATAAGAATACAGTACTTTTTTAAAACATGAAAAGCAATAATACACATGGTGATTCTAACTTTAGCTATAAATGTGTAAGAAAACAGGCATAACATACACCACTCAGTGCACTTCATCCATTTTAAGGAAATACATTGCAAAGGTAGAGAGAGGCTGACTCTGCAGGACTTTGAATGCCCTATTAGCAAACAAGTTCAGCCTATGTATGGCAAAAGTTAATTGAATTTCTAAACAGGTCAGTACAATTTTTTTAAATTGAGAAATTCAAACTTTTACATTGCTCTTAGCTTGGCAAGGTTGTTCCACAGATTCAAAGCATTAAAAAAAAATGGTGTGTAGGAGTTCAGGTCAGTGTAGTTATTGAGAAATGGTGATTAAGGAAGTGCTGACTCAAAGATGAAGGAAAGGGAACATAGTAAGGAAGAGGCCTCTGGAAGCCAGTGCCAATAGATTATTAAAGCAGCAAAAGTAGTAGGAGATCAGAGACAGAAGATTTAGAAGCTGGACAGCTAAAGCTTTCTGTAGTTCAGATGAATCAAAGGCAGCAAAAAGAAGTGCTCAGTATCTATCTAAGGCTGTAATCCTTATGCACAAAACATTGTCTTAGACACTGAGCAGTGCTCAATCTGGACAAGGTTCCCCTGCTCACAGGTCAACAGCTGGTCCACTGCCTTTGGTGTTCTCCCTACCTGGTGTGTTAATATGGGATGAAGCTGCTTGGTGGACTTTCATTGAAAATCCTTGCTATGGCAGGCACTGGGCCAGGCAGGCCCTTTGGGTTAATTGTCTCTAACCCTTATAATTCCCTTTAGAGCAATGTTGGATAAGGTTTATTTCACAGAATGGGAAATGAAGGCACAGATTTCTAAGCATGCCTAAGGTCACACGGGAATCATGTGACAGAGCCTGAATTTAAACCCAGATGTATCTGAATTTGTTAGCTATCAAACTTGAGTAGTAGGGGAAGTCATACAAATCATGTGGATGTCATAATCTCTTAAAGGGCCTAATCACAGAGAGGAGTAGTACCCTAACAGCTGAAAGTCAAGGCAAAGAATATTTCAATGCTTCTCAGAGCCACAGTCACTAATTCAACTATTTGATGGTACATTATCTCCTCTTCCAAAATTTGGACGTTGTGTTAAAGGTGTGGTTCCCAAGTTACCCTGTCTCAACCCCCTCTGAAGAAGCCCCACTCTGAAGCCAATAACCTCTTTTCTTTTATTGTATTTGGTATTTATGTATGTGTGTATGCAGAAGTATATGTATTATATAAGCACAAATATATATGTATATAAACACACAAATAATAAAGACAAACTCAGAAAGTTTTACATATATACATATATAATACTTAAAAATATTATATATACCTTATATAATATATATTTATTATATAAATATAGAAATGACCTTATTTGGCCTTCCTCTGCATGCTATAGGCTGAGACTGCTCTCTACAGAGACCTCCTACTGGTACTGGCTAGCCCCTCCTTCCATACTGTGATTAATAGAAGCAACAAATATCCCAGTTATTCTGTAGTTGGTACCACTCCATCAAGGCCAACACAGTCCACCTGATCCTGGCTTTTCTATATGTATGTCTATGTATTTGCTTTTTCTTCATTCCTTTAACAGTCTAATCAGCTTTTCAGGCCCAAACCATGCTAGATGCAGTAGTCTTTAATATGTTGAGACATGTTCTGTCTATTCCTAGTTCTGGGGGAGCTTTCTTGCATTAAAGAATGTTAATGTTGACAAGGGATTTATTTTTACATCAATTTTAATGGTCACAAGATTTCTGTCCTTGAGTTTATGTAAGCAGTGTATTACATTCTCTGATTTACCTGTGTTGAACCATTATGATACCTCAGGAATAAAATCAACTTGAAAATGGTGCCTGATCCTTCTTTTTTTCCCTCTTTCTCTAATTTTTGTATTGTTTCAGTTTTATTATTTGTGCTATGAAAAGTTATCACATGGTGATTGATAACTGTGATGTGTTCTTAGATTCAGTTTTTAAATATTTTATTGAGAATTTCATTACCCATGTACATCATTTTCTTTTGAGTGTTTTTATCTAGTTTGGGGTGTTATGACAGTACTGGCTTCTTTAGGAGATTTGGGTAGCATTCTTTTCCATTATATTTAATCGTCTGAGAAATATTGGTGTGAGCTCTTCTTATAATAACACATCGTTCTTTGTCTGCAAGAACACTTAGAATTAAGCGTTTGATTAGAAAACCAGAGTGTTTCCCACAGAGCCTCAGTATCCTTATTAACATGTGAATTGAAGACAGCTCTTGTTTATAAATGTTAGATAGTAATGATATTGGCCAAATCATATTTGCCTAATAACTGCTCTTCAGCTTTTATATATGTATATACAATCATTTATTCATATCTGCATAAATACACACATGCACACAGCAACTCCTGCACTTGCACCCACATTTTAGAGTTTTCCCTAAGCCTTGAACTGAGGAAGAGTTGTCACAATCTTCAAATGCTACTAAGAATAATATATGTCTATCATCTACATATCTAATTATGTACCTATGTATCTATCTATCATCTATCTACCTGTCTATCTGTTTATCTATCTTATATATTATTATCTATATTTCCTCTTCTTCTCTCTTTCCTATTCAACTTAATTCCAACAAATCACTGCTTTAGATTGTTTTCATAGGGCAAAGGAGCATCCCTGTGATAAAATTGTTGTTTCTTACATTTGAAACAGCAAATAGAGCCATCTCTACTTCATTTGTTTTTGTCCTGGAATCTATGATGTCTTGTCTATTGTTCATACCTACTGGACAGTTATCTGCAGAGGTGACTTCTTCCATTCATCATTCCATATGCTGTCATCTTAATACATGTGAATTTCTAATGAAATTATTAGTGATAACCCTGGTACCTTAAAAAGATTTTAGGCACAAATAATATTTGACAATATAAAACATATTAATTTTATAGTTTATTCTCTTCTAACTATATATTTTCTTACTTTTATTATTAAAACATCTTTTTCTTTGTGATATGATAGTCACAGTAGAGAGCTATTTTATTACCATTCTGAAAAGCAAAGAGAAAACACTTTCTTAGAACAAACCTAAATTAATATTGGTGGTCTATGAAATTCAAATATTTGTGAACCAGAGCCTGAGGTACCCATGAGGAAATGGAGGAGGGGGAAGAGAAGGGTGAAGAACAGCTTGGAGATCTTATTTCAGTTATGTGCATGAAAATGCTGGAGAAGTGACCAGAGGAGTATCAGGTATTGCTGAAGAGCAGGCTACTTTCATGTTTATATTATTGTACTGTATATTAATTGATTTGTTTTTATAGAAACTTTTCAGGAACGTAGTGTTATGTATATTTTTCAAGTAGGTAAACTAACACATACAAAGTTAAATGAATTACCCAATCTGACATCTCCAAGACTGAGAAAGCTGAAACTTGTTTCTAAGAACAAATTTTGAGTTTTGTTCCCTAATATTATGACCAACTCAAGTGTGGTCTATTAATTTTCAGCAGCCTGGTCAGGTGAAAGATTTCAGTGTTCACACATTTTCATTATGTCACAAGAATGCTATGATGTAACTCCTCTGCAATGCCTTCATTTATTCATATTTGAATCACTTTGGACTTCATATAATCAACAGTTTCCAACTTCCCTTCAACCATAATTTATCTTGCAGGTTTTGACAATGGCTTTGGTTATTTTTAATTCTCAGGAATGAGTCCTTAATTAGAACTGTCTTTTCTGATGTTAGAGCCAATTAAGAAAATACTTCAGAGAAAAATCACCAATTAGAATGCATATGAACAAGAGCTATTTCTAGGTGATAAATGCCACAAATAAATTCCATGATAATTGTTGATAATCGCTTTAGAGATCTCCTGAGGATGAAATTCTTGAGCATTTAGATTCTTTAAATATAGGTTGGACCACTAATGTCTTTTACATAAGTTCTAACATAATGGAATTATTGCATTCACGTGATGCTGTCTTAATTAAAAAAATAAAAAGAACTGCAATGGCTTGATGTAAGGCTTGTTTTGCTTGTTGACATAAAGTGTCCTTTAAACAGTGGCTAGTAATTCTACTCATGTGAGGTATGAAGGACACAAATAGTCACTCATCCACTCACTCAGTTATAATGCAGCAAAAATTATGAGAACTATCACTCAGATTTTATGCTGCTTTGTTATTTTGTAGCCCAGATAATGAGTGATGGATAAAATGTGGAGGCAGATAATAGTCATTGAGGGTTTGCCTGGGAAATTCATGCCTAATATGAATATTAAAGAACAATGGGTCATTTTAGATGTAGTAAAGCACACATGATAAATGTATTACGTGAATAAATATGTAGAACTAGGGTATAGCATGTTGTGGGAACTCCAAACAACTAGATAGGATAAAATTCCTTATGGGTAAATGTCTAGGGTCACCCAGGAAACATGGGTTAAAAAAAGCTTTCTTCATTGATTTGATGTTTAAAGAGGAAATTAACAAACAGTTCATATGTATTTTTATGCTACAAATAAGACAGTTACACATAAGGATGTAAAATAATTTGATTCATATGTACTGATCCAAAAATATCATTTGTCTTGATTCAATTATATTATCCAGTTTAACAGAAGTAATACCAATAATTATTTCTCCAGGACATATGGACAGGCAAGAACATAGATTTATTGCTACCATATTTTCTCATTTGTGTTATATTTCTGTGACAGGTTTCTTATGCTCTTGTGTATTGATAATATGCTCAGAATCCATGAGTCTTTTCCTTTCTGGTTATAGTATATACTTTCCTTTTAGCAAGATCACTTTTCTTTTTTTAATTAGAACTATTATGTAGTACTCTTTAGGATTTACCTGCAGGCATTGAGGGGCAGTGGAAATGCTTAGAAGTCACTGCTTATGAATTGAACTTTCAAAAGATTTTTTTTCTCTTAAACATAAGTTTTTATTATATAAAGTACAAACTCTGCTAATTTATTTTTAAGGTTCCTTAGGGTAACCAGAAAGAAGTTTTGAAATACATCTAGTATTTCAGAAAGAACTCTCTTCCTTCTTTATACACATAGCAAATTATTCATCATAATTCTCTTTTTATGACCATGTAATGTTTGATTGGATTCACCAGATGTTTTGTAAAATATTAAATGCATGCATAGTAGAAAATACTATACTGTAAGCTAGGAGACATATTTCAAAGAATCCTTCTAAAACTGCACGGCGCAATAATACTATGTTCAAAACTTTTCATACCCTGAAGTCTAAATTGAAGGTTAATTTCTACCTGAGTAACTTATTTAGGGACAAGTTTTGGAAACAGCAGGAGAGCATTTATCCAGATAGGTCCCAACCTCATTTCCCTGAGACTGAATTGCAAAGAGGAGAAGGGGAGAGCAGGGAGAAACAGGTGTAAACATAACTGGCCCAAGAGAAATGAAGTTTCCTTCCCTGTTCCAACATATTCATGTCATATCTCTGTCACTTTAGAATCTTTCATTCTTTTTTTTCTTTTAAAGGAGAACATTTCATTGGAGTGACTCGTTTACAGTTTCGGAGGTTCAGCCCATTATCATCAAGACAGGGAGCACGGCTATGCGCAGCCAGACATGTTATTGGAAGAGTAGCTGAGAAGTGAACTGATACAGAGTGGGATCCTGAGCATAGGAAACCTCAAAGTCTGTCCCCATGATAACATTCTTTCCATCCTAACAAAGCCACACCTCCTAATAGTGCCTCTCCTTATGAGATTATGGGGGCAATTACTTTCAGACTGTCACACCCTCCCTTTATTTCTACCTGCTCCTGCTCAATCCTGTCAGAGGCAGGGTTTACATACACAGGTTTGAGGTTCAATAAACTTATACTCGGCATCATGATTATCTATGATAGATGCTACAGTGAAGCTTAACTTTGCCTCCTGACTCCCTTCTTGGGTGCCATCGGTCTTTAATTAGGTCATAAAAAAGTGTTCCATTGTGAATAAGAGGTCGGACACCTTCCTGAATATAAATCATGTCTCCTACAGGACCAATCAGGGCAGCCCCCACAAGTCTCTGGAGAACACTGACAGTAATCTCTAGTTTGATCATTAGAAAAAGCAGGCATAGGGACAGGTGTTTTAGAAACTGATTTGGTTGTTATAGGGATAAGAATTTCTCATTTTTGAGCCATGCTTTTTGGTTCATGATGTGATTTCCTTATGAAAGGGCTTCAACAAGTTCCAATTCAGTCAGGAGAAAACCTTAATGGTGTCCTATGGCTACAGCTCAGCGGTCTGCACAGCTCAGTGGTCTGCAAAGATCTGCAAAGCTCAGTGGTCTGCAAAGATCTGGGCTAGAGAAAGAAAAGGAAATTCTCATAGATTGCTTGTTGTAACATTTTATTAGCATATACTGATTATGCAAAATAGTGTACTTCATTATAACAATAATTTTCCTACATGTACATATTGCATTTTGACAGTGTCTCTCATTAACCTCCCTTGTCATCCCTCAAGCCTATTCCTCTTCCTAACTAGTCCCCCATCTACTTTCTTGCACTTTGTTGTGGTAGTGGTTTTGTTTTTTTGTCTGGGACCATAAGTTTCATGAGGATCATTTACTAGGAGTTTTAGTGAGGGTTTGTTAGGAATGTTAGGGGCATGGGTACCTTACCAATGGTTATACCACTGAAGACAATATCTCTCACTTTGACATCAACCATTAATTTTTATGTGCTGATGGATCCAACTGAGTTCACAAGCATGCCAAACTTTGTTGACTCCCCTTGGGAGCACTTACCTATTGAGAGGAGTGGATGGGGAGTGGCCTGAGGGGGGAAGTGAGGGGGACCAGAAGGGAGAACTGTGGTTGAAATGAAAAATGAAATTAAATAAATATTTTTAAAAATGCAAAGCCATGTCTTGCTGGGAAGTAAACATTGGACACACACTGCCTTCCTCCATCTCTTGTAACCTTTCTTCTCTATTTTTTCTGTGATATGCCTGAACCTTGGAGAGGGGATTTGGATACCTCATTTCTGTATGAACATTCTCCATTCCTTTATACTCAGTACTTTGATGTTACAAGTCTTTGCAGTCACCATTAACCACAGTAAAAAGCAGCTTTTCTGACCAAAGCTGTTAGCAATTTCTTCTCTGTGGGCATAAGCAGTCATTTAGAAGGTCTAATGGACTCCTTTCAAGATGAAAATAGCATTGCAGTCAAATGAAAACTTTACATTCCTTTTAAGAAACCAACCAGGACCTTGTTGCTAATTTCCTGCTGTTTTTTTTTCTGACAGAGTGTTACACCTATATTCTCTCCAGGTCTTTTTTCTTCACTGGCCTTCCCATTGCTATGTCATCTTCACCTTGAGTGCCCAGTATTCTGTCTTTTCTGGATAAGAAATAAATGGCAGATGTTAGTTCAAGAGGAGTACAGAAGAATGATGCATATAAGCTAGGACTGCAAATCAAAAAGCACAGGAATGTGCCACAGACACTCACTGTATGTACACTGAGGGCTGAAGGGGAAAAGGTCACCCATGGCTGAAAAGTTCAGAAAAAAATGTTTCATGGAAGATGTTGACTTTGAGCTACACTTCCGGGAACATTTTGCCTTTTATATTTATAAATTGCAAATACACATTGATAAGTCTTAAGAAATGACGATGAATATTTAGAAAAAAGAAATGAAAGCTATAAGCTCATTGTCTTCAGGTAAATTTTCTGGTTTATATAATGTATATATATATAATACTTTATGTGTTAATTTAATGTCCACAAAATGATCATAATGTAGATAATTATTAATAATTAAATCATTTATTTATCCAACAAATACTCACTATGTGACTACTACATGCAATTTTCTATGCCTGCTAGGTTTACAGTGTCTGGGGACAAAAATAAACCAACAATATAAAATTGGCATTAAAGTGGTATAGATGGACACTATAAAGTCCCACACTAGCTCAGAATTGAGTAGATTAAAGGATTATTTATTTAGGGGTAGACTCACAGATCACAGTCCTCTGCACAAGCAGGAAAAGGAGAGAGAGAGAGAGAGAGAGAGAGAGAGAGAGAGAGAGAGACCAAGACCATGTTTATAGTACAAGATACCATGCCCAAATGGGCTGGTATCTTACAGGTTATTGGCTGAAGAGAGTTCCCACAGTAAATTAGCTTCAATTTCTGATGAATTTTGCTTGAGAGGAAATAAAATTATTTACATGTTTTCAAGCTTTCTACAACTCAGACTTCCTACAGTAACCATCATCATGTATGCAAGATTGAACATGTCTATTTATCATGATAAAATAAAAGTCTGAGGTCTGCCATACCAATAGTAAAGGAAATAACTATATTGTTATTCCCCCCAATACTGAGCACAGTATCTGATTCTTTCATGTTTTAATTCTTTGCCTGCTTTGTATGTCCCAAATGGAATGTTGTTATAGTAAGTATTTCTCCTACTATTTCTACTGTTACTATTACCAGCTTTCTTAAATCATTGATCCAATTTTCATTTTTTGATATATCTGCAGAATTTCAACAGAATAATGGGAAAAAGTTCTTGCAGCTCCAGGAAGTGGCAAGTCAATGCCACATAAGCGACTCACGAATGCAGTGTGCTGGGCTATTGACTGAACCTGGATACCTAGATATATTATTGTCTGTATTAATATAAATGTTCAAATAGCTGAGGTGCACTGAAGCATGTAGCAGTTCTGAGTTGAAACAGAATGCTTTATTGCTGATAGAGGATAGACAGCTTTAATGATTGTGAGGCATTCTGAATCCTCTCCCTTTGCTATCTTTTTTCAATTTTATTATTATTTTTATTGAGCTCTACATTTTTCTCTGCTCCCCTCCCTACTTCTCCCCTCCCCTTCAACCCTCTCCTAAAATCCCCATGCTCCCAATTTACTCAGGAGATCTTGTCCCTTTGCTATCTTAATGAGAGGAAAATGTACACTGGGTGAGGCTTAGGGGTGAGCAAAACATGATGACAGAACACTGGACAGACTCACATGATTCTCCACCTCCTCTTGCCTCTGCCTTGAGTCTGGAAACGTTCTAGATAAAAGTGGTTTTCAAATAAGAGTTTTTCATTTTCATACTAGGAAATCTCTGCCAGATAGATCTCACCTTCTAGAGCAGGAGAAATGAACTTGGTCCATTTCTGAAAGTTCCCATACGGGAAGCAACCATTAAATGATGTGTATGGTTTCAGGGAAGCCTCATACTCTCATTTGAGTAGAAAGCTTTGTATAAAGTCTGTGTTTAAGAATAAGCTAAGTGGCCTACATAGATGAGCTCTCTCTCTTTATATTCTACCTACACACATACCTACAATGTATCTATCATTTCATCAGGTGGCCCCAAATGAGTCCTGTCATCTTAGTACGAACATAATTCATCACATATTTGTTATTCAGGTTAGTGTTTTCACACAGCGGTGTTATGCATAGCAATTCATTAGCAAGTAAGGAAATTCACTCAGTGGATAGTAAACACTACACATACTTATATTCATATAGAAGGAAAAGGAGAGAGAAAGAAAGATAGAGAGGCCATGAAAGTACATTTTAAAAGAGGAAATGTCACTGTGAAAAGCTCTTGCTTCATTTTATATGTCTGAGAATGTAATGAATTTTGACTGAAAAATGCACAGATCCCCTATTCTTTAGAGGAATAATGCCATTTTCTGTAGTAAAATGATGTTGAACACCTGCATGTATATGCTTTCTGAATGTAGACAAAATATTAAACTTTCATCCACATGTCTCCTCATAAATAAAATGTGCACAATACAAAATTATCACAGTGGAGCAATGAAACTGAAAACCTATTCAAAAATTGTACAGCACAGCATCTGGCAAACTGTGCATAAATGGTAGTTGCTGCTGTTATTAAATAACTCAGAGCAAGAGCTTACAATAAAAATGTGACAGCAATAAAGAATATTCTTGCAGCACCTGGGTGAGGATATCCTTTTGATGCATTTGTCTTATCTCAGCCCAGTTTTTTTTTTTTTTACTTGGCCCTTAGACTGAGACCTGCTTAGTTTAGAATTTGAGCAGCTTCTGTTGTGGTGTCTCTCTTTTGTCTGGGATCTCTCAGATCCAATCATGTGAGAATCTGTAGAAACAAAAGATTTCTTAGGTTGAAGAACAAAATATCCTGATAGGTTTTCCATGCCCCAGTGACTGACCCCCATACCCATCAGCATAGAGATAGCACTAAATGAACCCAGTAAACTAAATAAGTAAGCGAGCAAATAGGTGGTGGGTTCGCTCAAGAAGCATGGTATGTGTGTGTGAAATAGTCAAGAAATTAAAAAATACATGTGATGTCAAAAAATATGGCACTTCTTTTGCAACTGAAGAAGTCATTGCATTGTTTCTCAGCATCCTATGTAAAGTATGGCCAAAGGTACACCAGCTCCTTTGCTGCAAGTGACTCCTAAGACCATCATTCTATATGAATCCTGCCTCACTCCTATGAAGAGAAGAGTATGTGAACATACAGGCCTGGCTGAAATCCTGTACCTCATTTACAAATATTAAATTATGCCCCTTTTCTGAAAAATCATACACTATATGTTTCACTAGTCAAAAGACCTAAGTCGTAAAGCAAATGTTTCTCCCTGGGTCTTTACTTCTGAGCACTCTCATGTTACATTAAGCATAGTTGAATAGATATGATACATATTTCTTCCTTGATCTGTCTTTTCTTTCATGACACCAGGCTTAGCTCGTGAATTACATAAGGATAATGTATGGCTTTTTATCCTTTCAAATGGATTGACCCTTCTATCCCAGAAATGGACAGGTTCAAGATTCACATCCTGAGTTTCTACAAAAGTATCAAGCTTCATTTGCCTAAAGGAATGGAACCTTCGACAACACATCTGTGTATTGCCTTTCTCTTCTTCCTGCTTCTCTACACTTGACCTTTGTATAAGCAAAACGTTGATTACTTAACCTCATTTAAACAGTTGTGGCTACTATACCCATTGCAAAGTTAGGTCAATAAGACAAAGCATACTGATGTATTTATTGGAGTTTCATATGATGTAGATACTGCTGAAAGGAGGGGCCAAGGCCCAGAGAAAGTTAATTTATGTGTACAAAATTAATTAATGTGTACATCCGATTAAAGAAATGAGTAGTGTGGAAATGCAGGATAGGACAGAGACCATTCGGATGGTGGCAGTAGTAAATGGCATGTATCCAACAGGGCCAGTTTGTCCAGAGCCCCTTAGCCTCTGTGGTTCAACTACCTCCCCACTTACACTGTCTCCAAAAAATGGTCTCAAAAGAACAGTCTCAAAAGATGGTCTGAAATTTAGTCCTAGAAACAGAAAAGGCATCTCTCCAGGTATTATGTAGGGGAGGAGTTGCTTCATGATCTACCTTGGGAGACAAAGGAGAACAGAACAGGTCAGAGATCTTGTATCTAAAGTCCTTCTAGGGTTCTTTGGTTTAAAGCTGTCAGCCTGCCAGTATGCCATATTTGTGGTTTACATTCTAGTGCTTAGCTTCTCTATATCCCTTACTTGGATTAACCTCCTGCACAAAATGCCTCTGCACTCTTCGACTAGGGCTTTGCTCTGGAGAAAATTGAAGCTTAGATAGCTTCAGATCGTCCTTCAGGTGTTTTCTTATTTCTACTTCTGGAGTTATTCCTTAGAAAGTGATCACTAGGGACCCAGGCTTTCGGTAATTTGATATACCCGGAGTAATGTAGATTCTCAGATACAACCTTGATTTCATTTTGTGAAGGAAGAACAGTAAGGACAGGGGAAACAGAGACACTTTTAACCTTATTAATCAAGAGAGTTCAGAAAACTTCATGGTTTGGTTTCATTTGTTTAAACTAGCTCAGAGAAAAGGAACTATTCTTGAAGAGGGATTGTGTTTGCTTTGTTCAAAAAGATGGGTCTTTATGTCTGCTCAGCCAAAGCTAATGGCATATGCAATTCCTGCTTAGCTCCCTTTCTTAGGGAGCCTGCTTGTTTGCTTTTTATGTTTCTGTCTGTAAATTGATTAAAGGTGGACTTGTTGGTTTTGTTCCCAAATAGACAACAGAGAATTGTAATTATATTTCACTGCAGGCCCACAATTTCTGCCTTAGAGAATATAATTAAATGCTGGAGACACAACCTCCTCCTCTTTTGGAACCAAAAGCTGTGTTTTAGGCTGTTGGCAAAATCTCTAATATGCACCCTCCACCCGCCATCAGATGGGTCTCAGGTTTAAGATTCCTACCCTCATGGTGAATGCCAAACTCTACACAATAACTGCAGTGTGTTTTGGAAATAAAGAATGAGGTGAAAATACTAGCTAACTTTAGCCATCCTCTGTCGTCTCGGGATGAAAAGAATCGATATATATGGCCTGAATTAGAGATTACTAAAATTAGATGAAGTCCCCCATTTTAAAAACGACATGGTGAGGTAAAATTTGTATGTTATAAAACAGGAGAATTGAACCTCAGAAAATAAATACCATCCCGAATGTCATCATGCCATCTAAGACCCAGAACGTGTGTTCGTTTTCACTATCTACTCTCGAATACTATGCTTTCCTATCCTGTCTTTGTAAAAATTATTAGGTGCTGGTCATTCCCCTGTATGATCACTGGAATATCTACTTTGCTAGGGTCACCACATCTGCAACTGCTTAATTTGTATAGAGCCTCTACTACACAGATAATTCCAAAATTCTTGGGGCGAGGCAAAAAAAATTTGAATTTCTGCCACATTGCTCATATCCCATCTGAAGGTATCATATTTTAAGTACCTTTGACATCCCACTGCTTGCACAAAATCGTGCTAAAATAAAGAAATATGGCTTTAATTAATATACCAAGATATTTAAATTCAAAAGAGAGGACAGGACAGGAATAATGAGAAGAAAAAGAGATAGATAAGGATTGTGGTTATTACAGTAATGACAAAAGCTGGCACTTACTGTTTCCCAGGCAGTGCAGTAAGTGCTACCAGCATCATTAGATTTAATGCTCCCAACTGCTCTGAGGTAATGAATGCCTGTGATGTGAGAGGAAACTGAGGCTTAAAGTGATTGGTTCCCATAGTAACAGGCGTTCTCTCTTAGGACTAAAATCATAAATGTATACTTATCTGATTCCCAAACTCAGTGTTGCTTATTCCTTGCATTTTTATACTCCGTTATTTGTTTGGAATCGAACTTCAAATCAATGGGTTTCAGTAGGCTAGATAATCCCAAATAGGACTGGAACTTCTACATGCTGAAATCTTTCCCACTTATGGGGTGGTAAAGCTATACAGATGTGTTATAAGAACAGAAGAGACTCAGTACAGAGGAAAATTACTAATGTTAAGAAAACAGGTCCAAAGAAACGAGAAAAGGCAAATCTATTCTTAAACAATATTAGAAACCACTTCATGGGGACAAGGAGAGAAAAGTCAACTTGGAGTCTGGCCTACTTAATTCTTTAATCTTACTGTGTTTTCTCATTTTGTTTTTGGCAGAATATATAAAATTTCCAAACGCTACAGCCCTTTTGTCTCTGCTCTAAAAATGACGTTTTTCAGATTTATTTTATGTGTATTAGTGTGTGTCACGTTCCCCAGAACTGAGCTACAGACAGATGTGAGCTGCTTTGTGGGTGCTGGGAATTGAACCCAGGTCCTCCAGAAGTGCAGTCAGTGCTCTTAACCACTGAGCCACCTCTCCAGCTCCCTCTAAAAATAATATCTATTGGCTTTTCTTCTCCTTAATCCAGGACAAAGCAATTATGTGGAGAATGTTTTTATCTGAGCCAGGGAAGAGCTGAGACTTCATAGTGATGCCTGTTCTCTAGTCCTTTGAATTTCCCTGAAGACTAACATTTAAAGGCTTGTGGCCCTCATAAATGCTTAAAATCAACAACTTTAAGAAGATTTTGTATGAGCTACAGGATATTGACATGAAACAACATAGGTGTTCTAAGATGACTGGAAGCCATCGGAATGTGTGAAATCTTTTCCAGAAAAATGTCACAACTGCCCAAATGGTCAGCTACAGAATTTCACATGTTGGAAACAACAGGTACGTGTCAACAGCTCTCGTCTCCAACACCAGGACCTTAATTGAACTATATGCAGTCCAAATCTGAAGCAGGAAACACCTCCAGATGTCTAGATTTTCTCCTTAGCTAATTCCCATTTTATGTAAAATTTGACTGTGAATATGCACTGGATAAAATTGAAACCATGAAAACAAGGCCTGGTGCCAACACTAGTGGACACATCCTGACTATGAGGTAGAAAATCACAAATCAAAACACTGTACTCTTTGGTCTTCATGCCTTTAAGAGGAAAAGTATGAATCACAGCCTTTCCCCACAGTGCTCTATTTACTTCAACTTTACATCTTTCCTCTTTCAGGAAGTTAAATATTTCAGTAAAAGATTTTTCTACGAGACACTAAAGATAAAGCAATGATGGCATCTTAGTTAGAAAGACAAAGTTCCTAATCGCAAGACATTCACATTAGTCCTACATGCTTATTCTGAGACAGGAATGCCATCTGAGCATCTATCTTGTCTGTAAAGAGCAACATAGCTACTCACATTACAAATTTTGGTTGGACTATATTGCAAAGTAAATATGGAAATCCTTTGTAGATTGAATTTATCACCCATGCTCACAGTACTAGCCTGATTTAATAATTCCAGAATGCATACATATGTTGCTTTCATATCACTGCTTTTCCCTTAACTGGGTAAAATTATAATGTGTGTTTAATAAAGCTAGTATCCAACTGTCATAGCTACCATAAGGGCAAAGGTGAAATTGTTGATATAAATATAGTTGAGAATGTGGAAATTTTTGTCAATACTCTTCATTATTGTTGTTATTTAGACTAATGGGAATAAAGAACACTTAACACCCTGAGAACATATCACTATGATGATAACCATAGCACTACTCTAATGATTGAATTTCTCACACACTCACAAATGTTCATGTAACACATACAGATATATGAACACAAGAACAAATAAACATCTTAAACGCCTCAATATGGATGATTCTCTGAATTTTCAGAGTGTGCTGAACAATATTTCTCAACATTTGTCTTAGGAAGTTAGTAATTAATGATTAGTTTTCAGAGTGGAGAAATGGGTCAATGGTTAAGAGCTCTGGCTTCACTCTTAGATGTCCCAGTTTTGATTCTCAGCACCCATATGGCAGTTCACAATCATCCATAACTCCAGTTCCAAGAGATTAGTGCCCTCTTTCAGCCTCCAAGGGTACCAGACACATAAGCGTGTGCAGACAAACATGTAGGAAAAACAACCATATACATAAAATGAAATTTAAATTAAAATTAAAAACAATTAATTGTAGATGAGGCACAAATGATTGATTTGCTCCTAAATACACAGGCATTTCTATTGCTGATAAAGCAACATACACAGCAAAAGAAAAATTACATTCTATAAATCACCTGCAAAAATATTAAGTTTATGATAACCCAAGGGTGAAGTTGTCAATTTGGTGGAGGGTGGGGTGGGGTATATTTCAAATTATATGTTATGAGGCTATAACTTTTTAATGAAATATGAAAATTAAAACATGTTCTATTCTTGATGAGTACAATTTCTTGTGTTAAAGATGAAGTCTTACCTCTTTAGAGATTATAAAACAACACTAGAACATGGAAATAGCACCTATTTTAAGTTCATGGAACTTAATAAATTAGCTATATTTCCAAAAGCAATCTGCAAAATCAATGCAATCACTGCCAAAAATACCAATGTCATTCTTAATGGAATCGGGGGAAAGTCCTAAAATTCATATGGAATGAGCAGAAGATGTTGAATAATCAAAGCAGCATGACTGGAAAGGGCAAAGCTAGTGGCGTCACAGTACCAGGCTTCCAGCTGTACTATAGAAGGAGAGTAGGGAAAACAAAATGGTATTGGTTGGCACAGACACACAGACCAATGGACTAGAATGAAGACCCAGACAACGAAACGTGCTCAATCTCAGCAAATTGATTGTATCAAATTACAAAGCATCTACCCAGGAAAAGAAATAATCAACAGAGCAAAGTGGAAGCTTATAATCGGGAAACTTGTTCCATGTGTCCATAGGACAGGAGACTAACATCCAGTGTACGTATAGATCTCAATTTAGAATAACAAAATCAACGACACCAATAAATAAGTGAATGATCTAAAGTCATTTTCCAAAACAAATCCCCAGGATCAGGAAATGTCCATCAAAACCACATTGAGACTACAACTCGTAACATTGTGCAATTCATAACGACTATTGTCAAAACAAAAAACAAAAAATACCAAATGTTAGTTTTAAGGTAGGATGGAAAGAATCCTTATATTCTATTGGTTTATTATGACTATAAGTTAGTAAAGCCTCTGTGGCATACAGTGTGGAGGTTCTCAAAAAACATAACAACAAAAACAAAAACCCTAGCAAATGATTTGGCTATGCCACTCTACCACTTCTGAATGTACCTGCAAGAAAGACTCAGAAGAGATACTAACACATCCATACACACCCATGCTCATTGTGATTCTACTCACAAGAGACAAAATAGGAAATAGCCAAAATGCCCATAAACAGGAGACTAAATAAAGTAATCGTGGCATGTACACATAGTTAAATATTATGGATCCATAAATTATAAAAGTGCCACTTTCTGAAGGGTAAATAGGACTGGAGGTTATTTGGCTAAGTGAAATAATCAGGACATGAAAAAAAAGTATGGCATATTTTCTCCAATATGTAGAAGTTAGAATTAAATGATGAAATACAAACAGTGCAGCTGAGAAAGATGAGGGCTTAGGGAGGGAAAAGAGTAAGAGGGTATAGGAGTATAGTTGGGAGGGTAGATATAATCAAAACACAACATAATACTAGATAATATCACACTGAAATCTATTCTTATGCATTATAATATTCATAAAAATTACCACAAAATAAAACATATATTTCTAAAAATAGAAGTAATTTGAAGAAAGAAAATTTAGTAAAGATATTGACAACTGAGCATAAAGATAAGAGGTACATGCATAAACAGAGGTAACTGCACTTGAGCACTTCCAAGGTAGAACATTTGGGCAAAGCATGCCAAAAAAAGGTGCATACACAGCTGATGCAGGATTCTTCTCTGTATGCTGTGAATATGTTTTATTACTATTGGTTAATAAGGAATTCTGTGGCTGGAAAGAATAGAATTAGGTTGGAAAATTAAACTGAATGCTTGGAGAAAGAAGGCAGAGTCAGGGAGATGCCATGTAGCTGCTGAAGGAGGCAGATGCCAGAGAACCTTACCAGTAAACCTCGAGCCTCATGGTAATACATAGGATAATAGAAATGGGTTAATTTAAGATGTAAGAGTTAGTTAATAAGAATACTAAGCTAATGGGACAAGCAGTCTTGCAATTAATATAGTTTCTGTGTGATTATTTCAGATCTGGGTGGTCAGGAAATGAATGAGCAATCTCTGCCTACACACAGCATAATGAACAGTCCTCAGATCTATCACCTAAGACAGTCAAGACAGATTTTGGATCTCCTCCTTCTGGGTTCTGCTTTGGCCACTTGGTAGCATAAAACACTTGTGATCTAGAAAAAGTAAAGATCACATAAGAAAATTATGTTATTGCTGTGTTTGCCTGGCATCAGTCCTCTGTTTATTATCACACAAGAACTAATTCAGATTTCAAAGACATATGTTGCAGCAGAACATACCTTCAAGGTTTATAAATGATTTGTTTAACTAAAAAGGTATCAAGAAGTTTCACTATCATCCATGCATTAACAGCTGTCTCACTAACTCACATTTTATTATGGTTGCTCTAATTGAGGACAGACAGGTGAAATCATATCTATAACTTCAGCATGTTAATATTTTGGCGAAAGGTTTATATGGTTCATTCTGTGAATTGGACGATGTTCAGTGGCTTCTCTGACCTCTACTTACAGCACCCCCCCCCTTGGAACTGTGACCATCAAAAATTTCTCAGTAAACATTCAAATATTGACTGGGAAGAGCACATCTTATTAGTGGATACCCAGTCAGCTAGATGATGGGAAGGAAACAAAACCTGCAGCTTAGCCTAACTTTGATACACCATTTATTAAGTTCAATATTTCAGGTAAACACCATTTGTTAAGATGCCACAATAGGGAAATTTGGATATTACTTTGCTGAAGAACGTCGACTACTTTCAGGGGAGAGGGGCAATTCCGAGTCTGGATATTGCCTTACATAAAGTAAGAAGTCAGTCTATACTCTTCTACACTTGGTTTATCACTTTTCGGTGATTGGTGAATTGGAAGGAATTGCTCTTGAGTTCCCAGTGCCTGTCTCAATTGATCACATGTTCTGTTTCACTGTGCAGAGGGTTGAGAGAGCAGAAGTTAACACACGGGAATATTACTGCAACTCAGTGTAATGGCCAAGAGAGTTGATAAATATTGTAGTCAAATTTGGAGGAAAAAGACTGTGTAAATACCTGAGAACTTGTATTTTCTCAAGGTATGTAATTTAGTAACCATTATGATATTATGAGATCTTTTACATTTGCTTGATTAATGTTTAACTCTTTGGATATTGGCAGATGGAGTTAGACCTAAGGCAATTTTGCTAATAAAAATGCTATAAGTTAAGCAGCTTTAATATCTTGTAATTATTTTATATGAGCAACTAAATGTGTAACAAAATATGAAAACAATTCATGATATGATTTTTCCACTTGGTTTATCATGAATTGAGGGAAAGAGAGGGAAGGAGGGAGGAGAAACAGTGATTAGCATGTAAAATAAATTTTTAAAAATGATGAAAAAAGTATAAATAAATATATAATTACATAATTTTCCTCTTCTCTTTCTTCTTTCTAAGCCCTCTCCCATTGTACTCACCTTACTCCTTCTGGAAATCCTGGTTTCTTTTCCTTTAGTTTTTATTATGACATATATAAATATTATCTGCACAATCTGCTTAGTGTTAATTGTTTGTATACAATTTCAAGACAGACTACTTAGTATTGGATAACCAGTTAGGAGGCTCTTCCCTGTAGAATACTATTTCTCTTACTCTCAGCATTCCTTAGTTGCCTATAGTTCTTTGTCAACGGATGGAGACCCTTGAGATGTCTATCTTCAACGTTGACATATCTATTGATGTTGTGGGCAGCTATAGTTGAGGTGCCATGGCTGATACATCCCTGTCATCTTTGGGAGACACAACCTCATAAAAGACTCCCTCATCCTCTTTCTCTAAACCTTACAATCTTTTTGCCCTTCTTTTGTGATGATCCCTAAGACTTAGATGAAGGCATTGTGTTGTAGACTTACCCACTGGGCTGGGTGCTCCATTCTCTGTATGTTGACAGGTTGTGTTTCTGTAATGGCCTTCTGTTGCAAAGAGAAGTTTCTTTGATGAGGAGTAATAGCCATATTTACCTGTGGGTATAAAATAGATATTTAAATTTCTGTCAAAAATTATGCTGTTTTAGTAGAGTGGTGGTTTTAAAGGCTCAGCATCAACCAAAGTTATGTGTTTCAGAAATGCATGGCATGGACAGACCTAAGAGAAGTACAAGTGAAGAACCTTAGACCTCTAATTCAGCAAAGACAGAGGGTTCATTAAAAAAATAAACCTATTTGTTACAAAGGTACCAGCTATAACCCTTTATTTAATGATGGATATAGGCCATAGAGACTTCAACCTGGTTTTTGACAAGGCCTGGAAACTTTCATATTAGGAATACACCATCTCTTCCACAAGAGTATAGATTGAGTCCAACAAATTTCATACCCCAAGTTCATTGTTGACCATGTCTGAAGTTCCTGTCAGTTATGGTACCAGTATGTGGCATTAGATGTAGCTCATAGCCATATATACACTGAGGAATGGACACAGGAGGATCAAAGTGGGGAAGGAATGGAAAAGAAAAGACTAGATAGAGAAGAAGATAGGCTCCTTTATGTCAGGGGTACCACAAAACTGCATTAGTAAATTTGCAGAGACCAGCTATGTTTCATTTAAGAAAGACTGTTTTTCCAGTGACTTTCTTTTCTCTCCCCCAAACATATCAATAATGCCAAGATTTGTCATCTCCTGTTGAGTTTCTAAAACATGAATCATGGAGTTTGCCCAAGTCACCAGATTCCCAGCATTGTTTCTAAGCTGAAACAATTATTAAGAACATAATTTTATCTACAATAACTTCTCTAGGGGTTCAAATTTAAATCACTTTCAAAATTTCCTGTGTCATACATATTTTATTCCCTCTTTGGGTTTCTCAAAGATATATATATATATATATATATATATATATATATATATGTGTGTGTGTGTGTGTGTGTGTGTGTGTGTGTGTGTGTGTGTGTGTGTGTGTATGGAGATATATATATATCTCAAAGATATATTCAAAGATATATATATATATATGGAGAGAGAGAGAGACAGAGAGAGAGAGCACAATATAGGAGCATTGTATTGAAAAAAATTGAACTTCTATGACCCTGTGGGACTCAAACCTTTCCAGTGAGAGACTTCTGGAAAGTCTTCTTCTACCGAAAGAATCCTAACTTCATCCAGGTATGGATAATAGCTCTATCTGAGATTAACCTGGATATGAACTTGGAGAGAAAATAGCAAAAGCCAGAGAACTTAATTTTAAATTTAATTCCCTTGACATTTAAAGTCACTAGACTTTCACCTACAAATAGATTGATGTCTTGAACTTTATTTTCCATCCTATTTTTAGAAATATTGGGAACTAAATTAAAGGCAATTTAATCTTGTCTCCATATTACTATATCTGAAGAACCTGTGATTGACTCTACTGAACAAAATAACTTCTTTGATTGCAGTGGGCAACAGTGGTCTTAAAATTAACTGAAGAATGTGGTGGGCTTTTATGTTACTTTTTATTGGAGAATGGAAGTAGGGGATCAATTGCAAAGTTCTCTTGGCCAAAATCTACAGTATTCATGAGTAATACCAAGATGCTGTCCAAATAATTGTTAGTAGATTTTGAGAATATCTTGATGACAGTGAAGAAAAAAGCTGTCTTTAAAGGCTGCAGGCAATCTACGCGTACAAAGGAGCTGATGATATCATGGGGTATCTATCAATGAAGTGGTTTTGTCAAACGCACTACAGGAACAAAAAGTTGGGGGAATGTGATGGTCTAGTGAAAATAAAATACACTTTATTTTCTCATGGTGTTTTGTTCAGATGGTAGGAGTTTTATTGATGTATCATTACTGGCTTCCTCGTTGTCTCACAGAGGTTTCAACACAGAAATGATTTATCTTACTGAAAAGATAGGAAGCAATAAAGTGAGTTCTTTGGAGTTTCTTTCTTTTACCTTTAGAAATTATTATGTTTTTACTGAATGTACGATGTTAACTGCCCAATCCTTTTGTCCACATAATGAGCAAAATCCCACAGGGAGGTGTGTTAGCAGTTTAGGTACACCTCTTACTGAATGGGTAGCCCTTCTTCCCCTGAGGTTTTTTAATGCCTACAAATAAAGGTAAACTCTTCAAGGTAGTCTTCTTATAATAGAGTTAATATATTGCATATCGTTAGCTTTAATTCTGCTTATTTTTTCTAGTGCTTTAGAACTTATAGCAGTAATAAAGTATGTTGATGACCATGTCTCTACAGTTCTTAAAAGCTGACATTAGTTGATTTTTTTCCTTTTGAATCTTTCAAGTTTTCCTTTCCCATTATAAATATGATTGTAGATTCTTATTGGTTTTAGCCGTTCCACATTCCAAAGTGTAAAGTACACTGACGGCAACTGCCAACTGACAGTCATGCACACCTCTTTTCCTCTTAACACAGATCCAAAAGTACTTAGACAATTAATGGAATGTGATCCAGCAATGGGATGAAGTCTAGGTCTTAATAATAAAATAGAGGAAAGCAAAAAATAAACTAAACAGAGCTGACAACATCTACCTAGATATGGGGTAGCAGCCTCATGTTTTCTACTGCCATTATTTGGTCACCATGACATTCCTGTTCAAAGCAATAAGACAAAGCAATTCTTTCCTCCCCCAAGTTTCTACCTGTCATCGATTTTGCCATAGCAAAAAGAAAAATAATGTGGCACTCTAACTTTGAAGGTTTTTCCAGTTACCTATGTACTGGCTAGTTTATGTCAAGTGGGCACAAGCTAGAGTCATCAGAGAGGAGTGATCCTCAATTGAGAAAATGCTTCCAGGGCTGGAGAGATGGCTCAACCGTTAGGATATAATGCTTCCATAGCATCAAAGCTGTAGGCAAGCTTGTAGGGAACTTTCATAATTAGTGATTGATGTGGGAGAGCCCAGTATATTATGGGTGCTGTCATCCCTGGTCTGGTGGTCCTGGTTTTCATAAGAAAGCAGGCTGAGAAAGCTGTGGGGAGCAAGCCAGTAAGCAGCTCCCCTCCATGGCCTCTGCATTAGCTCCTGCCTTCAGGCTTTTTCCCTGCGTGAGACCCTGCCTGACTTCCTTCAGTGATGAACTACGATGCAGAATATAGGCCAAATAACCCCTTTCCTCCCCAAGTTGCTTTTGGTCATGTGTTTCATCACATAAATAGAAGCCATAAGTCACTTACCAACTACTATTTCCAGCTTCCTTTCTGTCTAGGGTGGGAGTGATGAAGTTTGGAATAAGGAAACATGAACAAGCATAATGAGAACACTCCATGGTGGGTGTCTTTGAAAGGAAACTCTTCTATGAACATTTCTGCTCCTCTTCTCCATAACCTAGAATATAGGAATCAAGGTGGTAAGCCAGCTTCAAGCATGAGAATAAAGCGCCTCTAGCATCGCTAACCCACATTGCAGTACAAGAGGAGAGTATCAGCTTGTTCCATAGTTTTATTCAATGTATCACTTTTTAAAGTAAGAAAATCTGGCCAAGAAAAATAATCAGTTGGGCAAAGCAGTATGGATGAGTGTGTAGCTGTGTTACATGACAATGTAAGTCCCTGCAAAGTGGAGACATGGACTTGAATAGTCTAAGAAAAACATCCCCATAGATCTCTGACCCACTTGAAGAATGAATGAAGAGCCATGTTATCCCAGGGAATACAGATATCTGGGATACATCCTTTTGTTTGATCCTGTTATTTAGTTTCCATTAAAACAACAGTACAATGAATGTCAGAAAAGCATTCGTGTTTTTACATGAACCCTTGAGGGATAATGGAGTAGACAAAAGCTAATACAAATCATACTGAGAGTAGCAATTAAAATACTGCAATGGAAAGGCCATGGTCTAGTCATTGTTGGTAGCAATTACATTAGAAGTTCTTCATCTTACACTAACATCATTATTCTTTATTCTTCAGCACAGTTAGACTCACTCACAAATACTTACATATAACACACACACACTGTCTTACATACACACACACACACACACACACGGAGAAACTTCCATATACCAAGGAATCCTTAATGCTGCTCAGACCTGTGCTAGGGAGTTACATTAATTACAATAGAATATAACTCTGTTATGGAAAGATTGACTTCTAAAACACATTTTACTCC
Organism: Ondatra zibethicus; assembly: GCA_004026605.1. Lineage (NCBI taxonomy): Eukaryota > Metazoa > Chordata > Mammalia > Rodentia > Cricetidae > Ondatra > Ondatra zibethicus. Next base: position 143,397 of record PVIU01001443.1, on the reverse strand, counting down.
CTCTGCTCAGTTTTTTGTATCTTAAACCCATTCCACTGCTTAGCATTATCCTGTGAGAGAGTGCTCCTTTCAGAGGGACAATTTATTTTTCTTTCTCTGGTGAAACGATCCAAGAGCAGATTTCCAGCTCCTAGGGAGCCATGGCCAGAGAAGCAGGGACAGCCAGGAACTGTGGAGACATAGGGCTCAATAAGCAAGCTACATAAACAAATAGCTCTAAGAGCAATAAGAAGGATGAATGCTTCCAGACCACGAAAGCCTGAATCGAGAAATTTCAAATGAGAAGATTCACGAGGAAGTGACAGGCAAGGGAGATTGCTATACAGAGAAGTTTGAGAGACAGCACCAGAGCAACAGCTAAGAGATAGTAAGCATGGTGCTCAACTCAGAAAAAAATGAAAAAGGATTCAGAGAAGTCAATAACATAAATGGGAAGTATTTATGAATCAAAATGTGTTTAAATCCATTGTGTACAAAATAAAAATAACTTAAGCAAAGGCAAATCCAAAATCCAATTCATATGAGGATATCCTTACCCAAGCTGCCTCACTCTAATCGTGGTCCTAATAGATCCTGTTTTTATTGAAAATATTAATATTTAATTCGTTGTAGAATGTTTTGTATTTGCTTCACTCTTTAAAAAATGATACCCAAACAGTACTTTTAAAAATTATTTTTGAGACAGAGTCTTACTTAGTTGTCCAGGCTGACATCAACTTTTGAATGGCTAACATTCACGCTACTGAAATCTTGATTCGGATTTCTAGCTGACATCTGAGGTTTTATGTGAGTGCTTCATACACCTCGCCCAAGTCATGGGATAGTGATATATTTCTACATTAGCTATAAAATAGACCTTCTATGTTATTGGTCTTCTAAATGATTGCATTGATTTCTTATAAAAGTCTATAAAATGAAAAAAAAATCTATGAAACAGAAGACTTAGACTTGATGATCCCCAGCATTTCTTCTGCCTCAGACATTCTCCAAGTGGTCTATGTAGGACACTGAGTTAGAGAAGCCTTAGATAAGCAGCTCATTATATGGAAATGTATGTATAATTAATGAGAAGTTCTGAGAAATGGCAGACTGAAGGATTAAGAGGAGCTCAAAACTGATGTCAAAACAGATAGTGCAATAAAGTTTCTTATGTTTGGATCCAAAAGTTCTTTTTCCTTTTAGTTACTGAAACAAACATGTAAAGAATGATGGCCCAAGACAGGAGGACAGAATGAGTTGCTGAGAAGCAGCTTAATGTCACTCTTGAGCCCTAGTATTTGAGACACAAACAGATTACCTCATACAGAAAGCTGTGGTTTCTCTCAGGTGTGGTCTAAAAAGACTCATTGTACATCTAGAGCCACATTCCAATGAGGTTGCCTCCAGTGTTGCGTGAACTTCTTCAATAATTTCTCACTCTAGTGATGATTCCTGCTTGGTTATCAGTTTGGTTTTTCAGCTGACTGGATCTCCAGCTATTGAAAAGCAATGAAGGAGCAACGGCTGGTCTCAGAGCTGAGCTACAATGGATTTCATTGGCTATAAGATGCTTTGGCAGTGAAGAGAGAGGCAGGCCAGGCAGTCCCAGATTGCTGATGTGCTGATATAGCTGTAATGAGGCAGGAAGAAGATTGCATCAAGGATGTCTCCAGATGGGTTTACTTTGTGGAAATTAAGTCGGGAAAACCAGGAGAGCCCTGCAAATTGCATTTTCCTGATAGACAGCAGGAGGGCTGTCACAAATGTCTGTACATTGAAGGGATCCTGGACTCATGTGCAGTTCTAACCTTATACGGAAAATGACCCCACTTTTTCTCACACCTGCTCATATATTCCCAGGGCTACTCCTTCCACTTCTGCCTGTATGGTGAGGTGACACAGACTAAGTTTCCTGTTTATGGCTTTTGAAAACTAATGGCTCCTTCCTGCTGCAGTTCTGTAAGTGTAGGATGAAGGGCAAGATTTGTTAGAGCGATACAATTACTTCACAGATCTAATGCAGAGGACTAAGGATGGGGAAGTGATGCTGTTGGGAAAGAGAGCTGAGAAAATCTTAAGATCACAGTTGGGATGCACACTCCTTCTCTTTACTCAAAATTAACTCACCTTTGCTTTACTCAAAATTAACTCTTGTGTGTACTATCACATAGACAACACCACTGTGGTCTCTCTGTGTCCCACTAAATGTTGGAAATAAAGCTATTGCTTAGTGGCAGACAACAATCCACCTGAACTAAACATGCCATTAGGGTAAATGGATGTAGATAGACTAGCTTGAAATGCCACTAAAGAGAAAACTGGAGGTTTCCTTCTCAGAAAAGTGGTTTTTTACCCCAAAGCTACAGTAAAGGTTGGAAATATAAATAGTCAGGCCACTAATCCCTGAGCAGAGTAAAGGGGGTAGGGCTGAACACAGGTAGTCAAAAATAGTTATAACAACTCTTCATCCCAAACTTCCTCCCTTAGCCCACATAGCAAGGTGAATACACCTTCTCTATCTTTGTGAAAGATAATTTGTTATCAGGAGTTTATTTTTTTTTAACAAGATCTAACTGTCACAGCTAGCTGTCAAGATGAGGCACAATAGTAGAGACAGTGAAAGGTGTATTCACGCAGTTCAGGGAAGGTAGCAGCTACACTCAGAGATCTAAAGTGTAGTGGCTTTGGTAAGATAGGAGTGCGCTTCTTTCCACATTAACAGATGTTGGGAGATCCCCTCTGAGACAGATAAGTAGTGCACAAAGCATAGTCAAACCTGCTGACATCCGAATACTCCCCAATAAAGAGCCTGTTCTCACAGTTAGTGACTTTCCGGTGGATTATTCTTTGAACAACTTGTACTTTTGTAAAGAAATTTGTTGTGTGATTCTTAGCAATATAGTTGAGTCGCAGAGAAAAGTAAATCATGAAAATAGAAAAACCAAGTGAAGAAAGAACGCAAAGAGAAATAAAGAAGCAAACAAATAATTCATAACTCCAGAGAATAGGTGTCATTCACTAACAAACCCCAAATTGCAATAATTATCAGAGAAAGACTAAACTAGAGTTCTTATCCTCCTCCATGGTGTTGTCAATGATATGAGTAGTTGCTTTTGTTAAGTTGTCGTTACGTGGGGGACAGAAGACAAGCGCAACATGAGAGACTATGTCCTCTCTCGGTCTTGATCTCCAGTGTCAAAAATGTGGAGATAATATAAGCTGTAGAGGACACATGAAGGAGTTTAGGTCCATGTACAAGTCCATAGATTGCATACACAAATGCACATGTGAACTTGGATACACACAAATGCAAAGGCACACACACACACACACACACACACACAATACACTCATTTCTTTACTTTGTATGGTAGGTAACTTCATATATATGTTACAGAGTTAGAAAATGAAGGTCAAGGAGCTGGAAAAGATCTGCAGATTCATGTATTTGCTACTTAGGATGCAAACTGAGCTGTGTCTGTTCTCACTCCTGACCTCACAGCTTTCATAATTACATAAATATCCTCAACATGCAAAAATGTGAATAACATGTTACTCATTTTACCATATAACAATGTTATAATACAGGTGTCAGTAATTTACCATATAACAATGTTATAATACAGGCGTCGGTAATTAGAAATTGAGGTTTGAGATTGGAAGTCGGATCTAATTTCAGAGTGTCCTCCACTGTTCCCCTCACATCATGACCTGGCTGCAAGGGACTCTGAGTGGTGATGAATGTCCTCAAGTTCTTCCGCCATCTTTACCTGACTTTTAGCAAAACTGATTCACAGCTAACAACTGTGTGGTTTAGAGAAGATCCTTCCCCAGTCCTTCTTCTTTTTTGATCCTTAGCTGTTCATCCCAGCTAAAGTGAGGGTAGGAGGAGACAATTCAGAGATACCCCTGCCCCTCAGCAAAGAACAGGAGAGGCCCAACTTGCAGGACAACACTGGAAATGTTATTAGAATGTGCAATGAACAGGGAAGATCAGCTTCCTGTTCTTCCTGCAGCTGAAAGAAAAGAAGACAGACAAATTTGACAACCTGAAGATTATATATGACACAACATCCAGGGGATCCTGAAATTGAAAAATGACAATCAACTCAGATTAGAAATCCATAACAGATGAGCCTTAAATTCTGAAGCTGTATCCACTAACTTGCATTTCTTTACAATGTTTGTCAGCTAACAAATCTTGTTAAAACACAAATTCTTTATGAGAATTTTATTTTCTATTGTAAGATGCACGTGTTAGCTGCACCATGGGTTAGTTTTCATCTGACCCCTGCACACTGCTGCCACAGAGAGAAGCTTCAGCCTTCTCTGCTTAGGCTCTTAATGGAAACGAAGTCCCTCAGATACCCACAGACATCATTTTTAGGTCCTTTGAGCTATATTATGAAGAGTCAGATTGTTTACTTTCATTCCTAGTTTTACCAGTTTCTTGGTGTGACATTGGGACTGCCCATTAAACCTTCTGGACCTCTCTTAATTATTATGATGTGGCTTATTATGGTGACTAAATAAGGAAATTCTATAGGTAAAATTTTTATCACCCTGTAATGGTTTGAATGAGTATGGCCCCCATAGGCTCATATGTTTGAATACTCAGTCACTAGGGAGTGGAAGTGTTTGAAAGGATTAGGAGGTGTGGCCTTGTGGGAGGAGGTATGTCACTGGGAGTGGTCTTAGTGGTTTCAAAAGTCTATTCCAAGCCCAGTCTCTCTCTCTCTCTCTCTCTCTCTCTCTCTCTCTCTCTCTCTCTCTCTCTCTCTCTCTCTCTCTCTCTCCCCTCTGCCTGCAGATTGGGATGTAGCTCTCAAATACTTCTACAGGGCCATGCTCCCACCTTGATGATAATAGACTAAATCTCCAAACTGCAAGCAAGCCCTCAATTAAATGTTTTCTTTTAGAAGAGTTGTCTTGGTTGTGTTGCCGCAGTGATAGAGCAATGACTAAGACACACCACTTAGTATTCAGTAGATTTTAGCTTTTATATGACCACCATCGTTTAGATTAGGAACATAAGTTAGCCACGCTATTGGGTGATTTGGATGTTTACTAGAAAGGCTGATTGAAAGATTTAGGGGAGGAGCGAAACTTACGAAAGCATTAACTGAACCAAACATAATATCAGCTCTTCCTCTAAAGTCAGTACTAGTCCTAAGTGATGACTGCCCAGTGGGTGCTTGCTTGCCTTGAGCTTGGTTAGATGTGTTCCAGGGTGGGCTTCAGAAAACTGGAGTGAGACAGTTTGAGGATGTGTTCCTCACTTGCCTTCCCTCTGCAGGGAAAGTGTGATGCCTAGGAAGCTTGCACCTTTGGGTCAGAAATAAACCTTGATATTTCTTGGCCATATTACCCTGCTTTCGCCCACGGCCCTTGTCTTAGGGTTTTGATTGCTGTGAAGAGAAACCATGGCCATGGCAACTCTTATAAACTCTTATAAAGAAAACATTTAAGTGTGGTGGCAGCTTACAGCTTCATAGTTTCAGTCCGTTATCATCGTGGCAGGGAGCATGGCAGCATGCACGCAGATGTTGTGCTGGATTAGCTGAGAGTCCTACATCTTTCAAGCAACCAGAGTTGGCTGAGACCCTGGGCAGTATCCTGAGCATAGAAATCGTCAATGTTCACCACCCCCACAGTGGTACCCTTCCTCTGACAAGGCCATACCCACTCCAAAAAAGCCATACCTTCTAATAGTGCCACTTCCTATGATATTATAGGGGCCAGTTGTAACCTACAGATACAAACCTGCAGGATCTCCATGACACAGGACAACAACAGGATATCCAAGAGGAACCCCAGTGAGAGCCCATTATCGATGGTGTAGCAGAGGCCTCAAACCAAATGACTCATGATAATGAACACTTGCAAGTAAAGACGAAAGGACTGAAGGGTGAACTGTGTGACACACCAGGCCACAATAGGGCAGTTGAATTCAAATTACCACAGTACCTTTGACTGCTAAGAAACTCTGTAGGAAAATATACCTTTGGCTTTTGTACCTGAGTTGTCCACCAAATCCATCTTTTCCCCTTTTTGTCAATTCAAATAATGCATAAGTCACAATAACTAAATTATTTTGTTGCCTCCCAAACTTTGGTTGCTTAACCTGACAGCAGAGTGAGGTGGAAAATGAATGACATAGAGATTGTCAAGTACCATTGCTTGAAACTGTGCATCCTTTGGGCAATTGCCAACATTCTCTAAAATGCAGTTGTCTCATATGTAACATTGGAATCAGAAAGACTATTTCATTAGGGTTGAGGTAACGACTTATGTTAGATTTTTTTAAAAAGCTGGAAGCATCTGCATAAAGAAGTAACAAATTGATGTGTGGTAGCCCTGGTGCCACCAGAGGCCACACAGATGTCCAAGTTCTAGGCTGTGACCATGTTGGTGTCTGAGAGCTTTATCGCCCCTGGGGCCATTAGAGTAGCCAACACTGTCATCTGGAACCATAGTATCCTCTGGGCCAGAGCTGCTGCTGAGGACCATGTCGGGTCCCATGGCCCTATGGCAGCCAGGGTCTGGGTTTATGTTTATAGCTCCTGATACCATCAAAGGAGATGCAGATGCCAGGGGTCTGAGCCACCACCTGGGACCAGACTGGTGTCCAAGGACCATGCTGTTTCTGGAACCATACTTATCTGAGTGGCTTGTGCTGCCAACCAGGACCAAGGTGATGCCCAGGACTGAGCTGCACACTAGAGCTGACTTTGTTGTCAGGATGCAGGTGAGCTGGCCCTGAGGGCATGCAGGCAGCAGAGCTGGCCCCTGCTCTCCTTCATCTGCCATGCGGGAGCATGAGTGGAAGAACTAAGCCCTGCCCATCACAAGGGGCAGCACACAGGAAAACAGACTCTGTACCCCTCTTGGGCAGGGTACTAGAGTTAACCCTGTCGTCTTTCAGAGGGCTTAAGTGAGCCAGCCCTGAGGGCTTGAGAGCAGGAGAACCTGACATCTCCACCCCATATAGCCCGTACAGCAATCGAGAAAGGATCGTGCCACCTGGGCAAGAAAGTGGAGCTGGCCCTGGTGGTGTGAGTGTTGTGTGAGCCAGACAGGGTTTGAGAGTAAAAGACCTGGTCCCACTCCTTGCAGCAGGCTGCATTGGGTGGCCTGGCAAGTGCTGAAGAGCTCACCCTGGTGGTGAAAATGAGGAAAAGCTGGTGGGCTGAGTTGGTTAACCTCAACGTCCACCTCATCTATGAACTGTTGAAGCATGTGAAGGGGATGAACCTACAGATACAAGCCTGCAGGATCTCTGTGACACAGGACAACAACAGGATATCCAAGAGGAACCCCAGTGAGAGCCCATTATCGATGGTGTAGCAGAGGCCTCGAACCAAATGACTCATGATAATGAACACTTGCAAGTAAAGATGAAAGGACTGTAGGGTGAACTGTGTGACACACCAGGCCACGCTAGGGCTTCCACAACTAGATTCTTCTACTTTTTGTTTTGTTTTGATTTGATTTGCTTTGTTTTGTTTGCTTTGTTTTTTTTTTTTTCTAAATTTGTTTTTGTTTGGGGGGAGTTGCAACGGTGAAGGGCAGATGCAGGGATATGGGTGGGATTGGGACACATGATGTGAAATCCACAAACAATCAATAAAAGTTTGAAAAAAAAAGTAACTCGTTTGTGTCACATAATGAAAGCAGTTGAAGATCTGTTGTAAAACATGTAAAGCATCTTTGCTAACATTGGAAGGAGAAGCTTTCTTCTTAGTGTGCTCCTGTGAGAACACAGGCTGGGGCATAGTGGCTCACACCCAGCTGAAGATCCATTTTCTGATGTGGGATTCCCCTCTGTATGCTATGAATACCATTGGTTAATAAAGAAACTGTTTGGGGCCTGCACAGGGAATAGAGGTAGGTGGGGGAAACTAAACTGAATGCTGGGAGGAAGAAGGGCATGAACTCGTGGTGATGCACAGATGAATGGAGATGTGTTAAATTAAGATGTAAGAGTTAGCCAATAAGAAGCTAGAGCTAATGGACCAAGCAGTGACTTATATAATGTAGTTTCTTTGTGATTATTTTGGGTCTGAACTACTGGGCAACTGGGAAACAAACAAGCAACCTCCTCACAACAATTTTCCTTTCTAATGAGTATTGCCACTCACCTACCACTGAAACCACAAGGGGGAGCACTCACTGAAATGGACAGTGTGCGTGCGTGTGTGTGCGTATCTGTGTGTGTGTGTGTGTGTGTGTATGTGTGTGTGACCATTTCATGGTATAAAAATTATTTTCTTCCAGATGAGAAGACAAATACAGGAAAACTGAGAGGGAATCAAAAGTAATCAAGGAAAAGAGCACAGCCACAGCTAAACTATCAGGCATGAGAAAGCCAGCCACCCTCTTTTAGATTTTCCTTTATTTCAAAATGGGCTAAATCTAAAGTAGATAATTCAAAGATGTAAAAATCCATGTTTTCTTCCAGGTTGGAGAGATTGATTTCTGCATCCAAAGATCACTTTCCCCCAGCATTCTTTTCTTCCGAGAACACCTACCTTCAACTTGAAAATTTGCCTCTGATTTTTGAAGATCATTCTACTTCTGTTGTTGTTGTTTTGTTTCTTACACATCAAAAACATTTTATTGTTTCCTTATTTTTTAATATTTTCCCCTTCCCTTTTTTCCCTCCAAGTCCTCCCATATAGCCCCTCTTTGCTCTTTTTCAGGTCCATGGCCTCTGTTTTCACTAATTATTGTTATATACAAATATATACATACACACACATATATGCTCGTAACAAATATAAACAGAGATATATTTAAATACTTAAATATAACCTGACCAGTCTATATGGTACATGTACATACGTTTTCAGGGCTGACCATTTGATATTGATGAGCCTACTGCTGTGTTCTTTCCAGGAAAAGATCAATTCTCGCACTCTCAAATTTCCTTGTTTGTAGTCCTTTGTGTAGGGTTGAGGCATCTTAGACTTTTCCCCACCCAGTTTGTCATGATTATAGTTATCGTCCTTGTTCAGCTCACGCTTAGGTAGTCATGCTGTTAAGATTTTATTGACATAACTTCTGACTTTTGCTAGGAGACAACCTCACAGCAAACTTCCTGACCGGTCATCTGGCTCTTACAATCTCTCCACCACCAACCCCCCTACAATGACCTGGGCCTTATGTTCATGGGTGTTTTGCATATGTGTTGGTTGCGACTGGGTGCCTAACTGCGTTTTGATCGGTTGTGGTTTTCTCTAATGGCTTCCTGTTGGGGTAATCTTTTTGTACACTGTGTAAAGATGTGTCTGTTTAACCTCACCTGCCTAAGGCACTTTCTAATTGGTTTAATAAAATGCTGAATGGCCAGCAGCTGGGCAGGAGAAGATAGGTGGAGCTTCGAGGCAGAGAAAGGAGAACTGGGAGATTTGCCAGCCAGATATGGAGGAAGTTGGACTTCACAGTACTGAGGAAAGGTAGCAGATCAGATGAGCTATGTGTATCATAATTTTAGGTAGACAGTTAACATTGACGTTATGACCTTTTCAGACACCGGTATTGTTATTTTATCCTCCTCCTTCCTTCCTTCTGTATTTGTCACCTTCCGTTCTCCCTAATTAGAGGCCCCTATTTTCCATATGAGATCACTTGCACCCTGCTATTCCTCTCCATTAATACTCTATTCCTCTACTCAGGTCTTTTTGCTTTCTTAGTTTCTGCAGTGACTCCTGGATATGAACTCACACTTGAAGATATGCAGTTAAGAGCCTCTGATGAGAGAACATGAAAAGTTCGCCTTTTGGCTTCTGCATTACCTCAATTATGCACAGCACATTTTTTGACTAAAGCTGTAAGTAGGTGTCATACCACCAATCCATTATCTTACCCACAAACCCGTCACATGTTTACCTCAGTCATGTTAACCAGTACACTACACTGTGTCCTGTTGAAAGGTCTTAGGATCTCCACTAGGTCAAACAGAGAATGATGGAGTTGAGCACTGATCATTTCTCAGTTTCTAGTTCCTGTCTCCCACTTCTATTTATTTCTTCATTACTTATTGCATTCTAACAAACTGTCTGAGCATGATCTGTCCAACCTGTGGTTGTGGCTTTTACAACTTTATCTATCTATCTATCTATCTATCTATCTATCTATCTATCTATCTATCTATCTATCTATATCATTTATCTATCTATATATATATCATCTATCTATATATATCATCTATCTCTCTATATATATCATCTATCTTTCTTCTATCTACCTATCTACATCTATATATCATCTATCTTTCTTCTATCTATCTATCTATCTATCTATCTATCTATCTATCTATCTATCTATCTATCTACATCTGTCTATCATCTATCATCTATCTATCTATCTATCTATCTATCTATCTATCTATCTATCTATCTATCTATCTATCTATCATCTATCACCTATCCTCTCTCTTTTTCCTCTCTCCCTGCACCAGTGGAAGTTTTTTCCAAGCAGCTAGAAATGACTCCAGCCTGCTGAAAGCGGTGTTCTGAAGGTGGAAGCACCAGCTTAATTGCTTCTTTGCAGAGAAAAATCTCACTTGGATCTATTTCTGATTTCATTAACTCTTTTTTTATGTACAGGAAAAGATATAATTTTTATTGTGATAATAATAATATTGCACAGTCTTGGTGGCTAATACACACTACCAGGAAATCTTAGCTTAGTTTCTGCTTGTCTTATCAGAAAATAGCAACAGTGTTTATTTAATATTTTCCAAACTAAACATCTTAGAAATCATTTTTATTTTTCTTAGACTTTTCAAACAAACAAAGCCACCAAGTCCTTATCTTTCAAAACTGTAATTCTGTGTTCTTCTTTGGTTTATTTCAGAGAGAACATTTCATGCTCAAATAATTTGTGGGCTTTGCTTTATCACGCTGTCTTCCTGGTGTGAATCTTTACGGGAACATTTTTCATATGTACTCCACATTTCAACTTGCAATGCTTTCTAAAAGTCCTCTCCATTTGTTCGTTCATTTGTCTAATTATTCATTTATTTACTTGATGACTATATGCAGCCACTCTGTTGTGCTTTGTAGCTGTTAATAGTAAAAACAAAAGCCCCTAGCTATTCTATAGAGTTGACAAACAAACAAAACAAAAAAACAATGAGAAATTAAAGAAGCAATCTTAAATCAATTTCTTTGAAATTGTGATGGCATAAATTACGTTTAAATTATTGTGCTTAATAGACTTACAAAACAAAAATGTCTTTATCCTGTAAGTGCCCATTACCCATGGCCTGTAAACTTCCTGGAATGTTGGGGGTTGTTGTTCATGTACAATTGCAAGCCATGTGTTTTTCCCTTCTGTAAACAAACTTTGTTGCTTCAGTTACACAGAATGTGCTTGATCACCAGTAGGCAGGAAGTATGTCAGAATGTATGCTTTCCCCTGATTGGATGAAGGTGGAAAGTATGTAGCATTGTTGGTTTTGCCTTAGGCTAATGCAATTTGGTTCCATACTCTGGGAATTCTGAGTATGGGCCTGGCTAGTATGTATCCGTGGTCCTGGATAGTATGTAATAAAGCTTGCTTCAAATGTGGCTGAAACACTGTGGTCTTACTCTTGCCTGGTAGGATTAACAAAAGCACATAAAAAATTAAAAACACATAGTAAATAAGAACACTTGAGCTGAGACATAAAAGAAGAATAGATGGTTGTTCTTTGTGTATTCCTTTTCTCTTTATTTGGAAACAAGTTGAGAAAAATATTTAGCTTGTGTTTTCAAGGAACTACCAGAAGGAATTATATTTTTTAAATATAATGTTGGAAGTAGTTTAGAGACTCAGAAGAACCAAGAAATCTCATCAGTTCTCCTTTTTACATGACTAGGCTGGATATTTGGAATTTAAGCAAGACTTGCCATTTTTAAGAGTAGTTTCCTTGTTAAGATGGAGGGCCACTGCGCCATAAATCAAATCTCCTTATTCTGTAGAGAATTACTCAACAGAAACCATGGGCAAATATAAATCAGATACAGAATACTCTAGATAAGCATAATAGTAGAATCAGAAAAAAAATGCATGGAATCTTAGTAGTGCTGATAGGAAGAGGATTACATTTCCAGTTCCTTTATTCCTAAGTTTTATTCATGAGTTTATGAGTCCCACAAAACTCCACTAATTAAGAAATATTTGAAGCCAAAGAAGCTGGTGGAGAGGAGGTGTCTTACTGGCAAGTTGAGCTCAACAACAAAGCCTAAACAGAAGTGAGAAGGGGCAGAAACCATAAACCTCAGCTTACGCAGAGCCAAAAGTAATATACAGTGATGATCTTAAATGTGATGTTATACTGCCTCCACTCAAGCAAGTAACCTTACCCCAATGCTTCTGCAGAAAACACAATTAAATGCAGTGTGAGACACACACACACACACACACACACACACACACACACACACACAGATGACATGAAAATAGGAAGGAGATTTGGAAAGTGCAGCGCACAATGCCTGTCTGTGCTCTATGCGCTACCATACAGTTTGCGAGCTTCTGGCAAGGGGCTGGAAGTTGAAACACACAAAGACACACAGACAGACAGACAAAGAGACAGGGACCTCTCGTCACTAGTTAAGAAGCCCTCTATTCAATAGCACCATGGAGGCTTATATACCCAACAGTCAGGTGGGCCAACAGATGAAAACCTTATCCTCTGATCCTCAAGGCAACACGTGCTCGTGAAGCAGAGCTGGTAAACAATTATGACACAGTTTTCAGTAACTCAAATCAGAAGGAAAGTAAAGATCTCTAGCAGGGAAGAGCAGCTGGAGGCCAGGACTCCAAATGATCCCAACAGGAAAGAAGGAATTTGCCAAGAGTCCCACAATATAGATCATGCTACTACAACCATGGCATATACTGCAGGTCCCATGCAGGCTCTCTGGTTGTTGGTTCAGAATCTGTGAGTTCTTATGAGTCAAACTAATGGTTTCTGTAGGTTTTTCCGTGATGTTCCTGACCCCCTGTTTCCTACAATCCCTCCTCCCCTCTCCTCATTGGTGAGTACTCCAATGTTTGGCCATGGATCTCTAAATCCGCCACCATCCGTCACTGGTTGAAGGCTCTAATGACAACCAGAAAAGTCAACAATCCACAGGGGATTGTCAATTCAGGCCATGCATCCGCTGCTGGAGGAGTCTTAGCTGGGGCCATCCTTGCAGATCCTAGAAGTTCCCTTGAATCAGCCTTCTATCTGACTCTAAAGCTCCCCGCTTCCAGTCATTTATCTCAGCACTCTTCCCCTCTGTCTGCCTCAATCCCTCAAGTTCCCATGTCCACCCACCCACAATTTAACCAGCAACAAAGAGAATTACAGACCATTTTCCCTCATGAACACTGATGCAAAAATGATAAAATTCTGATCCAAAAACACATCAAAACGATCATCTACCATAATCAAGTGGGCTTCATTCCAGAGATTCAGGGATGGTAAATCGGTCAATGTAATCCAACATATAAACAAACTGAAAGAGAGGGGAAAAAAAAACACATAATCATCTCATTAGATGCTGAAAAAGCCTTTGACAAAATCCAACACTCATTCATGATAAAGGTCTTGGAGAGATCATGGATACAAGAAACATATCTAAATACAATAAAAGCAATATACAGCAAGCTGACAGCCAACATCAAATTAAATGGAGAGAAACTCAAAGTAATTCCACTCAAATCATGAAAAAGACAAGGCTGTACACTCTCTCCATATCTATCCAATATTGTACTCGAAGTTCTAGCTAGAGTAAAATTTTATAAGTGTGAAATTATAAAAAATAAATAATAAAATATAAAATTTAATATATATAAAGGAAGAGAAGAGAAAGAAAGGGTAGGGAAGATTACCTTAGAATGTACCCTAAGTAACCACTTCCTTCATCTAGACCCACTTGTCAAAGTTTGCAGAACCTTCCAGAAATAATGCCACCACTTGGGAACCAGCCTTCACTAGGTGACTCTTTTGGAAGAAACTTCCTATGCAAACCACAATCTTTTGTGTCCTGATTTTCTCCTTTTAAAAGGACATCCATCATATTGGATTAGAATCAACTCTAATCTCATTTTAACTCAATTCCCCCACTAAAAGTTCAATCCCTGGTATGGTTACAACCCAAAGTAGTAGGGATTAAGTCTTCAGCATACTAAATTGGTGAGGGCATAACACCAAGATACACAATTGGAAAATAGAGTGAACTTGAACATTACAAAGATAAAATACTTATTATTTTTAAGTTATTTGGTCACATCTTTTCCAGGTGTCAGTTTTGTGCCAACTTGCTTAGCTACTTTCCAAATAAATAAGTAAATAAAGCAGATTTATCAAAGCCCTCTGTGAGTCTATCTTATTTCCATTCATGTCACTGTTCCTTAAAGGATAAGGGTATTTCTCCTAAAAATGCCATCTGAATATTTTAAGTACTATCTTGTAACTTTACCTATATTTTAATCTGATGCTACAGTTCATACTGGTTACTTTTCCTTAATATTCTAACGCAACTTAATACCAAATCTATGTTCTCTAACATGGCATCTGACTTAATTACCTGTCCTGACCTGGATTTTCTTCCTCATTCACTACCTTGCCCCTTTGCAATTATGAGGCAAATGTTTCACTGACACTCATAAATTTCTATCTCCTTGTACAAGCTTTTCTCTGTCTGAATGACCTTGCGTCTTGCCATCTAATGTTCGGTCCTTCATTTATACTGCAGTCATTGAATGATGCATCTGTCAGGATGCATTTCTTATCAGATTAAAATCGTAGGTTTTACAACAGACTCCATCTAAAGGGTTCAGGATGGGTTGAGGGTAAAGAGCAGACATTTCATAATTCAATGTCTAGAATATGACACATAAAATGCTATTAACGTAAGATTTATTAAGTGAGTGACTAACATATTGGTTTATAGATTGGCGATGTTGGTGATCTGATTGCTTGGCAGCCCATACTCCCCCGTAAAATGGAGGAAATGTTCAGTTGTTGGATAAATGTGAAAGTGATGCAAATCTGAGTTGCCGCGTAAGAACAATGGAAGCTGCGTGGAAAGGAAAATAAGTGAAAGAAGAAAGAGATGTATTTTCTGAAAATTCTTCTCCTACTGAGATGCTCAGGGTTCGCTGCCTTCCCTCTGCAGCAGGGATGTCTATGCATATGGTTGACAGTTTCCAAACGCTAACACACAGCCCTCCCTTGACATGTCAGGGCTCAGACTCCCAGTTCCTATTGAGAACTGTGAGAAGCCACCAGGCAGCAGAGACTTTTGTTCTTGAATTATTAAAATGGAGAACTGGGCCCTGGAAACTACGTTTTTCATAACCTATAACTGAGAGACTGCTCTTTTCATACAGATTGAAGGGCCAGTCAAGAGTCTGAAATTTTAAAGGCATTTTTTATCACAATTATGCTCAAATTCTTACATAAACTAAATTTTCTTTTAAATTGATAAAATAATTATTTCTAACAAATCACAAGCCACAGGCTTTCAAGGAAAAGGCATAAACCAGGTACTTCATAGTCATAAACCTTCCCAGGTCAAGCTAACATATATGGGAGAAAGCCCTTGACTCCCTCAGGTAGCAATCTGGAAACACAGTTCTTATGCAGAACCTAACTTCAGCACAATACCCCTGAGTTAATTGTGTCTCTGAGAAGCTCTCTGAAGCTGGGGAAGGAGACTCCTACTGGCATCCCGAGTGAGCTCCCTGGGGCTGTCTTATGCTCATTATCCTTTACTTGCACATCTGCCTCCAGGTTTCCCTGGAGCATTTCAAGACAGTTGTGATGCAGGACAGCATTCTGGATCCCTCTCCCTGCTCCTGAATGATATGATTGAAGGGTAATCCCCAAGCATAGTGACTAGGGAAGCCAGAGAAAGTACATGGGAGACTAATAATTCCCAGGCAGATGTATGTCATCTCTCTCACACTAATTAGTGGAAGCAGACAGAAGCTCTCTAGGTCTGCAGACCTGAGCTGGTGCAGATTTAGGATTGTCACTCGAGATGAAGCCAGAGAATGGGGAAGAGGCTTTGTCCTTTCATGGGAAAGTTTTGCAAAGTGTTCAGAATGCCTGGGTCATGTCTCAGAACTTACCAAATAACCAGTAATTATCACTGCACATGTAACAGACATTTAGAGTAGTAATGATTCTATAGAGGGTAATGTAAAAACATATATAACTCGCTAAGGGAGCAGCTTAGTTTGGAGTATTTAAACACAGATACCATAGTTATTTAAATAAAAACTCTCTAACATACACATTAACATACATTGAACAATAAAATAATTTGTTTTATTAGAAAAGAGAAAACATGTACTAAAAGACAAAGTCTGAGACTTGTTGACTGGTCAACAAGAGATCAGGATAATCTAGAAGGTTCATGTCTTTGAGATATTTCTATATCCTAGGGCATATTATTCTGAGATCATTTCAGTTCTTCCACGTCTGACTCCTCAAATGAAAGACATTACTCTCAGCCACGCAGTTTTTGCCTTGTCTGCTTTTTATGTTACCTATCTGGTAAAGCGACAGGCAAAAGAAAGTGCTAAATTGGTATTTTCAAAAGGAAGGAAATAAAGCAAAGAAGGCACAATGGCAGGATGGAGGCAGAGGAGGCGATAAAGAGGAAAGAAAAATAAGGGATATTTTAGGGTTTTCCAGAATTATATAAAAAAAAGTATTTGCTGAGCCAAGATGTAGGTAATAGTTTATAGATACAATTAAAATAATCTTGATTTTAAAATACTATAAAGTTTTCATACACAGTTCTTAGTCTCCAATTATATTCTCAGGCTGAGCAATATTTATATGCATTCTACATTGTTATAACCTCCTGCCTAAAACCTGTCATAGTCAATAAAACAATTGTGGACCAGGGAACAAGCAAATAGGTGTTCAACATAAAGTTCTCCAAATAGTGCATTAAAATATGGTTCTCAGTCTTTCTTAATAGGTATGTAAATAAAGATGGGGTGGTACTAAGCTAGACCTGTTTTACTTAAAAGTGATATTCATGAAGATATATGCTTTATTTTTTATACATTAGAAAAATAATATGGCCAATATTAGTAAATGTAGAGCATTTAAGAGAGAGTCTCATGCTCATGATTTCTCCAAAATAAGACAGAAAAAGAAAGTCATGGCAGGAAATCAGAAGTTTTCAATTACAACATTTTTTTATTTTATTAATTTGGGCAGGAACATGAAAGACCCTCATCAAAAAAAAAAAGCCCTACAGCATCCTTATCTGAGCCAGTCTCCTCCCTCTCATAAATGTGCCTACACACACACACACACACACACGCACACACACACACACACTACTTATGACCCATGTACTTTTTCTTGAAGAAAGAAAAAACGTAGTAAAGTAGTATACTGTTTACAACAATTTAAGAACATTATTGGCAGGCATGGTGACACGGTGGAAATCTGTCACTCAAAAGGCTGAACAAGTAGAATCCAGAGTTAAGGTCAGCCTGCACTGCTTTCAAGGTCTTGTGTCAAAAAACAAACAAACAAGCAAAAGCCGAACAAACAAAAGAGAACACAGTCAGCCCTCTTCCCTGTGTGGTGTTGTTAAGTTTGGAGATCTGTGCCAAGTCACAGGTCAAGGCTGCTTTTCTGCAGGGTTTACTTGACTTGGCTGGAATAAAATCTAATTTAAGAGATATCAACTAAAATTTAGAAGATGAGAAGGTAGACTACTACTACATTCAGAAACAGTGTTCCTTATAGAAATCAGTACGACATACCCAAATAAGGATGACAGTTTGTCTAAATAACAGAGACATCTTTTGTCAGATTATTTATGCCTGTATAGAAATGGATATAATAGTCTTCAGCATATTCACATGAACTACTAAAATAAAGTGTGAAAAATGGCCTGGAATACATTACAGCCAGTTTTACTGGCCAACTACTTGGCCAACAATCTTCTCAATAGAGTTGGCATGGACAATGCATATGAAGGCCAAGTGGATGTGGCTAGAGAGGAATACAATGTGGAAAGCATTGTCTGCCAATCTAGTGTTTTCACCTGTCACTTGGGTGCGAGCCTTGTCAGAACTGCAACTGACAATGAGGCTTTTAGAGACTAGAAGGAATCTGTGGATAGGAGGCCTGCCTGTACCTCATACTGCCAAATGATTCCTGTTGATGGTTTCAATAGAAAGGGGTTCATTCATTACACAAGCCCATCTGAAGCACATATGGTCAGAATGTTGCAGATTATACATGCTACTTAACAGAGATGTTAAGTACTTAGAGAGAAACTTCACTTGTTTCCTGGGTACCACTCCTGCAAGACATGAGCCCTTCCTTCTCCCTCCCTCCCTCCCTTCCTTCCTTCCTTCCTTCCTTCCTTCCTTCCTTCCTTCCTTCCTTCCTTCCTTCTTTTCCTTCCTTCCTTCCTCCTCCCTCCCTCCCTCTCTCCCTCCCTTCCTTCCTTCTTTTTTTCTTTCCTTCCTGTTTTTTAACTTTAATTTTGTGATTAAATCCCTTTCTAAAACTCATCCTTCTATAGTCCATGAATTCCACTCTTTGAATTCACAAGAACCTAGAACCACTGACTCAGTGAACATTTTGTGAGCTTCATGGACCCTAGCTCCCAAGTTGATGTTCATCTGAGATTAAGAAGTATCCATTTCCATTGTACACAATGGCCTCCATATCTCCACTTACATAGCTGAGATGGAGTAAGCACCTAACCCCAGTTTTCCCACAGGAAATAACTATCAAACCTGTACTAGGTACACATGACAGATGCTCAGCACCTAGAAAATTAATGAAAGATACATGTAGAGAAAGAAGCTCAGGATTCAAATTATCACCAACTCAACAGTATTTATAATCATCCCTGCATGTCTCCTCTTGCTTGACCTCATTTGTTGATGAAGTTGTGAAGTCCATTCTAGACCTGGCCTTGGACTAATATGAGGGGAGGGAAGAGTGTAGTAAACCATGGATCTGGATATTTTCTTTAAAATTGTATTTTTAAAAATTCATTATAGATGTTTGCTTGGACTTTTCACATGTCTCATTAAAATGTTCCTCATCTTGATGATTGAACGTTTCGATAACTTCTTAAAGTTCATGCCTAAGAAGTATGTCTCATTTGCCACACCCTAGTTCTAACCTTGCAGGCAGAGAAATATGAAAATAAAAGCCCAACATTCTGGCTGACGTCTCCAAGGAGACAAGGGTCATGGAAATGGAAATCGCCCAAAAGGTCCATGACAGCAGCTCAGGAAAGTGGCCTCATGAAAACCGATTGTGATGTCTTTGGTTGTCTGCGTGTGGATCTAGCTGTAATCGGCAAGACCAGCTGACTGAGACAACAGGCACATCACCACTCAGGTCTCAGACTGTAGCACAGACAAAAGAAGCAATATGTTAGAAATTGCAATTAATATTGGCGCTATAAATATTCCCACAGGAAACGGCATTACACCTGCAACCTGAGCTTCGCCACCACAAACGCCATCTACTTCCATGGTGTCTGAACATGGTGTCTAAAGGGATTGTTGGTATATCAAGAACGGTGGACAACTCAGTGAGATGTTTGCATGGAAAAAGGTGACCAACAGATATCAAGACACAGATGTCAAAATCATCTGAGAAAGAAAGCCTCTAGAGCAGCTATTAGAAAAAAAAATGTTCCAACACTCAGCTGTGAAAAGTCTTTAAATAAATAAAAACATGTAAAGTCTAAGAAGAGAATTGGAAGGCATGAGAGAAATCTCAGTGGACAGCTTTCTTCTTTCTAAATCTTTGTTTCTCTCCTTTGTAGCACTGAGAATTGAGCCTGAGGCTCTGTACCTCTCAGGCAGTGTTCTCACAGTGACACAATCTCTGATCATCTTTTCATAGTTTTTATTTTAAGACAAGCTCTCTCTAAATAGTTCAGGCTGGCCTTGAACTTGCAATTGCCCTTCCTCTGTTTCTGTACTAACTATGATTATAGTCCCTCACCACCAGACCCAAAGCTCAATGGACAATTTTAAGACTAAAAGCATAGTAGCTGAAATAAAGATCCAGATGTTGTACTTAAGAATGGAATGCAGATGAGAAAAACAAATAGAGGATCAGAGAACTCAGAGACAGATCAGTAGAAGTTATCCAGTCTGAACAGAGAAGAAAGAAACAAGCACAAAGAACTTTCTTAGAGATAGATCTACTCATTCCCAGAAAATGGGGGGGGGGGAGAACAGAGAGAGAGAGACAGAGACAGAGACAGAGAGACAGAGACAGAGAGAAGTGCTCCAAATAGTGGAATGAACAGTGACCGAAAAGTTTCAAAATTGTATGTTTTCCCACACATTTCAATGCATTTGGGAATCCCAGACCTGGCACTGTGAACAGGTAATATAACACAATGGGAATCCAGTTCCAAGTCCTTTCTGATCAGAGATTGTACAGGTATTTCTCATGTGTCTCAAAGATTACTTAGGTCTTAGTCATGTCCCTTGGTCTGTGTCTGAGGTTTACCAACTACACATTCTGGTTCTTAAAATATCAAATGAAGAATGCCATTTGGCTCTGGCCATTTCCTCTATTTCCAGCATCCTGACACCAGGCTCTCAGTGCTACATTAGTGATTATGCTGGTGGCTGCAGTTTCCCTCAAAGCTGGCTTTTTAATAGCTGAAAATCTCCAGTGACCTAGAAGAAATTGAGGCCACCTTTGAAAATCAGCATGAAATCTTTTAAGTAGTGAGATCTTTCTACTTGCTGGGCCAGGGCTGTTCCTCTGAAAGAGGATTGATAGAGGTTAATATGAATCTTATGTATTACCTATCACTGCCTATTTTTATGCACTATATATATGCAAACTGTGCCGTGTTTCTCAATTTTATACCATATATTACATACGTCTGTATGTCTGCAGCCCATGCTTTCAAAGGTATCAGGCCAACATGAAAGTCATCAAAGACTGTTTTTCCAGTGAGAAAACTGCATTTATGAAAACCATAAGGGGTCTTACTAATACCAGGCAAGAAAAATACCAAGTTATATCAGGAGGCCAGGCCATGTGACCAAGGCAAAAATTTCAAATGAGTTCTACTAAAAGCTTAAAATACACAAAGGGCTTTTACAGGTAAATAGTTACTTTAGTTCTCAACCAGGGCGCTCTTGGAAGAAAAAGACTGAAGGGAATTTTTATTTTCACAGCAGGACTGCTAACAAAGGGGTGAAATTATTCGAGCCAACGAATGAACACAGAAAAGCACTGGAATTTATGTCACTCAAGTTCATATAGCAAGTAAAGGCCCTAGAGCAAAGGATACCTACTGTAAAGCAGATGAGGGTTTTTGTTCAAATTTTACATTTTTTATTCTACTTTCTGTGTGAACTTGGCAAGCATTAAACTTCCCTTTATCTCCCTTTCATTAACTATAATGAGTGAGATAATCATACCCAAATCACATGATCATCCTGAGGATTCATGCATGCAGGAACACCCAGGGACAGCTCCAGGAGCTTGATTATCATTAAGGTAGCAATTCTGTGTGTAAAGCAAGAGTTCCTCTCAATTGAAAAGTTTTTTTTCTTTCTCTGTATTCTGCAAGCTCAAAAGCCAGGCTAAAATGAACCCGTCTACGTTAAACGCATCTCTGCAATGATATCTGCCTCCTAGCAGTGCCAAACTATATGTGTAAGATATGGAAATCATGAAATACCTCAGCGAAGCAATTAGATCATAAATTTTAGAAAAGCTAATTGGCATAAATATTACAAAGTAAGGAGTTTGTCAAGTATGTTTTTAATGTTCCGAGTCTTATAGCTAGTTCAACTCCTTTGGTTTACAGAGCATCTACTGGACACGACAAGCGCTCTATCATCTGATGGTGTCCTAGTTAGGGTTACTGTATATAACCTTTGATATAACACCATGACCGAGGCAAATTGGGGGAAAGGGTTATTCAGCTTACACTTCCTCGTGACTGTTTATCGCCAAAGGAAATCTGGACAGGAACTCAAAAACAGGTCAGGATTCCAGAGTCAGGAGTTGATGCAGAAGTCATGGAGGAATGCTGCTTACTCATTTGCTCCCCATGGCTTGTTCAGCCTGCTTTCTTATAGAACCCAAGACCACCAGCCCAGAGATGGCACCACCCACAATGGGTTGAGTCTTCCCACATCAATCACAAACTAAGAAAACACTTTACAGCTGAATCTCATGGAGGCATTTTCTTTGGTGAGCTTCCCTCCTTTCAGATAACTCCAGCTTGTGTCAAATTGACATAAAACTAGCTAGCGCGGGTGGTCTATGATATATCAAGGAAGACAATTATGTTTAGACATTCCAGTGTGGAAAGTTTACCAAATGAAAGATGTCCAAAGGAATACATAGACCTAGGAGAGGGGACTAATTTCACTGGGACTACATGTGTAATTCACAGAGAAATTTTGATCTAAACACAAGGATGTGTGTGTGTGTGTGTGTGTGTGTGTGTGTGTGTGTGTAATGCTTTCAAGATCTGAGCTAAGTCCAGGTTTTCCAGACAAGGCAGTTTGTACAAAATTGCAAAAGTACGTGATTGCTCTGAGTTATATGTGGACATTTTTAAGTTGGCCATGATCTCACAATAAAAACCTAGAGATGAGAATCTTTTTTATGAAAAGCTTGCACCACCCTACACAATATTCCTATGTTATGAGAGTGGGAGCAATATGTAGATAAAAGATCAATGTGCAACATGATCTTAAGCAAAGAGGTGTTGAGAATATGTTTCTTTATCTATAAGATAGGTTAAATGTCATCACTACTTTAATAGCTGTCATAAGGAATTGCTACTATGATAACACTCTTTACACTACAATTTTAGGGTTGGTGAGAAAGATCACCAGGTAAAAGGACTTGCAACAAAAGCCTGACAGCCTGAGTTCGAACCCTGGGATCACATGATAGGAGAAAACCAACTCTTACAGGTTTTCTTCTAACAGAAAAAAAATTAAACCCTATGAATCTACACAGTTGTTAATTTTAATGACTGTTAACATAGACCTGATTATTTATAAATTATCAACATTAGATAATTGCAAATAGCTATATTCATAAAGGAATGGAAAAGAGCATCCTAAATAAAATGAGAACAGAATATATGACTCCCACTGAGTAGTCTGGAAAGTAAGATTGGTCTGATAAAATTTAAAAAAAAACTGTTGAGTAACTTCAAAATGTTTAGTAACTAAGAAGAGAAAATCCAATCACTTACATAACCTTGCAATTGCAAAGTTTGAGGGAAAACCTTTAATAGGAACAAGTAGTATGACAGAGTAAATGACATAGTGGGGTAAAACAGTACTTTGGTTATTTTGAAGGAAGCAAAAATATGATGAAAATATAAAGCAATATACGAGGAGGAAATAGAGGCCAACAGTGTGCTAGAGAATGAAGAAAAAAACCTTATGCTATAAATATAATTACTTTTCTCAGGGAATGGAAATGAAAAATTTCACTTTCAATTCCCACCTTTTGTCCTAGTCTAGATAAGCACTGTGTTTTAAAAAACGATTGTTTTCAATTTTTTACATTATAATTTAATAATTTAATATTAAAGTAGACATCATTTTCCCCTCCAGCCCCTTTTGCTCTTTTTCAGACTTATGGTTGGTTTTTTCATTAATTGTTGCTACTTACATATGTCCTGTGTTTTAATGGGTTACTTTAAGGTCGTATAAGTTTAAGAGCTATTTATTGCTGTATTTCTCAATCAGTCAGTATTTCCACAAATAAAAAAAGATAATACAAATTTTATAAAAAGTTTAGAAAAACCAATGTAGTTGATGCACTAACCAAAGTAAATGCAACTAAATTACTAATGAGATGTTTAATGCAAACCCACAGATAATTTTCTTTTAGTTTTTCTTTTATTTCTTGACATTATAATTACATCCTTCCTCCCTTCCCTTTATTCTCACTCTAAAAACTTCCATATATCCCTCATTTTTCTTTTCCAAATTCATAGCCTCTACTTTTATTGTTGTTCCATATATGCATGAAACATATATATGAACATATATGTATATGCACATATATTTTGCACATATGCATATGTACATCCACAAATTCTACATATATATGTACAACCTGCTCAGTCTATATGATGTTGCTTTTATGTGTGTTTTAAGGAGTGTTCATTTAGTATTGAATATCTAGTATATCTACAAAACAACTCCCACACCTAGGTTTAGGGGATACCATGGAAGAGAGAACAGAGAGATTGTAAAAGCCACAGAGCTTGCTGTGGGATTGCATCTCTTAGTAATGTCAGAAGCTGCACAAATAACTTTAAATGTGCTTTTAGTGAGAAAAGGTCCACATAGTTAGACCCAACATCACACCACATTTTCCAACTTTTGTGTCTGAACACGTTTAGCTAGTTAGTTCGTTTCTGTTCTTGAAAAACACAAAACTGACAGTTGAAGCTAAAGATAAATCACATTGATGCTCAGCTCTTTTGCACCGCAGATTCTACAAAATTAAAATGAAGAAAAATGATATCTCTGATCGTTAGACAAAATAATATTTGAAAAGCAAACACCAATCTGAATGTGATTATATTTTCAAACTCAACTAGTGTCTTTGTCCTTTCCTGTGTTAGTTTCTAATATAGAAACACTAGTTTTCCAGTGGAGTTGATGGAGCTCTAGAGCTGGGAGGAGGCTTAAATTCATCCCTGTTACTTAGTGATGTACTGTTATATTAAGGGATTGCTTAATGTCTATATGCACACACGTAGGTGTGTGAGTGTGTGTGTAGAGAGAGATAGAGAACATCTACCTTAACAGATTATTGTTAAACTATTAACATAATGTTGGCACTCAGCTGTCATTCAATGGGTATCAAACAACCTCCTGTTTCTAGTTACCTTCTCAGGCTTTCTTCTACCCTTATACAACCCCTTCTCTGTTAATCCGGACTTACTCATTTTTCCCCCGCTAGTCCTGATGACTCATCAATGCTGTAGCTTTCTCTTTGTGCGAGCATATTATTAATAATAATGGAAAGAGTTAATGAACATTTATTAGGAAATGATAAATACTCTTGGCACTCCAAATTCTTTCTTTCATTTACAATTTGATTCACTTAACAGACCCTAATTTAAAATGAAATAAGTCAAAATGGTTGTTGTCTTTGGAGTGGAACAGCAGAGGGTGAATAGGAAAAAAGCCCCAAGAAAGTATGTGAACTTGGAAAAATGTACTCTGGTTGCTAGTACTTGATATGAGTATTTCCCCATTAGTAAATTACACCCCAACAGGAAACTGACAGGAGAAATATCACATGGAATTAAGTGATTTTTTTCATTTATTTAGTTTATTTACTTCATTTGTATGTTTGTTTTGAGACAGAGCCCTCATTGGTCTAGAAGAGTTCGTGGAGCTCAGGGTAGCTTTACAGTCTTAATCTTACTTCCTCAGTCCCTCAAGTATTGGAATTATGGGTATTTGCCACTAGGATTAACCTAGAATTATGTTTTTGGTTTGTTTGTTTGCTTGCTTTGGCTTTATGTCTACTTTCAGCTGAGGAAACTAAGGACTTGAATGATCGAATTATTTAGTTAACTTCATATTCACTGGTATCTCCACTGAACTGAAATCCAAGACTTTTAGTACAAGGCCCTTGCATTCAACTATTTAGCAGCACTTGTCCAGACAAACACAACATATTGCCCTGCACTTTCTAGTTCTTATTGCATTATTTTAGATACAGATTGAGGTACAGAAAGACACGGGTTCTGAAATAACCTGATTTACTGATTAGAGAGAGAGGGTTTTCACAAAGATCCATAAAGAAATAAAAAAATACCATCTGAAAATGTTTAGCAAGGATCTGAGACCCAGGACACCTTTTGTGACAACAGTATGTACTTATTAGAATTAGTGGCAAGGTTGGGATGAGGTCTTTGAAAGTAACCTCTGGCAACATTTTGAAATGGCAGCTCACCCAGTAAGAACGAAGGTAGCAAACTGCTGTCAGTGCCTCTGCTGTGCAGTGAGGCAGCAAAGAGTCAGCATGTCTCTTAGACAGTTTTTCAGCAATCAAGTAGACCTGTTACATATCCAGCCCTCAAGCGACAAAGCATACATTTAAATTCTCAGTCATGTCAGTGAAGAGCCCTTGCTGCTTTGATGACCATGAAACAGAGCAGTGACTTCGTAGAGCTGAGGTCACTTCAGGACCAGTTCCCCCTTCAATGAGGCAGCAGCTTCTAAATTTATAATAACCTTGCCCCATAAGTCACCTCCCAGCTTCCCATCAAAAGCCCTATAAGGATACAAAAAACCCCACTGAATCTGAAATGTAAATTTCAAACAGTACAATTGATCAAATTGCAAGGACATTTTGCTCTGTGAAAGAATGAGCATAAACTGAAAAGAGTATTTCTGAGCTACAATCTAAGGTCACTCTCCATTACCCAATGTCCATGCTAAGTACATCATTTATCAATTCAGTTCTCATAGGAACCCTATAAGGGCTACTATGAATATGTGTGTTTGTAGATTAGTAAGATATATTAGTTGGGTTAATTGGCTTGCTCGAAGGCACATATCATACAGTTTTTATGTGTAGCTTCAGAATTAATCTACTTCTCTCTCCACCCCATTCAGCGGTTCGCCACTGCCAAACACCTTTTAAATCCCAGAATCTCGGGGCATTGTATACTGAAGAAAAAGGATTAAAATTTAGTCCTGAGGACAAGAAGACTATTTGGAATATTAGATTCCTGGAGATGAGACTTACCTTGTACTACACTGATTCAATAATTATAGGGGAAATCTTAGTTTCTATTGAACTTATAAAACTTGGTTCTGCCACAGCAGAGACAATATTTGCAAAACGAGCCTTCACAAGGCACTGCAGATGGAGCTTCAAGATAAACCCCAAGCTCTCCTTTCATATCTGAAGCTAAGAGGGAGATGTCAAAAATTTGTTAAATGTTGGACTCGACAGAGCTCGACCGTACAAAGGGTCACATCAGAAATGGCAAGAAGAAAAATCAAGAATCATGGACCCATGAAAAAAATATAGCACAAGGCCAGATTTTGCCCTGGAGATTTCAGCAAATCTCAATGTGGTTATTTCCCACTAGAATATACATGCCATATGTAACATGTATGTAATGTAAATAAAACATTATTTTCTGTTTCTCCTCACAATTTAGCAAGCAAGATAATCAGTTTTCTGGAACTTTTGTTTGTTGGGTTTTTTTTTTAATATAGTTAAGCTTCTGCTGTTTGCAAGTTTGTGGTGATGTTTGCTGTGTTTCCCCTCGCTTATACTTCTTCAGCTTGGTAATTACATGTGGAGGCCTTAATCCAAGAAAAAGGTTTTTTTAGTTAGCTTTTAAAGAAAGTACAATAGCACACCCAGGCTGATCACTGTTATTATTATCAAGTTCTCATATCTCTGTGCATTTCCCTCTTCTTGAGCGCTGTGTAACATTCTTGTGTTGTGCCTTTAAGAGAATATGGACAATGATTAGGTGCCACTCCTATCATTAGGCAGCCTTATGAAATACCGTTCCATAGCTGAACAGAGTGGTGAAATTTCCTTATCTATTAATGACATAAGCAGTTACACTGAGAGACTTTAAATCACAAGTGCTCTCTCTTTCTATGTCTCTGTTTCTAGCCTAATAGACAGCATTTCATAATAATGTGAAACTGATATTCAATAGCCTAAAGCAATCTAGAAATATTTGTTATACATATGTCCTCAAAAGTAAAATTTTTGATATCATGTGAAAATTAATAGATCTATATCACTTTCAAAGCATTCTGTTTTAACAAGTGCATTTCCAACATGTGTGAAAATCATGATGTACCCAAGCTTCTCCCTCCTTCCCTCTGAGTTCCTGTTCTTATCTTCACTCAAGGAGGTCAGGGCAGGAACTCAAGTAGGAACTTGTAGCATAAACCATGGAAAATTGCTTCTTGTTGTCTTACCTATAGGCTCATTTTTTTTTGAAAAAAAAAAACAAACTTCTTGTATAGCCCAGGATGCCTGACCAGAGTAGTGTGGCCCCCAAAACGGCATGGGCACCTCTTCAGTAATTAACAATCAAGACAATTCCTCACAGACATGGCCACAGGTCAGTCTGATCTGGGCAGTTCTCTACTTGAGATTCTCTTCTCATATAACTCTAGACTGTGCCAAGTTGAGAGTTAAAACTAACCAGAACTCGCTATCAGAGGAACAAACATCCATAAGCTGCTACTAAACAATTCATCTTCAATCTTCTACCAGCTGACTGGTTTACTTCTTTCTAGAACACTAAACTTTGTGCATGAAAATAGGAAAGTTTATCAAGTTATACTGAGAAAAAGTTATATTCAGGTACTCTAGACGTCTAAAGGCTATGAATTTCAAAAATAGCTAGTTAGAATTCTAGATTTCCCACTTATAAATGTTCCAACAGGGCTGTCACCACCACTGCTTCACTAGCTAACATTTATTGTGCAGGTTGTGATGGTTTTGAACTTGCATGGTCATTCCATGAGTTACAAAAGGATAGGTTTGCCTTCTAATGGCTTCTAATAGCTGCAATTACTGAATTTACATGAACTTAAACAAAATTGAGCCTGTAGTCATTGAGTAAAGTTATGAACCCATCATTTTTCAATTACCAGAGATTCAGAAATACATATTATGAGTTGGGTTGGGGGGTTAATATGTATTCAATCCAGGGAAATTCAGTCACTTACTGAAGCCAAGAAAAGATAGTGGGAACTGGGAACTAGAAACCAAAGTCTCTACATTCTTAGCCTAATTCCTCTTCTTTAATGTTCTTTTGCCTCATTTGGGTTAGTTGAAGGCAACAAGTGTCCATTTACCATTTACTATAGAGAACAAATTCTGTCTTCCATAAGTAACTCCAAGACAGTTATGTGAAGATATATTTTAAAAGAAATAGGTTTTATAGATAGACATGTCAGAGCATCAAGGAATTACTATTCAATCGCTAAGCCTAAGTACTTTGTCTTATTATTTATTAAAACCTCTGCTCAAAGTAGGAAAGTATATTTCTCTGAAGATTCCAGAGAGATTGCAATTTTAAATGAAAAATAAAATACATTGGGGAGCAGTGAAATTGTATTTCAGGGTGGGGCAGAATCAAGCCTAAAAAGACTCACTCCATGAATACCTGTTAGTGTTTGAAACCAGCGGCAGTGTGAGCTTGACCATGTCGTCTCATGATGATCCACATGGTGCCATATGGGTTCCCAAGAAACAGACTGGCAAACTCTCAGCTGACATTCTGTTACTAGATCACATGAAGGAAAGTCATGCCCTCCACAGTCATATTCGAGGCATTCTACTAGGGAGTACAAAAACATCATTATGCCAGTAGTGTTCCTTTTCCTCTATGCTACCAAGATTATGTTTTAATGGTTTCTGTTCATTGCCTCAGTGTTTCTCATTTGCCCCAGTTTAATATGTCACTAGTTAGACTCAGTCTTCCATGTCTGAGGCAAACACATACTACAGTTTGATTCTTAAATGATCATTAGACAAAGTGATGTCTTCATTTATGCTGCATAAGCAGGCTAATGTCTCTAGACATCTGGGCTGTCTTCTCCAAAGATGAATGATTAATATTCTCATTTTCCACAGCATTGAAACTCATGCCTAATTTGCTGCTTTCATTCTAGTTCCGAGGCTTACAACTGCTTGTACTTGGGTCTGTTACAGCATCTGCAACGGTCCAGTGTTTGACATCCTTCTGAGCTCTGGCTGGAAACAGACAGAAATGGATGCTTATTCTGCCCTTTCCTTTTCACAGATGGGCGATTTGACACCGCTGTCTCTATTTCTCTCAGCCTCAATGTTCTTACTTTTAAAATCAGTAAAAGCCTGTCAATCTTCTAACATAATTGTCATGATTGTGATAATTATGACTCACATGTCATCTCATCATTTTAGGCTGCTACATTTGATCTTAGCTCAATGGTCAAGAAGCAGTTTGCCAGGGTGTTGAAGAGTTGGTCAGATCAATGAATAGTTGATAGTCCTTCTCTTCAAAAATTTCCTCCTCTTGGTAACTGAAATAGAATAGACTGCTATACCTATAAGAGGTCCCAGCACCTTTAAATTATTTATTTAAATTATTCATTGTTTGTGTATGCATGCACATGGCATGGAATACATGTGGAGACAGTGGAAATTTACAGGAATTCATTCTCTCTTATTATGCATATCCTGGAAGTAAGATAAATTCAGGTTATCAGCTATGACAGGAAGCACTTCTATTTCCTAGCCACACTGCTGGCCTCGCCCAATCCTAAAATCTTCTCTCTCTCTCTCTCCCTCCCTCCTCCCTCCCTCCCTCCCTCCCTCCCTCTTTCTTCCTTCCTTCCTTTCTTTCTTTCTTTCTTCCTTTCTTTTTTTGGTTTTTTTGACACAGAGTTTCTGTGTAGCTTTGGTGCCTGTCCTGGAACTAGCTCTTGTAGATCAGGCTGGCCTCGAACTTACAGAGATCCGCTTACATCTGCCTCCTGAGTGCTGGGATTAAAGGCGTGTACCACTACCGCCCGACCTAAAATCTTTTCTTGATTACAATCCCTGTGTTTATGTGTGTGAGTGTGTATGTGCATGTATGTGTGTGTTGCCAAGGACCAAACTTAGAACCTTGTGCATGCTAGACCAGTGCTCTACCACTGAGTTGTAACTACAACCATTTCAATCCCATCTTATTAAGGTAATGCTAGAGAATGCTACACACAGCTTTTTATTGCTGCGGTTCCCAACATGCTGCCCCACATAATTTGATAAACATATTTTTTCTCTGTAATATAGAAAAGTTAGGCAATTGAATGGATGTTTTCTTTTAGTCTGACATATGGGATGGTTTTTTAATTGTGAAATATTTGGCTCTCAAGGAAAAGATGTTGGCTATCACAAACAGGGGAAATGCTATAGACATCTGTTAGTATAGCTTAGTGATAATGTAAAACACCCTAAAACATGTAGTATATGAAAACAATGAGAATTATCTGGCTCCAAGCCCAACAATACCAACTTTCAAGAACCCTGGTATTATGAAAAAAAATACAGGTTTGGAGTGAAACTGAATTTTAATCTCAACCCACCTGTTCACTTGGGCAAGTTGTTCGACTTTGCTGAGTTTACTTTGTCCCTCTACAAAATAAAGATACTATTTCCTATTATTTGGGGATGATATAATCATGGAAATAATCTATTTTAATGCCTTGACTATAGATGGTATTAAAATATATGGGTTTCCTTATATGCTTGAAAGCATTTCATACTTAAATTTTGCAAGAATCTAGATACAAAGAGGTAGACGAAAACAGATTTTTTGTCTTTAAAAGATCTAAGCATCTTAATAGAAGTAGGCTGTTCCCTAGCGACACGAAGAGTGGCAATCCCAGTCAAAGCCAGCTCACAGAAAGAGAACAAAAGTAGAACTCTGAGTCACTCTGGGCTGCTTTTACCTTTGTTTCCCAAGACAGACTGCAGGAAAACAAGAAGCCAAAGCATGAAAGATGTCAGTTCCACTAACTTCCTGAGCTCAGGAAGTACTTAGAAAATTGAATGTTTGCTTAATTGATTTAAAAGAATCACAAAGGCTTACCTTTACCAAGACTGTTACAGTGAACTAGAGCCACAAGGAAACATGGGAGCCCAGATGCAAACACAGAGGGCAGACAATCACAGGGGTCCCACTGGAATCAGCAACCCTTCCTAACAGCTCCCACCTACCCATGGTGGAGTATGTCAGACAGGCATGGTTGCTTTGCTGTTGACACTATGTATCAAGCAGGGATAGACAGGAGCCAAGAAGACCCAGGAATGAAGCCATATGAGCCAGAATGCTGTTTTATTCACTGCAGCAAAGTTGGTACCAGGCTCAGTGCCTGGTTTATAGTAAGTATTTGGCAAATAATGGCCAACTCGTTTCAGAATCCCCAACACAGACTACTCTAGTCACATTTGACTCTGAATTCTGAAAGGAGGACTGTAGGCAGAGATCAAGACAGCCTCCTCCAAGGGACATGTGTCCCACATAGTCTGTGAGTCACAGAATTTATGGTTACTATAAAAATATTCCTCCTCCAAGATGTGAGATTCACTTCAGCACTTTCATAACAGAATCACCACCCAATGGAGTGGGGCCCCCTCCCTTTTATTAGCAGAGGGACAAGGGAGAAATCATCAGGAATGAACAGAAATTGCAAGTCAGGATGATGCAACTCTAGAGTCCATGGAAGGAAGTGACTAATTAGGAGTTACAGTGACTCCCCCTCTAAAAGTGAATCAATAGCACACGCTTATTAAATACATACCCCTTCTACATACTGAGCTCAGCACTTTTCCCATATCTTACTCCACGCTCACAGTCCCAATGGCAGATTTGCAGCTACCCCATTCTATAAATGAGAAGGTGGGATAATATGGAAGTTCACAGCTTGTTTTTACACGCTCACAAAATTAATAGTAGTCAGGTCATACGAATCCAGAATCTGGATTATTTTGTAAGATTAATCTGGTTTTTCGGTTTATTTATTAATTTTAATGAGCATGTGTATTATATACATGAAATATATACATAACTACACATATATATTCTGTATACGTGAGAAAGCCTGATACTTTTGTATTACTTATCCCTGTGACTCCCTGATCCTCTCCTTCGTATTCTCTTTAGATTTCCATTTCTCCCACCTTCTCCCATTCTGCTTTCATAACACACACACACACACACACACACAGGAACAAAAACGTGTGGTTACATTTGCCTTTCTGAGTCTAATTATTTTATGTAACACAATAATCTTCAGTACCATACGTTTTCCTGCAACAACATAGCAGGAATAATTTACAGTTGAATAATGAGTGTGCTTATCTCCCAATTTTCTTTATCCATTCATCTGCTGGTGATAACCAGACAGATCACGTATCTTGCTTGTTGTGAATCCTGCACTGAGAAAGATAAATACGAGGCAAAAGAAGAGGGAAGAGGTCTGGCTTTACCCAAATCCTTACTAAATCAGCATTTAAAAAACAAACAATGGGCAAAGAGGATCCCCACCCTCCACTCCACAAGACCATCTAAAAATCAGTCTCCTGCACAGGAAGAGTAGCGCAGGACATTAGGCCTCTGGCTCTCTACTCTACCAGAACACTCCTACCTAGAGTTGTAAGACACTCATGAGAAATGTGATATATGAAGTTGTATGTAGAACTTTCTGTGCAATATAGAGCATGCACACACACACACACAAAAAAAAAGACAAGTCAGACAAAACCCCCTGTTATACAGTCAAAAACCCATGACAGAGTGACCAAAACTCCAGCTCTTTGGGCAAGGAACTTTTGACCTGCTAAACTTCCTTCCTCTGACTCCTCCTCTTGAAGTTGTGCCACTTCTCTCTCTTATTCTCTCTCTCTCTCTCTCTCTCTCTCTCTCTCTCTCTCTCTCTCTCTCTGTGATTTGTATAAGTATTATGTATGTGTACATATTCCTGTGTGTAATTGTGGGTGCTTGCATGCCGTAGTACGCAAATTGAGGTCAAAGAAGTCCTTTGGGTGTTAGTTCGTGCCATCACCGTGTTTGAGGCAGAGTGTCTTTGTCACTCTCTATGGTCTTTGCAGGCTGGTTGGCCTATGAGCCTCCCCGAATTCCCTGTTGCTGCCTCCCATCTTGCTGTAAGAGCAATGGCCTTGCAAATGTGTGTTGCATCTCTCATTTTATGTAGATTCTGGAGACTCCCTTGGTCCTTACATTTATATGGCAAGTTCTTTGCCCACTGGACCATCTCCTTGTACTTGAAAGCAGACTTTCTTAGTGAACCACGGACTGCTTCTGTTACAAGGGTGTGTTTCTGCTCAATTTCTTATATGGGAGACAGAAATGTGGAACCTCATTGGAGATGCCCTTTGTACTCCGATATCAGTTTCTTTTCTTTAGAACAAGTGTCTCTATGGTATACAGACCTGGATTCCCTTTGAGACATTTATATGGGTGATGAACTTGGGTCATGTACTTGTTCTTACTGTATGTACAATGTTGTATTTTCTTGTAGGTTCACATGCATGTGTGCACTTGCAATTGGGAGGCAGAGATGAACTTAGGGAGTCATACTTCAGGACACTGTTCTTGTTTTCTGAGACATGTTTCTTTTTCAATGTCCTAAAAGTCACTGATTCAGCTAGCATCCCTGGCGAGCAAACCCTAGATGAGTCCTAGCTCCATTTACCAGAACTGGTATTACAAACACATTCTTCCATGTCTGGCATTTCTGGGACCCTGTTTAGGTCTTTACGCTTGCACAGGGAGAATTTTATTGAATAAGCTGCCTCCTCAGGCCACTGAATTATTTTTCTGGCCCAAGGTTTGTATCCTTTGAGATTTTTGAGGGGCCTCTATACTGATTTCCATCGTGGCTGGCATGTGTTGACAATTCCACCGGCAGGGTATATGGATTAACCCCCAACTCAGTCCTGGTACTTAATAACTAAACAAAGTGCTGTTATTTTCTTCAGGGAGTAGATTGTCAAAATCAGGTATTTATCAAATGGTCTTAAAAATAGTATTTATGGATGATTGTTTGAAGATTATGTTCCCCGGATATGGAACAGTCTCTCTCTTGGTTGCAAATGGCTACAAAGAAAGTGCCCAGATTTCCTGGCTATGGCCTTTTTGTTGTTTGCTGAATTTACAGCAAAGATGCTCTTGCTGGCATTGTTAATTAAATTAAACGCTGTCCTCTCTGTGAGGCCCTTGAGAAATAACTCTCTCGTTTTAATACCAGGGATAATGATGCTTTCCTAATGCTTCTGTTTGCCCTCTTCATTCCCACATCAAATCTTGTAAATATTCATATTTTCTTCCTTGTTCTTGCTGCCAAAAGTGACAGCTACTTGTTTTCCAAATTCATAGGCTCTCACCATGCAGGAAATACTTCCTTGGACTGAGGCAGAGGTTTTCCAAGCAGTCTTTCTTATTAAGGAGGACGCTTGAGATCTGCAAATCTCTGATGATTTGTCCTCTTAGCAAGGAATTCTCTCCCTGACATCTGTGTTCACTTCTTGTTTGTGGCAAAAATCAGGATAATGGTGAGTCCAAGAGTTCTTAGAGGGGAAAAGCAGCTGAAATGTTCCAAGCAGTGTTATTGGGAGGAGTTTCCATGGACCCAGAAGACATGCTACCCAGTTTGTGACTTACTGGGAAAGCACTCAGCTTGAGAGACATAGAAAGAATTTAATTTAAGAAGGATGGGAACAGAGGAGGTACTTCAGTTCCACAGTCTGTTTAGGGACATTGAGACAGTGTTAATACATGAACTGACAATTAGACCGGAGATTGAAGCATAGGAGAGCAGTACACTGAAGGCAACATGCTGTCTTCAATTAGTGTGTTAGCTATTGCTATACTTTCATATTAGCATAGATTAGAATACTGCATTCTCATCACAACTCTGAATTAACTAAGCTTTCCCTTATTCTTTTGGAGAAATGAAATAATGAAAATCAGGATTGAAAAACACAGTGGCTGTCCTAAAACAAACCTGTGATATTTCGAACAAGGTACACTTGACTTCAAAGGTACACTTTCCTGCATACATTCTAATTCCCATGGCTCAATTTTTAATATTCTGGAAAATCCACCTATAGCAGACCTTAATATGCTCCTGGATATCTACTTGAATTTGAATGATGTTGACCCAAAACCAGATAATATGGAAATGTCCAGAATTGATTTGGCAAAGCAAAACAGGGGAAGTGAAAAAAAGTACGTATTTTGAAAAACTGAATAATCCAATAGTTGTTTCACTTCCTCAGTACAGAATACACACCCTTGTGACGTTATTTCCTTCAACTCTTGAAAGTTTTGTTTGTGTGCTATTCTTTCAACAAGGTCCAGCCATTGCTTTGTCTTTTATTCTGTTCCCTCTCATCTCCCAAACTAAACGCTGAGTATTGGAGGACCTCCCTAGAATCTGTTTGCATAACATTTACATGTTTTTCCTATTAACTTCAAAACTTTAAATACTGTGTATATGCCCTCAAAGTTTTGATTAAATCTGGGTGTTTCCTCTGTTCTAATGTCATGTGTCACATGCCCAACTATTTTTTATCAAATTTAAGAAGCCTAAATTTAACTCCTAACCTCTCCACCATCACTATGACTTCTCCCACTGATTCCAGAATTTTCACAGTCACGAAAGAATTCTCAAATCCCTTTTGACTTCTCACAGACCTCACATTCAATCTATCAGAAAATCTCATTTGACTTTAAAAGTTTTGTAAGCCAGGGAGCATCTTGCCTAACTTGCCATCATACTCCTGGCAAACAGACCCCTAGAAACTCTTCCAGTCATGCACAAGACCACTCTTCTTCACAGTCATTGTTATTGGTCATCTGAGAGTTCTTTTTTTTTCCATACATTGTTTTGTTTTATTTTTTTCCATTCAAGAACATAATTAAAGAAATAAAATTTTTACCTTTCTTCCCCTTCTCCCGGTCCCATCTGAGAGTTCTTTTTGCTCAATTTGGATATAAATTCTGAAAATGTAGACTCCAGCTTCCTTGTTATCAGTTCTCAGCTCTGTTTTTCCAGCTCCAGATGACCGGCTCTTAGTGTTTATCACCTCGGCCCATAGTTCTTCTCTTCAATTCAAGAAAGAAATCATGAAAAAGATAAACCCAACTATCCACCTGAGATGTTACTGGGGCTTCCGATGCAGCACATGGAATGCAGTGAATGGGAGAGTTTTTCTGTACTGTCTCCCCAAGGAAGGGAGGAGTGAATCTCACATAGACGAAAGGTGTGGATTAATACACTCACACTCCCTTGTCAGCAACAGAATTTCTGTGCAATCATGCCATCTCTTTGCCCTGGGCACTGAAGTTTGTTTGTACTTGGAAGACACTCTGTTCTTTTGCTGGATTCCTACATTGAGCTGTCATGGGGAGGGGTGGGACATTCTTCTCAATCCCTGAAGGCTACAGGCAATTCTCTGGCAATATCAATAGGGAAGCAAGCAGCTCAAGCAATGCCTATTGTTCGTGCTGCAGAGATGGGGCAGCTGAAGCAATGCTGCCGCAGCGGTCATGGAAGCAGATGTTCTTGCCAGGGCATCCTTAGGGTTATGAAAACAGCCACAGCAGTAGAACACACTGACCACCCTAATCCTGTCCGGATATGTTAACCCCACTACAGTATCTCAGCACACCCTACTCTATCTAATTCCTGAATCTCTGTGAAGGCATCTGGCCTCACAGGAGGCATGACCTCTGCTAGCCCTCATCCCATCTTGCAGGGCAATGTGGCCTTAATCATCCACAAAAAGAATCTGTGTACAGACAAGTGCCCATTTCAGGAAGGAATTACTCCACCTCATAATAGTTTCTCTTTTTTTTTAAATTTGAGTCTAAATCAAGGTAAAAAAAAAAAAAAAGTCCTATACCATCTTCCCACTCCTTGGTACAGCGCATATTTTACTCATTCATTGGCAATCTCCATTACTGCCTTCATGTCCGAGTCTTTCTTGGGTTCTTTAGCTACTCCAAACATGTCCCCTAATAATTGTTATGTTTGTTCTTCTGTTTCCCATATTTTTGTCTTCTGGGATCTTTTCAGATCTTGTTTTTCTCATTTCCATTTTTCTCCTGCTCTGTTTTCATTTTATCATAGAAGACTTACTTGACTAACTCATAAAGCAACTCATAAACACACACTATGTCTCCCACTCAAATATTTCAGCTTTGAACATGAATTTTGTAGTAACTGATGTGCCTTATACTTATTGATGTACATTGTCTGAACACCTGTATTAGCCAGGTGACAGTGCGGATCTGGCTTTATTTTATAACATTACCTCAGCAATGGCAACAAACCCAACAAGTTGTTAGATGAGCTGCACTTTAAGCAGGTATTTTATTGCAGCAAGTACATGGAAGTGAAAAAAGAAATAAAAGAAATATAAAGCAGAAAGACTAAAATAAAACAAGTATAGAACAAAGGAAGGCAAAGGGAGGAATGGAAGAGCCATATCAAAATAAAGTTCCATTACACAAAAATTTCTCTAATTTGAGGTATAAATGAATGTATAATTTGATGTACTATTTATATGTTAAAATAAATGTAAATGTATATAGTAGGCATATATAAAGTATTGCAAAAACAAAAATAACAGAATATTAACAGAATGAACAATTCAGTATTGTGGATATAGAGAAGATATTTGGAGGGAAGCAGATTTCTGTTGTTTTGTTGTTGTTGTTATTTTGTATCTAGACACAAACCAAAGAAGTCCTCAGATTGTCCCCTGTGGGCAGCATGTGTATGTATGTGCATGGGCCTGTGCATGTGGATGCTAGAAGGCAAACTTGGGTGTCACTCCTCAAAAGTTTTTCTCTTATTCTCAGGTAGAGACTCTCACTAAGTAGTCTAAAATGGGTATCATAAACCCCTCACATCTGCCTATCTCCAGCATTAGGATTACAGGTGTTTTTCACCAAACCTATTTGTTATTCTTGTTGTTTGCTTGCTTCCTTTACTTGCTAAAGTGTATTCTAGGGATGGAATTCAGGTCCCCAGGCTGCTTGATAAGTATTTTACTGGCTGGGGCATTTGTGACTATATTTAAACAGAAAAAAATTCTTAAGACTAATAAGATGCAGTAAAGATAAAAGATAAGCATGTACTCCTAGTTTCCCAACACCTTCCTAAGCAGAGCGCTCAACCACTGACTAGATTGACATAGTAACAGTTTTACCCATGAGGTAAACAGTTTTACCCTTTCTATTCCCATTTCCTCTGCTTTTTCAGACTATCATTCAAAAACCACAGTACAAAATGCCTGTATTGTGTAGAAGTAGATTGTGACAGGTCCAATACCAGATGCACCTCTGGGCAAAAACAATCAAACTGCAAGGACCTACATAACAGAACTACATACAGAGGCAACAGAGTATCCATCTGCGCCCCACACAGGATGTAGATTATCAGGAAGAAAACAGAGTTTGCATTTGGGAAATAAAGCATTCTGTGTGTGACTCAGAGAAAAAAGTAAAGACGAATACAGTGGAACCTTGCTGAGGCAAACCAGGGATGCTGCAGGGTACCTGGACATGCTCACAGTCTAATGTGCCTTGTAGTGTTTTCTGTTGTGATTCAGATATGACAGAGAGTCAATGGCTACACAAGGATCAAGTCCATTCGCTACTGCGCAAAGAATGAAAACTTTTTTCTCCCTTACTTCCCTTGTGACTCTACATGTGTACACCCAACTAATCCATTTCCAAACTTAAAGTAGTTCCAATATTGCAGAGGGAGCTTCCCTCTTCCCAGAATGCTCCTGTTCTCATTGACCCGCTTAGAAAATCTTTACAATAATAAAAGAACAGGCTGGGGCTCCAGATTGTGGGTCTTTATAACGGAGATCTTAATCTGAGGTCCCAGAGGTTCAGCTGTCATTTTGAGCACAAAGCACGGCTTTCAGCACTGAGCAGAGCCACACATACAAAGCCTAACTCAACAAAACAGTACCACTTCAGCAGTGTTTTAGTGCTCATAGCTTTCTTTCGTGGGGCCAGTCCTTCCAGAAATCCATTAACTTTCTTTTTTATTTGATTTGGCAATAGAAATTATTAAAGACCTTAGGAATCTCCACACGCCCCATTTATAAGCCAGTATATGTCAGTTAGTCTAGTAATGTAGTCACACCGACAGACAGAAAGCTGTATTTTTTTTTTTTTTGGCAGTAATTACCTAGCATCTCACCAGGAATTTAGTGCACAACAGATAAACTAGCACAATCAAAGGCATTTCTTTTTTCATTTATTATTATTATTATTTTATTACTTTAAAAAAATATCAATCCAAATTCCTACTTCCTCCCCTCCTCCCACTTCCCTCCCACTCCCTCCCCCGACATTCCTCCCACCCCCTTCCAATCTTAAGAGAGGGCAAGGCACCCTGCCCTGTGGGAAGTCCAAGGCCCTCCCACTACATCCAGGTTGAGCAAGGTACACATCCAAAGAGAATAGGATCCCAAAAAGCCAGTACACTCAGTAGGGACAAAATCCCAGTGCCATTGTCATTGGCCCCTCAGTCTGCCCCAACTGTCAACCACATTCAGAGGGACTAGTTTGATCCCATGCTCATTCATTCCCAGTCCATTTGGAGTTGGTGAACACCAATGATGAAAGAGAAAGCCGCCTGTGAGAAGCAAAGGCCAGTGCATCGAAAAGATGTATTCTAAGGATGAGAACTTGATTTGGCCCTACTTTTACACGTGTGACTGTGCACATGTTACTAACCCTCTCTGCCTCTGTGTCTTTTCAATTTATACACATAAAGTTCAAGTTTACTATTCCAGTTCCAAAACTAGTATGAACAGAACACTTGGAATCAACCTGGTGTCAAGAGACAGGAGGTTTTGCAGCTGATTGCATCTTCTCCTGTGTGCCACTCAACCTTCTGAGATCAGAGTTATAGTTTTAGACAAGGAGAAAGAAAAACGGTTCCACACGGTGGTTTTAAAACCACCTAGCTTTTAAGAGGCTGTATTGAAAGAAAGAAAGAAAGAAAGAAAGAAAGAAAGAAAGAAAGAAAGAAAGAAAGAAAGAAAGAAAGACAAGTGTTCTGTTTTCATCAATACTTCGCAGCAGCATCTTTGAATGAAAACAATCAAAGCCAAAGTGAGGCTGTCGATATGCACTGAAGCTGATCTGCTGGCTGCTTTAGAATCCTGATTGGCTAGGTCAGGCTAAGAGGAGCCTGTATCCTGTGTTTGCCCTGACAAGTCCACCATTTCCTGGAGAACAGACCCAACCCCTGTGAGATCCAAAACATCTTCATTTTCTGTCTTCTGGACAGTCGTGCTAATGAAATGACGTTTGTCATTGTTTCATCTTTATGGGCTTGAGGAAAGAGTCAAAAATTAATTCATTTTATTTAGAGAAGTCAATACTAATC
Source organism: Ondatra zibethicus (assembly GCA_004026605.1). Classification (NCBI taxonomy): domain Eukaryota; kingdom Metazoa; phylum Chordata; class Mammalia; order Rodentia; family Cricetidae; genus Ondatra; species Ondatra zibethicus. The sequence goes on along the minus strand of PVIU01001443.1, from coordinate 102,429 downwards.
ATTTTCCTTAGAAAAGTCAATGCTAGCCTAAATAAATGCTATTTTTCTCTACTTGAATACACAGCAGATCCAAGGAAGGGAAAGTGTTTCCTTAGTGTTCATTTTGGTTTTAAATAAAGTTCTCAGGTCTCTTCTGGTTGTTTTAGTAATTGTTTAAAAATTATAGAAAACTATATCTGGCCTTTATCAAAACATAATCTAAATATAAGGAGGAACTTGTCTGTTCAGTTTTCTCACATGTGAACTGATTATATATATATATATATATATAAATTCAATAATATAATGAAAAACAAACTCTGAGATTAAAATCAAGCATGGTTGTTATTAAATATTCAATGACAGTCATGGCCCGGAGCACAAGGAAATCCCTTTCCTTGCTATATTGTTTTATTTTTCAATTTGCACAGAATTCATCACCACTTCCCCAGTTTCAGATTTTCCTTGATTGATGTCCTGGGGGAAAAAAGAAACGAAAGAAAACTTCACGGGCACCTGGGTGGAAATTCTTCACACTGAATTTCGTTGTCACCAGTTGGAATCTCCTGAAGAGAGGGAACAGCTTCAAAGGGGAAGCATAGATGGCTTTTCAGTGGGTTGGGTAAGCAGGTGGAGAGGATCCTATAGGAGCTGGGGGAAGGAAATAACATGATTAATCTATAATGTCTGCTCTTAACACTGTGAGCAGGGGCTATCTCTAATGCTTGGGCTGGCTTTTAGAAATCTATTCTTCATACCGGGTTGCCTTGGCCAGCCTGAATACAAGGGGAGGGACTTAATCCTATCATAGTTTGAGATGCCATGCTACCCAGGGGAGGCCTGTCCCTTTCTGAACAGAAGCAGAGGAGGGGTAGATGGGGGGAGGGCTGGAGGGAGGGACTGGGAGGAGAAGAGGGAGGGGAAACTGTAGTCCAGATGTAAAATATAAATAAATTTAACAAAAATTATAATGTCTGAGAAAGTTTAAGTAAAACAGAAAAGGAATGTGAATGGCTCCTAGGGAAGAATAGAGCTCAGTTCCCAGGCGACCTACAAGTGGGTGTCACTCCAGCTCCAGGGCATCTGAAGATTCTGGCACCTGCACACACAACATGCATAGACTTACACTTAAAATGCACATATACATGTCATTAAAAATAAGAAGAGTAAACCTTGAAAAATTTTCAGGCACATGTGTGAGTATACACGTGTACACACAAACCCCACAAACCCACAGAGCTTCACCTGAGAGATTCCAATGGATGAAAGAATATACTTAGGGTTGTCAAATGAACTTTTCCTAAGACCATTAGTGTTTGTTACACTCTTAGAAAGACTGGGGTCAAATGTCTCAAATCGAAACATATGGTTGTTGTTGTAGAACATGCTCTCAGCACAGAAGGTCACAAATGCCTTTTGTTTTGTGTGGCATTTGGGTTCCAAGTCCCATCAGAATATCACTAGCTAACATCACTGGAGAGCAAGAAGCCAGGGACTCCTCAAAATAGTCTGTGCTGGTTATCTCCCTTAATTAACTTAGGAATTCCATTATCAGGATCTTAAAGTTTATTAGCAAGTGTTTAATCTTGGGTGGCTTCTGAAGGCTTCCCCTAGAGGAACTTAAAGCTCAAACAGGCTGCAAAGGGAAAGGAAAGAGAGAGGAGAGGGGAGAATTACCTAACGGTTATTTTTTTTTCTATTTTTCTTTCATTTTTGAGATTATACATACATTTCTGCCTTCCCTTTCTCCCTTCAAACCCTCCCATGTACTGCTCCATGCTTTCCTTCTAATTCACAATCCCTTTTCTCATTAAATGCTGCTGTATGCATGTGTGTTTTTATATATGTATATATTCCTCAGTATAACCTATAAATGTTTCTTGTATGTATGTTTTCAGAGAGGACCACGTTGTGCTGACAATCAGTTGCTGTGCTCTTCCCTGGGGTAACCACATATCCTACTCCCACCCAGCTTTTACTCAGCTCCAATTGTTCTCTGTGCAGGGTACCTAAAAGGATTTTAAAAAGTCTCCTGCTCTAACTTCAAAGAAGAAAAAAACTGATATGATATTGACAAATATTATTAATTCTAATTCAAAGTCAGCCAAGAAAAACTAAAAACTATAAGTATGTTGAAGTACCAAAGGGGGTGGCGTGATTATGAAAAGCTTTAAAACAGGAAATCACACAAATAGGGCTTTAAAATGGTAGGTTAAAATTATTTTCCATAATTCAGAAGTTCTTAATGTTTAATATTTTATAAATTTCCAATCTAATATATCAAAGAGCCTTATTTTGTTTATATTTTTGAGACTCGCTATATTATAGTCAGAACAAAGTTATGTCCAACATAGTCATCCTCCTGCCTCAGACTTTTTGAGTGTGGGGATGAGATTAAAGGCGTAAGGCAAGAGATCTGGCAAACCTCTATAAATTAAGGTAGAAAACAAACAAAACAGAGCAAAAAACCTAAACTTGGCTGGGGAAATGTTTTATGCTTTGATTTATTCTGCTGCTATAATTCAATTTTCTACAAGGTTAAAGTGAAAGCAGACTCTACAGTATATTTTTAAATGCATTTTATTGTTATAGATTGAAAGCAAGCTGAGAAGATTCTGTTATGATTTCAAAAGCATTCTAATTTATAATGGCTTGGTAAAATAAATATAACACCATAAAACACAATACCTGACTCACTGATTTCATTAATATTATTAGCAAGCAGATTTACTGGATAAAGCCCACGGGTTACATCTCCCTAGCAGATAAAATACTCCTATGAAAACTAATTTGTGTGTATTGTTTTTTATTTAGTAGAGCAAACTGACCTTTTACAAGGGTACTAAGGAGAGGAGGGAGGACTCTAAATTTGTGTTTATTTGGGTCTCCAGTAAAAACTGACATCATGCCTTTGGTATCTGCAGAGATTTCTCTACCCCTCATACATTTGCCTGTCCTCCCAAGCACACACACAGGGAGTCTGTCTGTAAAGGTTCTGCAACAGTCTAGGCTGAATGGAGGAGCCTAGGTAGCTCTGCTCACTGGTTATTTTCAAATACCCTCAAGAGAAGGAGAGGTCAGTACACGCTTTCTGCGAAATAATTTCCAGGTGGCTTTAAAATTTTGCATAAATTATGAATCAGTAGTTTCAGTTTTAGACATTTATTCTGAGAAATTATTCATGACTATATAATAAAGGCTTATCTTTGAGATATTTTAAATTAAAATTATTGGTGAAAACAAATAACTCCCTTATTAGTTATGTGATTGCATAAGCTTTACTGGATTATAATGTGTGTAATTTCTATCCACCCTCAAAATTTATGATGTGTAGTAAGTTTATGAATTAGAAAGTTATTCATCATAAAAAGAAAAATAAGATCCCAACATCAGGTTAAACACCAATTCCCATTAGACAGAAAAAAATTGCGGCTAATTTGGGAAGTGAAATCACTCATGATGTTTGCATTCATTTTATTTTCCAAACCATACAGAAACTTTTGATACAGACCTAGTCACTCTTCCATAGAACTAAAAAAGTTTTTATTCTTTAACCGCATGCTTCTTAATAACATCCTTAGCAGCTGATTATCACAAAGAAAATATTATACAAAGTTATCCTATTAAAATTAAGTGCTACATGTTCATAGCTGTAGTTTATATATCATTTGCATATTTACATTGCTGTCTATTTAGAAATAGTTGGGCACTGTTTCAATTAATTTTTATGGAATTCAGGGAAGACAGACTGGCATATGAATTGGAATAGTTAGTAGCGTGATAATGGAAAAAGTAGGGAACTAACAAAAAATGCAATTCAAAGCTTCCTACATGCTTGAAATACTTCTCTCCCTGCAAAGCCCTCATAGCCATGCCTGCAACAAAGCATGTGCTGAGATGCTCCTGGTGTTTCTACTGCCCATGTTGTTGCAGTGGAATCTTCACAATAACTGGAGACCACGGTACGATTAGCAACACTTCAACTTTGCAAATTAAAGAGCCAAAGGGTTAGAGTATGTGTGGAAAATTTATGCTAGGCTTTACCAATATCAAAGCTTCAACATGTAGAATTTCTTCAGACACTCATAGTAAGACCAACTATTTTCTGAGACCCAGATGATTAAACATCTGTAAATTTGTATCACTAAAAAATTATAGGTTTTTTTTGTTTCCCACTATAAACTACAAATTGAAAATTTTTCTTACCATAATGACCTTTTTAAGATAGCCTTCCTAATTACTAATTAAGGGGATTTAATATGTACCAAATATCCATATGTGCAATAAGTATCATCATTTTGTATATTAAAGACACAATATTCAAATTTGGGGCATTGGGGCATGAAGAAATTTTAAAATGAACAAATCTCTGAAAAACCTTGTGTGGCGAAGGCAACTACATGTCCCTTTCTCGGTTCCATTCTCAGCTTCTCATAGAACTAGGAGTCTTCATTCTGGTCAGCTCTGTGTGAACAAGTGTTCGATACCACTCTAATGTATTCCCCTCGCTCACTTCTATCTGCATATCTAGAAGCAAAGGACTCCAGGGTAATGGAAAAATCCAAGAGAAGAATAACCTCATCTGGCAAACTCCACACCATGACTTCAGTGACAGGGAAGTGCTTCAGTTAAGCCAGTGAGGGGAGGAGCTCTTTAGGGTTGAGCTATTAAGGCTTACAGTAATTAACAGACTGCGATGATTATCCGTTTAGTCCACTTCTATTTCAAATTCAGTCTGTGGTCCTTCCCATTTTTAATTTATTTTTAAATTTTTCTCTAATTTTCTTGCAGATTAGCAGGGTTCTTTATGGCATTTTCATGCATAGTTTGTTTGAATTCATCCGTTCTTCTGTCCCTCCACTATCTCCTGTGCTCTATTGCCCACCCCTTTCTCTCTCAGATTCCTGGGTTTTCCTTATTCTCATTTATTATCTTGTTTTCTAGACAGTCCTGACAGCGAGTGCCACCTAAATGCTTGCAGTTAACAATAAGAAGCTAGGATCTGCACTCTTCCCTTTGGTTCCAGAGGTGAGCCTTCTCCTTGTGTGTTCTTTGCCAGTATGCACAGTGCACAGCCTTGCCAGTAGAGGGTGCTAGAAAGAGCCCAAGGAAGGAGGGGATTTTTCTGCTCGACTCAGTGCTGTTCTTTCTGATGTTAATAGATTCCTTTCTGGCAAGCAATTCTTTTGTCAGAAGACTTTGATAGTGCAAATCTCCAAGTGAGTTTCAGGAGGATCCCCCGTCAAGGATTTCCAGAAAGTGGTTCCTGTGTGCATAAGGTTCTTCACTTTTAGCCACTGGGTTCTCTCGACCTCAGCAGCATCTTCCCTAGCAGAGTCCACACATCAGCCTCAGAGGTGAGAAGGGTGTGTGTGTGTGTGTGAGGTGGTGGTGGTGGTGGTGGGGTGCTCAACTAAGTTTTCTCTCTTGTGGAAGTGTTTTCTCACCCTCAGAAGTACTGGCCTTCCCCTATGTTCTTTAATTAATTCTTCATAATGAATCTCCACTTCCTAAGAAGTAAATGATCATATTACGTGTTCTTTGTTCAGCTTCATGCATTCCACTCTCTTTACGGAAATTCTACAGTTTTACACACAAAATAGCTGTGGTTACAGCGATAAATGTTCCAATTGTGGGTCCTGAGCTTCGGCGGTTCCCGTACCTCTGGTCCACAGTGCTTGAATTACAGGTTTACCACCAAGCTGCCTCCTCTCACACTTCTCTGAGCAATCTTCAATGGACCCATATAATTCCATATTTTCACACATTTTTTTCTTCTTATCCTACTTTGATTCCCCTGAGAAATATCCGTCTCTCTTTGAAATAGACTCCCAGGTTATAGTTCGTAGAGTTTTAAGAAAATCTGCTTCCCTAGTTGATATATAAAAATACTTAAGATATTTTTGCATTATTTTAAATCAAATTGATACATAGTGTGAAATACTCTATTTCTATTATGTTGTTCTCTACAATTTTACCCAGTAACTTAATCACAGAATCTTAATGTGTTGTTTTTATTAGGTAGGCCACTTTTTACCATTTTATTATTTATTTTTGTGATACCGACTGCTTGTTTTTATTAGCATAAAACACCTATCCCTTCATCAACTGTATCTTTATATTACACTACTACTAGAATATTAAAGATAAAATTCCAATAAGAAAAGTGATAAATCTCCATGTAACTGGAACTTGTGGCTGTTAATGAACATTATGGTTCAGAATGTGGGCCTTGTGGGCCTTGTGGGCCATGACCACAAGTAAAAAGGGTCTTCATTAGGGTTCGAATGCTGCCATGAAACACCATGACCAAACAGCAAGTTAGAGAGGAAAGGGTTTGTTTGGCTCATACTTCAGAGTTGCTGTTCATCACTGAAGAAAGGACAGGAACTCAAACAGGGCAGGATCCCAGAGACAAATGATGATGCTGAGGCCATGGAGAGGAGCTGCTTATCGGCTTACTTTCCCTGCCTTGTTCAACCTGCTTTCTTATAGAACCCAGGACCACCAGCCCAAAGATGGCACCACCCACAATGAGCTGGGACCTCCTCCGTTGATCAGTAATTGAGATAATGCCCTACAGCTGGATCTCAGGGAAGCATTTCCTCAACTGAGACTCCTTCCTCTCTGATAACTCTACCTGTGTCAAGTTGACACACAAAGGCAGGCTGTGTAACAGGATACAGGTCTAACCACTCTCACTATTAGAATTTGAACTCTGCTGTAGTCATCAGGGATATTTGGTTTATGAACGGTAGAAAATCAGCTCAATCTTCATTGAGCAAAAATGCAAAGAAATGAAATAAGAAATTCTTATTTCTTACAACAAGATAGTGAAGGTTAAATCAAGATTCCTGCACAGCTGAACCTAGAGACTTAGACAGGCACTTCCTTCCTCTCTGCCGCCCCCTCTCTGTGCTTGGCTCTCACCCCATTCTGTAGGAGTTCACTGACCTGCTACCAGAGTGAGAAAATGACAGCCACACCCCGTAGGCTGTTTCATTCAAGTTTGGAGTGGGAAGCACCGGGGACTGCCTCGTACAGCCTGCATCACAAACACATCGTTCCCTCTCACATTAGCTAAGAACAGAGTATCCGGATTGACCAGAAAGACAGATAGACTGGCTACAGATCTCTGCAGAAATCATGGTAATAAAAACATCTTTATTTTTCTATATGCTTATTTATTTTTCTATTTATGTATATAAAATGAAACCCTTCGGCCAAAAAAGTAGTAAGAATGATTAAATGATACTGTACCTGGAAGAGATATATTGAAGGGTCTGGCAATAAATAATATTTATTACCTTTTACTGCAATGATAAAAATGCTATAAAATGAAGACTGCCAGTATTAGCAGAAACGGTCACCTTCATCCTTGGTTCCATCTTTTGCCGGTCTTATTAACTACTCTCTCTTCCTCTAAGGAAATTCCAAACTTAAAGTGCGAGGCACCATGACATTTTATTCTTCAGGTTTCCATGACAACAGCTATCACAGAAAAAAAAAAAGAAACTAACACATATTAAGCACTATGTATTTTGTTACAAACCTTGACAGGTGGCCTATTTAATACAAATACAGAGACACGCTCAGAGCAGTGACTTGGTAGCTATTTGATTAAAGACTTCTGAGAACGCAAATTGATTGATATTACACATCCAACGTAAGGTAATTTCTTAAAACTTCAGTCCAAGGCAACAGAAAACACAAGAATTATTACAAGTACCAGCACATACTTTGGTATTTGATGTGAAAAATCAAAAGAAACACTTGCATAAGGCTGATTCATGTTCTAATGGAAAGCATAATCTGGACCTTCTGCATTGTACTTCCTGGCTCTTATGTCTAAAGTCAGCTACTATACAGAATTTAGAAATATACTGCCTGGGTCTGGAGATTAATATTCTGACAATGAATTCAATTGAAGAAAACAAGCTGGTTGTTAAAATGGAGCATTTCAGAATTAGCCACACTAATGAAAGAATGTGCAGCCAGGCTTCTCTGGGGCACTTTCTGCCCATGTTTGAGTTCTTGATTTAGTTCACCTGCACTTTCTACCCTTTCAGTTGGAGTTTCTCATGCTCCTTTCACCCCAGTACTGGAATAAAATAAACAAAAGATGCACTATTGCTTGGGGGAATTCAGAGCGGCAAAGATTTCAGGGATCAGGGACTGCTCAGAAGCAGCTAAATGTAAAACTCTGCACAACTACTGAGCTACTATTCCCAGCTCCTGAGAGCAAGCCAGTGCAGCAAGGGCGAGCTGGGGAGAACGATATGGGCAGTGGTACAAGCACGTCAGAAGACACCTCCTGGTGGAATCAGACCAGGACAGTTTCCCCAAGTTGGCCTCCATTCATGCATGAGGAAAACAATTCTGTATTTCTTTTTCTCTGGCTTTACTTTGTTTCTGGTGAGGACTTTGTAATAATCTATTTACTCACCATTTATTCCCCCCGTCACTGGATTTTAATATGTTCACAAAGTTGTAAGACTATCATGACAATTAATTTTCTAACGTTTTTGTTTTTCCCTAAAGGAAATCATTTCTTTGAGCTATCACCGGAACCAATCACCAAACTGCATCAGTTAGGCCATGTGTATCTTGACACGCATATCATCTCATCAGATGACCATGTTTGTATTCCTTTAGTTTAGTAATAGCTAAGTCAACAGGAGAATAGCACAGTAATCATTTTTCATTGCTTGCCATGCTTTATGCACTGAACTAAGTGTTTTTACAGATAGTGTACTGCAGCATCACACAGTGCTGAAGAGAAGTGGTTGGTAGCAGCTGGTATCTGGTAGCACTGCATCCCGCAAAGCTCTAAGGAGAGAGTTTACCATAACATTTAACAGCAAGGCCATTGGTATCAGGGCTCCTGGGTGTGAGTCCTTGTTCTGCCAGCGAGTAGCTATGAGCTTTGGAAAGTTGCTCACTGTCTGTAGAGATGAGTGAGCCCATATAACTATGCTATTGTTTGAATCCTTGATTATAAGACATAAACACACATGTACATGCACACACACACACACACACACACACACACACACACACACACACACACCACATACACAAACAAAAGAAACAAACAAAAAACCAAAACCAAACAGAATATTCTAAATAACGGGAAAACGTGGCCAAACAAATTTTTCAAGGATGTCTAAATTTTAGTGTTCTAATAGAGAATAAATAGTAGGAACACCGTCTCTTTTTATTCCCTTAATCGTGATTATAGCTAATGTCCCAACATATAAAAATGTGTTTGCCTCTTTGACCATAGTATCTTAAGGTCTGAGACTGTGACCTAATAATGTATCTCTCCACAAACATTTTCAGCTGCAGTACTGGCTGCACAGCGATTGATTAATAAATAGAGGTTTGTGGAGAGAGTCAATGAATTACCTGGCATAGCAGGTTAAAGTGCCTCCTGCCAAGCTTGATGACCTGAGTTTGATCCCTCGGCCCCACACTATGATGGAAAGAGAGAAACGATTACTGCACTTTTTTTTTTTTACGGCCTCCATAGGTTTTCAAGAAAAAACATGTGTGCATGTATATGCACATACAAAATAGAGAGGTAAATGCAATTTTTAAGTTTATAACGATTTATAATAATATTCATATTAGTAAAGAGTAATTATTATGATTATAAAAATTTAGATGACAGCCTCTGTGTTTAAAAGCATATACAGACCTATGCATCAATGGATATTAAAATAAGTGGGATCTGGAATGATGGATGAGTGACGGATCAGTGGTTAAGAGCTCCAGTTGCTCTTCCAGGGGACCAATATTCGAGTCTCAGCACCCACAGTTCATTTCACAACTGTCTGTAACTCCAGTCCCAGTGGATCCAATGTCCAGTTCCAGCTTCTAGCAGTACTGCACGAACATGATACACAGATATACAGGCAGGCAAAATACCCTCACACATAAAATAATGACATTTAAAAATGTTTAAAATTATTTAGAAATTAAAGTAAAAGTTGGATGGGGTGGCACACCCTTGTAGTTCCAGCTGCTCTGGAGACTAAGACGGAGACGACAGGAGCTTGAGGTTCCCCTCAGCAAGAGTGACAACCTGTATCAGCAAAGCCAATAAAGCAACAAGAAATGTAGTGGATTATAAATTTCGTAGTTACAGACTAGATACCCTGATGGTTTAAGATGCAGAAGCACTCAGAGCACAAACAGAAATGAAAACTGCTTAAAGATTCTGGGACTCAGTGGCGATGAGGCAAGCACGAAGGGAAACCAAAAAGGTTGCACACTCTCTGTAACTTTGCCTTTGGAGGTATCTGGAGGAGGAAGCCTGAGGTTTATTCAAGCCAACGTGAGAAAGCCTGACTATTTACTAATTTATGCTAGTCTTGTTTGAGGCTCGTCCAGGAGGTCTTACCTCTGTGTTGCTCTGACCCTCGGCATACAGAACCAGCTCGTGAGCAACAGCACAGGAGGCTGTCATAGGAGGGCTTATGCAGTGCACCTTTGGTCTGCCTTGCATGCTCTGCATTTACTCCCTCTGCATCTTCAGGACACTCTGATCTTTCATGGATTTTTCAAAAAAGTCCAGGGATTTTCTTTTAAGCATCTTTTCCACTTGTGACCCCTTCTTACAGAGAAATATTTAATTTCTCTTAAATTTAGTTTCTTTTAAATTCAGAAAAGCCTGAGCATATGAGTATATGAAATGATTATAGAACGCAAATATTTACAGATAATAAAGGATAAATAAATATATTTTCAAAGTTCTTTGTTGTACATATAATGTTACCATTTGTTGAAGATGAAAGTCCATTTGCATCCATATGAGAGAGATGTGACTATTTCTTTTTTTCATAAAGAATTAAATTTTGCAGGACATAGATGATATTTCAAGCTGTTTGATGTTCTGATTTTGTTATCCTTAATGTTAACAACTCCACTTCATATAAATATGCAGTACAAAATGGTAGAAGTACATTTAGGGTCATTTCAACAATTGTTTAAACTTCTATCTTAACCACAAGTCAAAATTCCTTTAATGCTTTCTTCTGAAACTTGATTCAGAAATTTAAATAGCAACTTTTAAAATCAAGCATTCGGACATGATGAAATTCAAATCGTTATTTTACATGTACATGCTGAGGCAAGGGGAAGGAAAACATTAAGAGTGTTCTCTTTACAGAATCATGCCACCATGCTTCCGCGAGAGGAGGAAACTCTTTATGTACAATAAAAGCACTGCAATTCTCAACACATAATAATCTCCAATCTGAGCCAAAGTGCTTCAGGCAGCAGAAGCTACCCAGTGAAAAGAGCGTGTGGTTTATGTTCAGAACTAAGACTTCAGTAAGACCTTGTGATACAGCACAGGGCAAAGGCAGCCAGAAACACACTGTATTCGTGATGTGTTTGTTTTTAAAATAATGTTTGGTTGTAGTGTGTTCAGAAATCTTTCAGTGTTGTCAAATTTTCACAACCCCTACCTTTGATTGCTTTGCCCCTTAAAGAGTGACAATCCATAGTTTATGAAGCTTGAGTCTTGTTCAAGAGGAAAAGAGGGTGGAAAAGAGACAGTACTAGAAATAGGAAGGACAGTGGAGCAATCTCTGCTACCTTCTGTAGTGTTTTATCCTTGAGATTATAACTGATGTTCCTGACTGTTCTCTGCCACTCTCATTCCCTTGACTCAGTTGCTTCTTCATCAAGTATCCCAAATGACACCGCAAGTAACGCTTTATCTTCAGGAATGTGAGCCCCTGGTTAGCCTCACCAGTGATACTGCAGTTACTCCGGCAGCTATCATTATACATGGAGACATCAAAAGGATCCCAGGGAGCCCAGAGTCCCAGACATATGCCTCACTGGTTCACTGCTTTTCAGCAATCCTGTCTCGCTTTCCCCGTCATGTTGACCTATCCTGTTTGTATTAAGTACATTTCCCAAGTGCTAGCCTATGAGCATAAGTGTCCAGAACTCATCAAGTAACAGATGACACCTAAGTGGAATCCTTCCTATTTCCATTGCATAAGTATCAAGACTTCTAGTTCTGTAGAAACTCCAGTGGGGGGAAGAAGCAGCACACATATTTAGAATGTGTTATTGAGGGAAGAAGATTCACTCCAGGTTTTATCTTTCAGTTTTAGTTGTCCACAGCATAGCATCAAATAAACTAGTATTATTTCAATACTTCTTGTATCTTAACCATAGAAGTCGCATTCCTGTTAAAATACGGTCATGTCTTTATTCACTCAAACTTGATCTATGGAAAAAGTCAGCACCCAGCCTTTCCTGGCTGTTATCTCCTCTCTTCTCTCTCTCTCTCTCTCTCTCTCTCTCTCTCTCTCTCTCTCTCTCTCTCTCCTTGTTGCTTTAGTGAAGGGAGTGTATTCTGTACTGAGGAAGTGAAACAACTATTGGATTATTCAGTTTTTCAAAATACGTGTTTTTTCACTTCCCCTGTTTTGCTTTGCCAAAGCAATTCTGGACATTTCCAGATTATCTGGTTTTGGGTCAACATCATTCAAATTCAAGTAGATATCTAAGAGCATATTAAGGTCTGCTACATGTAGATTTTCCAGAATATTAAAAATTGAGCCATGAAAGAGTGGCTGTGTGAGTAGATTCTCAATCATCATGTCTTAAACGCTCATTCTCAATTCTATTTAATGGAACATCTCAACGTGACAAGGTTAGTTCTTTGAAATGTTCTCCAGAATCCTGATGGTACTTGCTAGATACTGCTTGCACCACCACGTTCCCTACAAGTGTAGATTGATCTAAGTCTATATTTTTGCTCTCCTCTAGAGATTTTTAAAAAAGATTTAGTTATTTGTTATGTAGACAGTGTTCTGCCTGTACACCAGATCTCATTATAGATGGTTGTGAGCCACCATGTGGTTGCTGAGAATTGAACTCAGGACTTCTGGAAGAGAAGCCAGTGCTCTTAACTTCTGAGCCATCTGTCCAGCCCGCCATTCTGTTTTGTTTTGGTTTTGTTTGTTTGTTTGTCTTTATTTGGTTTGTTTGTTTGTTTTCAAGACAGGGTTTCTCTGTATAGCCTTGGCAGTCCTGGAACTCTGTAGACCAGGCTGGTCTTGAACTCAGAGATTCTCCTGCCTCTGCTCCTGAGTGCTGGGATTAAAGGCAGGTTCTTCTGTTTTTAAAACTTTTTAAAGTAATAAGTGATAATTTTATATGTGTGCTATATCAAAATTTTCAATACATATATACATACAATATAATTAAATTAGGTAAAATAAATTTTCTCTTTGTCACATTTGGGAAATTTGAGCTCATCTCTTAGTTTTCCATGATGCTATTGAATTATTCCTCTTACCTATTTTCATACCCATATTCACCCTTCTTCCATCACTCCATCATTCCGACTCCTTCATAGCCTCTAGTAATTACAATTATTTCTTTACTACCTTAAAATAAGCTTTTTACATGCTCTACTTGTGAAAGAGAGGAGCACAGAGTATTTGTCTTCTTGTGTTTGGCTTACTTTATCTAGCATAATGTACTCCTACTCCATCTAGTTTTCTACAAATGACAAGATTTCAGTTTTTTCCTAAGAATAAGTGGTATTCCATAGTTATCTATACATTTTCCTCACTCATTTATCTACCAGTAGGTGCTTTGGTGGATTCAAGATCTTAGCTATTAGTGATGCAATAAATATTTGTTTGATATGCTGTTTCATTTTCTTTTGAGCATAGACCTAGAAATGTGTGGCTAAACCATGTGGTAGATACATTTTTAGATTTTAAGGGACTTTTATGCTGTTCATTATAGCTGCTATATTAAGTTTGATTTCTATCAGTGGTGTGGTATGGGACAATTTTGTATTCTGTCAATTATGTTTTAAATAAATGCTGCTTGGTCAATAGCTAGGCAGGAAGTATAGGTGGGACAACCAGACAGGAAGTAGAGGCAGGGCAATGAAAACAGGAGTATTCTGGGAAGAAGGAAGCTCTTCCCACAGTCCTGTCCAGACACCAAAGAAGCAGGATGTGACCTGCCCCGCTGAAAAAGGTACCAAACCATGTGGCTAACATAGATAAGAATAATGGGTTAATGTAAGTTATAAGAGCTAATACGAAGCCTGAGCTAATGAGCCAATCAGTTTATGATTAATGTAGACTTCTGTGTATTTTCTTTGGGATTTACTAGCTGTGGGAATTGGGCAGGACAGAAACCCCAACAAGCAGGCCCTCATGTATCAGACAGTGGTGGAAGACTTTTCTTAGTGTATTCACCAGTATTTGTTAGTTTTTCCTTTGTGTTGTTAGCTCTTCTAATTAGAGTAGAATTATAGCTCATAGTGTAGAATTACATCCCTTCCTTTGATGGATAGTAATATTCTACCTTTATTTGGTGACCATTGATAGTTTCACATTGGAAGAGTATCTCTTCAGGTCATCTTTATCGGATTATTATTATTGTCAGGGAGTTTTTAGAGTTCCTATACATTTTATATGAATTTTTTGTTAGATGAATAGCTTGAACATATTTTTTCCATTCTGTAGTTTGTCTCCTCACACTCTTGATTGCATCCTTTGCTGTGCTAAATCTTGAACTTAGAAGAATTGTATTTACTCTTTATTTGTTCTCCACCCACCTCACGAGAATCTTAGTAACTCAGTACTACCACTTACAGCCTTACAGCAATGGTCCATCCTGGCTGTGCCTTTGTTCTACATGATTCAAGCATCTGATACTAAGGATCTTCCCCCTTGGTTCACCTCCATCTTAACAAACTTAGGTCACCTTCCACATAAGAAGACAAGGATTTGCGTGAATGTAAAATTTGTTTTGGAGGTTAACCCAAGAGCATCAGCAGAGGAATAAGGAAATCATGTTGGATGAATCAAATGGAAAATTCTCTCCATAAAAATGAGACACTTAATGCCACCAGAGACAGTCCTCTGAGCATGCCTTGGAATTACTCTTTGTGAGTGAAAAGGAATTTTGGGGTTTGTATAGCTCATTTTCTGCTCTCATGGGTCGGAGCCAGTTAAGAAGCATGAATTCCTAGATGCTTCAGGACTATCTGCCTCATGGGCCAACTGCATCAGAGGTAAGTGCACATCCTAAGGGAAAAAGAAACACAATACTAACACATGTGTGGTGCTTACAGAAACAATGAATGTCAATAGCTTGTACTAAAATATATGTTGTGAAAGTTGAAGGTTTGTGAGTGTACTATGAATAGCAAAGGAAAATATTCCTCTTAAATATGTTACCTACCTGAAACATTTCAACAATATGGCCAGTTGTTTGTTTTTATATTCTTTGCTTTATAACCTTCTTAGTCAGAACATATAAAGATGTTTTTGTGATTAACTAAAAATCCATAAACACTAGTTATTTTCTTGACCTAAATGCTGAATGAAACAGTTGATGCAAGACAGAATGAACTCATGCCAATTCCTTATCCCCTTTCTAAAATCAAATGGAGAAATGGAATTTGAGAAACATGGCTGTATTGTCAAAAAAAAATCCACAGTACTAAAAAAGAAGTTGACGGCAATATCAGAAATAGGGAAACAGCATCTTTAATGTTTTATTTTCCACTTGTGCAATATATATATAATATATCTTACATTTACAGAGAAGTTCCACAGCTTGAGTCCGAGGATGCTAAGTGAAAGGCACATACAGGGAGCAGGTCTTTCCATACGGTTTTCAGTTAAACCAGCATTCAGGGCACAGCAAGTAACAATGAAGGCAACAAAGGCACAGGCTGCCTGCATACACGACTCTGAAGGGCAACATCACACACAACCCTCAGGTCTGCTGAGAAAGGCGAAAATACCGTTTCTATTTAATAGACCTATAGGACCACCCAGAAACAAATTGAAACCAGAACAAAGACGCACCAGGGCAAGGCAAATTCCACACTTAGTCTGACCTCTGCCATGCTCTCTAGTTCCCCTTCTCAAGAAGACCAGAGGACTTTGCTGATTTAAAGGAACAGGCATCATGGCTGGATGTGTCCCTGAGTGACTTTGCTCAGTGATAAAACAGCATTTTACAACAGACTAATATTTAAAAAGCTTGTAAACACTGTGCTGAGAGCCGGGAAAAACATATAAAGAATATTTGCTGTCCCTCTCTGACAGGAAACGTGCAGTCGTACATCTTTGGCTTGTCACATGTGCCATGTGCTTCTCTATCCTGACATTTACCCAAAATGGTAATCAAAGAAAAATTGAAGCACAATTCATTAGGGCCCTGGGGTTCTGACTGTCACACGCCAGCAGAGGCACCTTTTAGGATTTGGCACAGCCAGAGCAGCTGACAACCTTGGGTGCTGTGAGGTGGGGCTTCACAATGTCCGGTTCTATGGACTCTATGAGGTCACACTCGTTTGCAAGTATGTGCTTGACCAGGCATCTGGAAGCTTCATCAATGTTTATGTTCTCCTGAGGGGGAGAGAAAAAAAAAACAGTTTTCTTTTAATGAAACACTATAAAATAACAGTCTCATACAAGACAAAATCCAATATTTAAAAAATAGTGTCTGTATTTGCGTGTGCATGTGTGCACACATATTTGTACATATGTGTGTGCGCGCATGTATGTGTGTGTGTTGCTTTTGGTCTCCAGGCACATGTATTCATAGGCATGTAGAGGTCTGAGGACAATCTCAAACACTGTGTTTCGGATACCTCCACCTTTCTTTGAGACAATAGTCTCTCACTGTCCTAGGATTAGTCAGGTAGATTAGGTTGGTTGGCCAGAGGAGTCAAGGATGTGCCTGTCTTGGCCTTCCCAGCACTGGAATTAAAGGTATTTTTGCAGTAGCTTGTCTGAAATTTGTTGCCCGTGTTCTGGGGATCAAAAGTTAAGTTAATCCCTGTGCTTACAAAACAAGTACTTTACCCACTGAGTTTTCTTTCTAGCCAGGGCAGTGTTTTTGATAATTCATGCAAAAATCCTTTCTACACATTATCCATATATACTCTTGTTTTCCCTCACTCTCATTGCCATCTTGGTTCGTTGGTTCCTTTCCTTCCTTCCTTCCTTCCTTCCTTCCTTCCTTCCTTCCTTCCTTCCTTCCTTCCTTTCTTCCTTCCTTCCTTCCTTTCTTCCTTCCTTCTTCTTTTCTATCTCTTGGTTCTTCAAAGCTGATTTTATTTTGTCAAACATGAACAATATTGTTTACTGAATTTATTTAATGTTACATGTTTAGATTTAAATTTTCTTATTTTTTACTTATAAGAGGAATAAGTTTCAGTCTAGCTTAGATTTGTAATTGCACCGATGTATATTGCTTTTAAAGTCTCAATAGGAAATAGAGACAGTAGGAAACCTTTTGCAGCAGTCATTGGCAGTTTAATCAATATGTCTATCTTCTTGCTTGCCAGCCACCATGTTTCTGGCGTCCTTGAACTCAGACATGAACATGCGACAGCTGCTGGCCAATTAAATATGAGAAGCATGAAAAAGTATATGTCTGACTTTCTTGGCTGGAAGCAACAAAAGTCAGGATTTAACTGTCCCACATTCTTTTCACATGAATTCATGGAAAGCTTGAGGTGGGAATTCTCAGCTTCTGTTCTGATCAGTTCATGTAGCACAGGTGGGAATTGCACCTTTGCTACGGGAAATTCCCAAGATTAGCAATTATTTGACCATAGCATCACCTAGACATTCCAGATGGAGGTAACTCTTTCAAGGAAGACGTGAAATCAGAAGTGGATCCATGGCTGAAAAGACAGTCTAGCAAGCAGCACTTGCTACACTAGCCTGAAGATCCAAGTTCAGAGCCTCAGAATCTGTATCAAAACACAGATGCAGTAGCCCAAGTGTTTGCAAGGCTAGTGCACCCCTGCTGTGAAGATGTGAGGCACAGACAGGAGACTTGTTATGCACTCATGGGCCAGCAAGTCTGGCACTTGCACTGAAACTACAACTGAAGACCTCATGTTAAACCAGGTGGAGTGAGAACCAACACCAAGGTTGTCTTCTGACTACAGACACCTTGGCATGGCATGGTGGCACCCCCTTCCCCAACACACACACACACACACACACACACACACACACACACACACACACACACACACACACACATGTGCTCAGGCAAGCAAAGAATGTAGTGTGTCATGGTTGAATGAGCTTTAATTTTGAAATAACATGAAACAAAGATTTTAATCTACAGCATACATCAGATATTTAATTACTATAATTCATGGGAATTTTTTCTTCTGAACAGATGAAAAAAAAGTAACAAGGAATTTACTGCCATGATACTAAAAATCACCTTTTCTCATGTAAAATTCAGTGAAGCTCTCCAGAAAACTTTCATTGTTTTAAATCATAATTTATGGAAGTTTGAAAAATGTACTTCCAGGCATTCCTTTGCTAAAAGATAGTTTGTCACGTCAAGCTGTTATATCACTGTGTCTCTTTGTCCAGTTTGAACTGAAATTACTTCTTCCTAATAGTTTTGCTTCTCAAAAATATTGATCTGCTTTAAGAACCTTGCAAAAAAAATTAAATAAAAAGAGAGTGCCAAATGAAAAAAGACATCCTTGCATCAAGTCCTATATCCTAGAGAATGTTAAGGGTGATGATGGCCACCCAATGTGTCCCTGGCCAATGGCACTAGCTGCATATGTGTGTTATCAAACTGCACACCCTTCAGACCTGACCCCGAGTTTATCTGCTGTCCAAGTACATGCTGTCACACCTTGTTAATGGTTTTTGCTGGAACAGACCTCACCGGTCATCTCTGAGCCTCTGTTTTGTCCATTATAAAGGGGGCTGTCTGACAACAGAACAAATCAAAGCTTGCCTCACTTGACTGTCACTGGCCCATGCACTTCCTCTGCACATGACAGACAGTTTAGGCTTGCGATCTTTAATTCTCTTTAGAATACAGCAGGATAAAGGTTCGCTTTTGCTCTTACTGATTCTGCTGTTACTGTTGGCTCTCTTCGGCAGCTCCGGAGTCCGCTCCATTCCATGAAAGCAAAACATGAGCCACTGCTCCCTGGTGGGAAGACAACTGTGTCCTGAGGGCACAGTCTAGGCTTGGTATACCTGTCACCTCAACTCCGGGCCCCAAGGCAATGATCTGAGCTTAAGTAGTGTCTGGACCCTCCAAACAGACCCAGACCAAAGCTTTGCTTTTGAATCCAACCAGCTGTTTATGCCACTAAGAAAAAACCTGGTTACTGGTTTTCCATTACATTCATGATGGTAAGAACAGATAATCTCACTTAGCTTTGTAGGACCTCAGCATATGGGACAGCATCTCTCACTAAAGAAATCCTATATGCTAGGGCAACTTTAAAGTATGTGCTCAAGGAATTAATAAGCCAACGCCACTTTCGTATTAACTGTCGCTTGTGTGTCAGAAACAAAGGCACTTTACAATCCCAGTCCAAATACCAGACATGAACTACGATCGTATGTTGGCAGGTAAGAAGCCTTAAGTTTGGAAAGGTTCCAGACTTCAGCCTGACTTTACAGCAGGTGGCCTAGAAGGCCAGACCACTTCCTCAGCATTAAAACAAGTTATGTTTCTTTTCAAGACTTCCCCCCCCAAGTTATTCTTTGACTTTGTGTGCATATATATGAACATTAGTCATGTTCACCCCCACTGCCCTGCCTCAGCCCCGTCTCTCTTCCACATCCTGCCTCATACTTTCATGCTTTTTGCTCTGTGTGGCCCACTGAGTTTAATTAGGGTTGTTTATGTGCAGATGTGTGAACATTTATTTACTGGGGCATGAACTAATTTTTCTGTAACTACACTACTGAAGAAGGTGACACCCCTTCCCCAGTAACCGGTCACTACTAATAGTCCCTCAGGGAGAGGTGGGACCATATGTGTTCTTCCCTGACCCATGAGAAAATGCTGTCAAACCATTTTAAAGATCAAACGCAGTAGCAAAAGTTCTTTACCCAGCATGAGACATAGTAGGTACTAGATAATTCTCCTTTTATTTTGTTATACACTATAAAATATGTTTATATGATAGAAAAACTTTAAGAGGGTCCCTCCTTCAAATATATGAAGTATATATACATATATATATATCTTACATATAAGCATATATATATATGAATTATATTGTAACTTAGGCTTTTTAGTGATTTTTTAAAAAAAGGTTCTATTTATATGTCAACATGTCAGTTAAATATACTTTTCATTCATTAATGTAAAACTGAGGAAAATCTGTTAAGGAATAGGGTTAAACACAATAATAGCAAATAAATGAAAATCTATTCATCATGATGAGGAAATGACTAAACTATCTGTCCAACCAGTGGCAGCTTAGTAAGATGGTTTCTGTAAAAAGATAAGATGATAAAGGAGCAGTTGCCTTTGGAGAGCAGCTTATCGAGTAAAGGACTGGGGTGGGGACGTGAGGCTCCCCACAAAGGAAACAAGCAGAGCAAAGGAGTAACAGAATCTCCAATGAGGCCCTAAATAGTGACAAAGTGGCAATTCATGGTGACTGAGCCACATCTCTTATTTTACCCCGTGTTATGTGCATTCTTGCTAAATCCTAGGCGAAGAAATGAAGATGAGAAAGTCACAATCCAGTCTGGAAAGAAAATAGGTGGGCCAGCTTTTTGCAAAGGTTTAGTCTCTAGGATCTCTTGGAGGTGAAGTGCTAATCAGTACAATTCTCTGCAATCCCATTATGGACAAGACTGTGGAGACACTGAGCACTCTACCATAGGGACACTCACACCGAGCACTCTGCCTTAGCCATGTTTCATGAATACCGGTGCTGGTGTGCTTCTAGTTATCCCAGCAGCATGCCTGACCCTGATCTGAGACTTGAAGACGGAGCCAGGAAGCATTCAGGGCTTCCGTTTATCACCATAGTCACCATAAGCATGCTGTAAAAAGGAATGGATGTAATGGGTAGAAAGGTGTCTGGAGTCACACGCTTATCTGAGTCTCCCCTCCCCCTTTTGGCTGTGTAATCCCAGGAAAGCTCAAAGCATCAGATGCGTCACGTGACAGTATGAGAAATGTGTCCCACAGACTCGTGTGCTTGAACACTTGGTCTGCAGGTGGTGCTGTTTGGGCAAGTTATGGAACCCTTGGGAGGTGGAGCTTTGCTGGATGAGGTAGGTCATTAGAAGTAGGCTTTAAGGTCTTATCGCCTAGACTCACCTGCTCTTTCTCCCTACTTCCTGTGCATGTATGAAACATGCTCTCCCTCCTTCCTGACTACCAGGCCAGCCTCATGCTTTTGCTGCTGTCTTTCTAGTTATGGTGGACTATACATTCTTGGGAACTGTCAGCTAAAATAAACCCTCTTCTAGTCTGAGGCACCATAAGTAATGATATCACAGCAGCAGAAAAGCAACTGATACACCACACTTTCTTCTCTTGAAGAAAGAAATTTAAAAAAAAAGAATCTACCATACAGGAGATTGTGTTAACCATATTAATACTTAAAACATGCAAAATACTTGGAGCACTGAAGGATACGGCGGCATCTATATTCTATGCTTGGAAGGTTTCACTCAACACCTGAAGAACAGTATTATGTGAATTCTATCCCTTCGTGGGGCAGCCAAGGACACTGAGAATGAAAAGAGTAAGTAGCAAGCCCCATGTCACACATCAGTTTGAGCGCAGGGAAAATAGTAAACAGTGATAATAGCCACAGGCTTGCTGCCAAAAGGCGGGGGAAGCGTGTATGCAGTGTCTAAAGCCAGTCTGAACTCCTTTGACTCTTGTAAAGATTACCCCAATAAATACAGGATCGAAATGGAAACACACGTGGTGCCAGAATAAAAAAGGGAAGGAGCATGCCATTGGGACCTCAGGCCAGCCATGTTTTAACTGCTGATACTCTTTCAAATATATTTAGTATCCTCTTTATTGCTTTCATTGTACACCACTTGAGTCACAGGCAAAGGACATCGGCTGAGAAAACAAATAGCAATACAGAACCTTTGAGAATAATTTATTTAGTGGTGTGTGTGTATCTATTTGCGTACCAACCGAAGGAAGTTGGTTCTCTCCTTCCACAGGGCATTGAACTTAGATCATCAGGTTTGGCAGTAGATAGACTTTCTTTCTGAGTCCCTGCTCTAGCCTAATATAGAACAAACCTCTCTCTCCTTTTGTCTCAAGACCAAGGTGAATGATCAAGCCCTGCCTACTAAAACTCAGTTAGGTTTCGGACGTCAGAGAACTTCTCGGCATCCAGGTAGCTGCAGTCAGGCTTACGTTGCAGATGACCGTGCAGAAGTAGAACTGCCGGCTCAGCCGTCAAGTGCTCTCTGGGGATTTTTGTTGGCACATGTGACTCTGAGCAGTGACAGCATCCCAGGAGCATCTTCTGCCTGAAAGGGAATTTACACATCCTGTGACTCCCAAGCTACACACAGGCTGGCAAGATCTGGCTGATTCAGTTACACATGTGCAGTAAGAGGACGTGGTCTATTGTGCTGGCAGCTTCAGGTCAGATGGCTCAGGCTGAGGCCACTGCTATGGGTTCACTTCGCTGTATCAATAGAGAAACCGCCAACAAAACGTTTCACTAAAATAAGTGGTGTAAGGGCTATAGTTGGACAAGTGGGTTATTTACAAAAGAATGTTCTCATGTACTCAGCACACACACACACATACACATACACACACACACACACAAACACACACAATCTATGAAAAAAAAACTTGGCAGCTACATTTTAAAGTTAAAGAAGCCATAAGGCTAGGAAAACTTACCCAGAGTAGAGTTTGTCCTTGGTCAATCTGTCATTTCAACCAAGACTCAACTTCTTTGCCAGTCTCTGAGCACTACACAACAGTCTCTCAGGCTCACAGCAGAAACAGATTAACTTCTCTTCTAAATTCAGAGTTCTCCCTGGGCGGTGGTGGCACACGCCTTTAATCCCAGCACTCGGGAGGCAGAGGCAGGTGAATCTCTGTGAGTTCGAGGCCAGTCTGGTCTACAAAAGCTAGTTCCAGGACAGGCTTCAAAAGCTACAGAGAAACCCTGTCTCGAAAAACAAAAACAAACAAACAAAAAACAAATTCAGAGTTCTCAGTCATGGCTATGTATGTCTACCATGTTGGTTTACAAATGTACATTACCAGGTTCCCCCTCTCAAGCATGGATTCAGTTGGTCTAGTATAACAACCCTCTCAGATGTGCTTCAAAAGATTCTGGGCTGAGGAGATGGCTCAGTTGATAAGGGCACTTGTTATGTATACCTGAGCAACTGGGTTTGAATCTTCAGCATGCCCGTTACAGCTAGGTAGGGCTACATGAGAAGTACAGATATGCAGATCCTGGGAGCTAGCTCACCAGCCAGTCAGCCTAGCTGAAAAAGACGTAGCTTCTGATTCAGCGAAAGACGGACACTGTTTAAGGGAACACGATAGACAGCAGTAGAAGAAAACACCCAATGGCCTCTACACACACCAGCACTTGCGTATGGGCACCCACGGACACACAAAGAGCCATCCGTACATACAGCCCACATGCACATGGACAACACATACAGACAGACAGACCAGGGAGGTAATTTAATTGGTAAAGTGTCTGAGTTCAGTTCCCCAGCATCCAGGTAAAACCAGAGTGAGGTGCCATGCATCCACAATCCCAGCCCTGCAGGGGCAGAGACAGTCTCTCGGGCTTGCTGGCCAGCCAGTCTGCCTAACTGGCAAGCTCCAGATTTTGTGAAAGAACCTGTCCCAATAAAGGAAGTGGAGATTGATTAAGCAAGCCCTTAATGTGAACCTCTGGCTTCTACACATACACACACACACACACACGTACACAGGCAGTGCACATGCAAGCCCTCCCTTATGAACAAGCATACACAAAAATTAAGAAATAAAATGTGCACCCAGTGATAAGACACAGATAGCAAAGATGCCTTTAAATAATCTGTCGTTTTAATTTTTATTTTGGAACTTCTGAAAATATAATTTAATACAATGCTCCACTCTAGAGAGGTTCTGATTTTTCTGTGAAGCAAAGCATCGAACTCTATCTGAGGTCAGGAGATCTTGTCAGTTATTTAGTCACGGCTTTAGGACATCTGGCTGGGGTCAAATTATTTAATCTTTGGCCCCCACCCCATGCCAAAGGGGAAAAAAATTCTAATGGAAAATTTTCACATCTGCATCATTAGAAGGCAGCCAAGAATTCACTTTCCACAATCTTTCCAAATACATCAACCTCAAACAAAATACCAGGGATACCAGAGGCCGGAGGTTGGGGCACTAAATTCCTCATCACTGGAAAGTTCTAATTAGAGACGGTGGATGCTGGGTAATGACAGTAAGAAGTCTCACACAGAAGCTGGGCTGTGGTGGCCTTTAATCCCAGCACTCGGGAGGCAGAGGCAGGCGGATCTCTGTGAGTTCAAGGCCAGCCTGGTCTACAAGAGCTAGTTCCAGGACAGGCTCTAAAGGTACAGAGAAACCCTGTCTCGAAAAAAAAAAAGAAAGAAAAAGAAAAGAAATAGTCATAGGGCTGGAGAGATGGCTCAGTGGTTAAGAGTACTGCCTGCTCTTCCAAAGGTCCTGAGTTCAATGCCCAGCAACCACATGGTAGCCCACAACCATCTGTAATGCGATCTGGTGCCCTCTTTTGGCCTGCAGGCATGCATGCAGGCAGAACACTGTATACTTAATAAAAAAGAAGAAGAAGAAGAAGAAGAAGAAGAAGAAGAAGAAGAAGAAGAAGAAGAAGAAGAAGAAGAAGAAGAAGAAGAAGAAGAAGAAGAAGAAGTCTCACACAGACAGGGGCTTCAAACTCCTTACCCCGAGGAGAACATGCGTCACCTGCCTATTGAACACCTACATGCCGAAAGGTCTTTAGCTCTCTGCTAGTCAGTATTTTCTTTTCTGTTGTTGATACAAACACTGGTGATGGACCTAAATTTGTATCTGCTTTGCGCTTTCTTCCTCACCTCCATGCTGTTTGGGATTTACTGTCTTGTAGATCTCACGCTAGGGCTCTCCTCATCTGAGACTTATGCCTTACACACTCTTCTCATAATGAAATTTTTACACTTAATCTCCATAGCAATACTGAGTGATTTTTTTTTTCAAAGAGAAATTTCACTCCATAGAATGCTGTACACAAGATCCTGACTCCTTCCTGCACAGCCTGCATTTTACATTTGGAAAATGCTTGGCAACCTTTTATTTCTGTCCAAGCTAACAGTCTTGAGCACCCACAGCTCTGTGCTTGGCCCCTCTTTCTGAATGAGAAAGCATATGTGGTACAAAGATAAACTAAAAGCGTTACTGGTTATAAGGTTATTGGGAAGGACAGAATGAGCTGCATCACTACTGATCCGGGCACAGAACGACCATGCTGTCAGTCAGCCCAGAGAAGTTGGCAAATACACTATCCCCACCTTGCTCTTCCTGTCTTCCTGTCCTTTACTTTCAATGTTTATTTTTTTCCTGTGCTGAAGTTTGAACCTGGGGCTTCTGACATGTATGGTTACTGTTTTCCTACCTCCTCTACCAAATGTCATTTAGGTCCAATTTAACCTTTCTGTGTGCTTCCCTCTAACTTCAGGGCCTCAAATCTCACAGTTCTCCGCTCTGATCTGCCAATGAACATTTCCTCTATTACCCAGGTAGCCATGTATCCCATGTTAGCCCTGAAAACACCCTACACTTACAGAGTCACAAACACTAATGAGGAAGGGAAACAAGTCATCATTACTTCATCCTTCTCTGACACCTCAGACACTGAAGGCAAACAGAAGGAACTCGTAGACATTACAGAGGCTATGGGACTTCACAGGGAAACAAGCCACAAGCATCCCCTCTTAGCTTTTGTTGCCTGCTCTACTCATTTCTAAAAATGTTATCGCTTCTGAGTGGCCTTCTGTCTGTTTTGTGAAACGCATCTTCTATGTTCTCAGCTCTTCAGAGCCACCTCCAATGACCTTGAGGACTGTACCTTCCCTGACTTTTGCTGGTGTCCCCCCGAAAGTATCATGTTTAACTATGATACATGCTGTGTGCTTTCTTTCCAAACCTGAAAACTTAGAAATGAGAAGCCTACAGTGGGTTTCACTTGGCCCATGGCTAGTAATTAATTTTGTGGCTTTCAGGTTTACTCTCTTTAAATGGAATATGCATACTCTCCCTAGCTTGGCACCTAACTCATATCCATTAAATTCCTGAACCTGAAGAAAAATGGCATCATACCCTTGTTTTCGCCTTCATCAAGCACCTGCAAACCTAGTATCAGGCAGACAGTTCCCAAGAGCCTTTTGAGTTTGCCATTCCTGGGATGTATTTTCCAAATCCAGTATGTTTAACTTACCGCGAACGATCATTCAGTCAGAACACTCATGGATTCTGCTACTATTAACACTTCACTTTTAATTCAGTCATGCTTTAATTACCCTCACTGTGAGCCTTCTGCTAACACACTGTTAAGACACCCAATCATCAGCTTCAGAAAGATAATACCCAAGTTTCAACGCTATCACTTAGTCAGACTTAATAACTCCGTTCATGAAGAATAGCTTCAGTCAATATCCTTTCTCATTTGTCAGCTCTGGAAGGCAAATAACCCAACAGACACAAATATGAATAGTAATAATTGCTAATACTTCTTGGATGCTTACTCGGTATTCTGCTATACATGCTGCTACATGTATTAACTCATCTGAGAAGTAATATACGCTGAACCCCTCTTTAGCAAAGGGAAGATTGAGACACACATAGAATAAACAGTTAGCCACAGTTTAAGCCAGATGCATCTGATTCAACTTCAAGTGTTATTGATTGCTCACTATGAGCAGAAATGATCTGTCTTCAAATCTCTTTCTATCTTGATTAAATGCGTTTGTTCTGGCAACTCCATGCGTTAAGACTGCAAACGGAAACTGAAGCATCATGGTCTCAGGAAGCAGCAGGGTGTAATGGAATGAAAGACGCTTCAGAGTCAAGATCTATAGCGTGAATTATCTCCAGGACCAGGGAGAAGTTGAAAGGTTCCTGCCTCTGCTTCTTAGTCTGCAAAATGAGACCAGTAATAACTCTGTTTCACAGGATTCCTGTTAGAGTCGAATGATAAACAGAAATGAAGAACCCAGACATGACTCCAATTCTGTCACTGGTGCTTCAACAAATTTGAGTCCCTCCTCCTATATCATTCTCGTCTTTCTTCAAGTCATACTTTGGTCATCACATTCTGTGGGGAGTCTCACAGTTTGCTTTGGCTGGAACAGAAGGCTTTCAGATACTGTCACCTATTTCTAAACAGCAGGAAAAGGCTTCTGCGTATGCACCCTTCACGGAGATGCCAGGGCTATTGCTGTGTTCCACTGTCCTCCACAGTGGCTGCAGACAGCGTACGAGTAAATGAACAGCCAATCACCTGACTCAATGTGTGATCCGGTCCTCAGAACAGTGACAAGTTCTGGTTCCAAAATGAAAATACGTTTAGACACAGATGACTTGGGTAGAGAGTAAGAAAGAAAACATATTCACGACAGAATTTGCTCCACAGGCCATGCTGCCTGTTCTGATTTGTCCCCAGTTGCTGACATGACCCTATCTAGAGCAAGGGGAGGGCAGATTGACTAAACCAGGTCATTGTCATTAAGTTAAATTCAGTGAGATAATTAGACTTTCACCCAAGCAGGCCTAATTTGTATCATTTATTTCCTTTTAAAATAACTATTTATATTTGTTGTTCCTGTTTAGACTAGCCATTGCTGCAACTACACTTATTTAGGCAAAAGACTTAATTTTCCTGAGCCTTACCTATAAGAACTAATTAATAAAACATACTTGTCAGAATGTTCAAGTTTCATTTCCACTGATGAGAACGAATATTCCTTACAAAATCAACTTAGGGAGCCAAGGGTTTATTTGGCTTATGTTCCAGGCTACAGATCATTACTGAGGGGGAATCATGGCAGGCACTTACAGGATCCCATCCACAGTCAAGGGCAGAAGGAGGACTAACGTATGGGCCCTTGTTTACTTGTTCTGATAACTTTCTGTTCTTTTTCATTGCGCAGGGTGCTGTGCCTTAGAAATGGTGGCATGTTCAGTGGGCTGGGTCTGCCAACGTCAACTGACAATCAAGACAATTCCACACAGCCAGGACCACAGAACAACTGGATCTCGGGGATTCCTCCTTCAGAATTCCTTCTGTGCTGGGGAAATGAGTCAGCTGTCAAAAGCACTTGCTGCTCTTGTAGGTTCCCAGAAACCAGACACCATGGTGGTTCGCAACCGTCTTTAACTCTGGTCCCAAGGGATTTGATACCTGTTTCTGGCCTCCATGTGTGTCAAGCACAGAAAGAGTGCCCATATATATATATATATATACATATATATACATATATACACATACTTATATATATGCAGGTGAAGCACACGTGTCATAAAATAAAAATAAATAATTTTAATTAAAAAACAAACTGTCAAGGTAAAAGTTAAAAACTAACAAGGACACAGAATTATAAGGATTACAAAACTACATTTGAAAACATGTATACATATCACCTAATACTTACATAGTATATAAGTGTTGCTATTTATGAATAGATACAAACATCATATATTTGTCTATATAGGTGTATATTTGGTATTATCTTTCCATAACAGTTTTTTTATAAAATTAAATGAGTTGTCAATTTGAGCGTGATAATATTCTTCTAGTCTTTCAGCTTGTTTTTTCTTTATATATTATCCTTTTGTCCACTTATCTGTTAACTCTTTAGTAGAGTATGTTGGTTTGGGTTTGAATGTGGTTGTAGGAATGGCCCCCATATTTGAATGCCTGGTTTTTAGGAAGTGGCACTACTTGACAGGGATTAGGAAGCATGGCTTTTTTGGATTAGGTATGACCTTGTTGGAGGAAGTATGTCACTGGGGGTCAGCTTTGGAGTTGTAAAAGCTCAAGCCAGCCACAGTGTTACTCTTACTGCTGCCCACCAATCTGATGTAGAACTCTCAGCAACCTCTCCAGCACCATGTCTGCCTGTATGCCAACATGCTTCCAACCATGATGATAATAGACTAAGCCTCTGAAACTGTAAGCCAGGACCAATTTAATGCTTACCTTTCTAAGAGCTGCTGTGGTCATAGTGTCTTTTCACAGCAAGAGCACACTGAGTAAGATATAGAGACTTTGAAATTATTGCTTTTTCAGGTATGTAAATAAAGTGTCTTTACTACTATTGGGAAAAGCTAAGAGACTAATCTTTAATCTCATTTCATATCTGCAGTGTCTGTGATGTTAATTTAACCACTAGAACCCTAGCCTGCACTCTGGGAACTAAGTCCACCCACCTGCCCTTTCAAATCCCTGAGTTCTAACTACTAAGTTCCACAGTCAGACAATGGGTCATCCTTAACCTGTGAACATCTTGAAGTAGTACCTAGCATCTGGTACATAATTTATTGCTTCCTACTATGAAGTCATAGTTTTCTTTCTTCATTCCATAAATTTATAACTGGAAAAAATAGATGCTACAGGACTTGAAATATCACTTCACTGAAGAGAATAAATTATTAATTAATAATAATTAAAAATAATAAATTGGTTAAGAAATAATTATGAGCCTTTCAACAGATCAGATACATCTTGTTGTGGGCTGTGTTTAAACACAGTTGGGTCAGCCACTGTGATTGTCAATGTAGTACAGGAATCTTTGTTTGAGTTTAGAGATGATGACAGACATGGTGTGCCTTCCACACTCATTCTCCCCCTTGTTCATGCCCTGTATTCTCTCTTGGGCTTCATGCTTCCAGTTTCTTCCCACTCAAAGTCACCCTTCCTGCCAGGTTGCCTCTTGGTTATTTAAATTAAAGTATAATTTTGTTCATACCACATCCTCATTATCCGCTTATAAAACTTTATTGACTCAGACTGCCTGCTTAAATGAGCACAGGCTACTAAAGTGTGCCAAGATTATTTCTTCTGTCTCTTCTCCACTGAGTCCCCTGCATAGCCAAGCCCAGCTGAGCTAGAGCATAGAATGTGCTGGAAGCTGGAGCGCTCACTGTGGCCAAGAGAGTCTTATATTCCTCTCTGGCTGTAGATCAACAATACAACTCTGGTTTGGTGATTCTTTTTCCAGCTCTCTGCTTAGATGCCTTACCCATTGAGAATAGCATCCAGCTCATGGGAAGGGTAGCATCCACAGTGTATCATTAGAACATGGTGGGGTCCAGCCAGGAGATGGTGGCGCAAGCCTTTAATCCCAGCACTCAGGAGGCAGAGACAGGAGGATTTGGGTGAGTCTGATGCTGGCCTCGTCTATAAGAGCTAGTTCCAGGACAGTCAGGACTGTTACACAGAGAAACCCTATGGAACCCCTATCCCATTTTATTCCTCCTGTGCTAACATGGGGAAAGTGTATCAAACAGTCATGCCTGTATCTGGCCATAGAACTTTTACATGATACCATATCTCTCAGGTTGAGTGCTTCTCTTTATACAATCAGCAGCTACTAACTTGAAGCAGCAGTAGTATGTGGGAGAGTAGGGGATGGGGAAGTGGGACCAAGGGAGACATTTATCAACTGTTTTATGTAGTATGACTTCTGACCTTTATCTAAAGTATGCTTGTTGAGAGATACTTGATTATATTGTATAAAGATATGTCACTGTGATTGGTTTAATAAAAATGCTAAATTGTCAATAGCTATGCAGGAGGTAGAGCAAGGACTTCTGGAGGGAGATAGATAGCGTTGTCAGCCAGACACTGAGGAAGCAGGATGGGCAAGATGGAAACGAACTAACATGTGCATGAAAGAATGTAGACTAAAAATATTGGTGAATTTAAGTTTTAAGAGCTATGTAGAAACAAACCTAAGCTAAGGCTGAGCTTTCATAATTAATACGTTTCTGGGTCATTTTTTGTGAGCTGGAGGCCCAAAGGAAAATCTGTCTACATATACTGTTTCTACTTTTACCTTTCTCTACTTCTCTGAGTCTAACTGAAGATGAAGTGTGTGTGTGTGTGTGTGTGTGTGTGTGTGTGTGTGCAAATATCATGCTAACAAAACTGTCATATAATGCAACACTTAAAACAGTGGGCCTGGCTGTTTATGAAAAGGCATTGTGTATTTTGATAGGTTGGTACTCCTTGCCAATTAAAACAAGGTGGAACTAGGTATATCCAAGCAGTCTTCTGCAAGACTATGACCTCATATGTAGGGCAATAGCTTTAAAAATGTCATTTTGGGGTAAGTTGTCCTGTGAAAGAGAAAGAAAAGTGAGGAGGAAAGTAAGAGCTGCCTATGTTGATACCCGTTATACTCAATTTCCTTTAAACTAAGACCTGTTAAGATAGGGAATTCTTCTTGGCCCTGATGCCTCTCTGCAAACTGTCCTAGTCATTAAGGGAATGTCAAATCTCTCTCTCTCTCTCTCTCTCTCTCTCTCTCTCTCTCTCTCTCTCTCTCTCTGTCCTTCTCTCTCTCATGTCACTTTCATCAATGGTGAAGGCAGGGAATGCATACTCTGTCATTTTCCAAACAGAGCTGAAGATGACCATTGAGACTCTCTCTGTCCATTGACTAATGCAGTGGGAGTTGGGGAAGGCCTTAGAATAATGGTCCTTTAATGGGGAAGATTCCTCATATTGAGGCTTTAAGTAGGAGACATTGGTTTAACAGATCACCTACTATAGCATGTACACTCTATCAACTTGATTAGCCATAAGGGTTTTTTTTTGGCTATAAAATTCAGAAGCACATTAAGTTGTCCATGGAATCTGGAGTTTAGCTCCTGAGAGTGACAGAATTGTTGAAAGACTCGGCTATTCCATGAATTTTAGGCAATAAAATTATACTCTCAAATGCTCTCGGGTCGGCTTCATTTTCTCCATCAGCGGTAGCTTGCTATATATGAAGAGACTTGAAGCATCTAGGCTCATCTATTCACCATTTTGATGTCTGAGAAAAAGATTTCCAGTCCTCAACTTCAGATGCAAAAATCTCTGAAGAAGAACTCGGATGAATTTAGATTTGGTAGCAAGTTCACACTCGAGGCTAGAACAACTTCAA
The DNA here is from genome assembly GCA_004026605.1 of Ondatra zibethicus. Taxonomy (NCBI): domain Eukaryota; kingdom Metazoa; phylum Chordata; class Mammalia; order Rodentia; family Cricetidae; genus Ondatra; species Ondatra zibethicus. The sequence continues at coordinate 70,453 of PVIU01001443.1, read as the reverse complement.
GTCCAGTGGTTCCAGGAGTGGCCTCATTCAGATCTTGTGGACACGATTAGCAATGGACAGTGATTTGATAGGTCCAGCATGTAGAAATGATAGCTGATACTTAGAAACAGGCAGGAGGAGGGAAAGAGGGACGAATCATGAAACTTTAAAATCTTTTGTTGTTGTTGTTGTTTGGGAGGTTTTTTCTTCTTTTTTCTTTCTTTCTTTATTTTTCCATGCTATTTATTGAGCGCTACATTTTTCTCTGCTCCCCTCCCTGCCTCTCCCCTCCCTCCTTCAACCCTCCCCCAAGGTCCCTATGCTCCCAATTTACTCAGGAGATCTTGTCTTTTTATACATCCTACTTCCCATGTAGATTAGGCTATGTAAGTCTCTCTTAGTGTCTGTATTGTTGTCTAGGTTCTCTGGGATTGTGGTTTGTAGGCTGGTTTTCTTTGCTTTATGTTTAAAAACCACCTATGAGTGAGTATATGTGATAATTGTCTTTCAGGGTCTGGGTTACCTCACTCAAAATAATGTTTTCTAGTTCCATCCAATTTCCTGCAAAATTCAAGCTGTCGTTATTTTTTTCTGCTGTGTAGTACTCCGTTGTGTAAATGTACCACATTTTTTTTTATCCATTCTTTGATCGAGGGGCATTTAGGTTGTTTCCAGGTTCTGGCTATGACAAACAAAGCTGCCATGAACATAGTTGAGCACATGTCCTTGTGGCATGATTTAGTATCCTTTGGATATATACCCAAAAGTGGTATTACTGGGTCTTGAGGAAGGTTGTTTCCTAATTTTCTGAGAAATCGCCACACTGACATCCATAGGGGTTGTACCAGCTTGCATTCCCACCAGCAATGCAGAAGTGTTCCCTTTTCCCCACAACCTCTCGAGCATAAGTTGGCATCAGTGTTTTTGATCTTGGCCATTCTTACAGGTGTAAGGTGGAATCTCAGAGTTGTTTTGATTTGCATTTCTCTGATGACTAAGGATGTTGAACATTTCCTTAAGTGTCTTTCAGCCATTTTAGATTCCTCTGTTCAGAGTTCTCTGTTTAGGTCTGTACTCCATTTTTTTAAATTGGATTGTGATCTTTTGGTGTCCAATTTCTTGAGTTCTTTGTATATTTTGGAGATCAGACCTCTGTCTGGTGTGGGGTTAAGTGAAGATCTTTTCCCATTCTGTAGGCTGTCGTTTTGTCTTGTTGACCATGTCCTTTGCTTTAAAGAAGTTTTCAGTTTCAGGAGGTCCCATTTATTGTTTCTCTCAGTGTCTGTGCTGCTGGGGTTCTATTTAGGAAGTGGTTCCCTGTGCCAATGAGTTCAAGTGTACTTCCCACTTTCTCTTCTATAAGGTTCAGTGTGGCTGGCTTTATATTGAGGTCTTTGATCATTTTGGATTTGAGTTTTGTACATGGTAATAGATATGGTAGGTCTATTTTCATTTTTCTACATGTTGATATCCAGTTATGCCAGCACCACTTGTTGAATATGCTTTCTTTTTTCCATTTGATATTTTTTGTTTCTTTATCAAATATCAGGTGTTCGAAGATGTGTGGGTTGATATCCGGGTCTTCTATTCAGTTCCATTGGTCCTCCTGTCTGTTCTTATGCCAGTACCAGGCTGTTTTCAGTACTGTAGCTCTGTAGTAGAGTTTGAAGTCAGGGACTGTGATGCCTCCAGAAGTTCTTTTGTTGCCCAGGATTGTTTTGGCTATCCTGGGTTTTTTGATTTTCCAAATGAAGTTGAGTACCATTCTTTCAAGGTCTTTGAAGAATTTTGTTGGAATTTTGATGGACATTGCATTGAATCTGTAGATTGCTTTCGATAGGATTGCCATTTTTACTATATTAATTCTGCCTACCCAAGAGCATGGGAGGTCTTTCCATTTTCCGGTGTCTTCTTCAATTTCTTTCTTCAAAGATTTAAAGTTCTTGTCATACAAGTCTTCCACTTGTTTGGTTAGAGTTACTCCGAGATATTTTATGCCATTTGTGGCTATTGTGAAGGGTGTTGATTCTCTGATTTCTTCCTCAGCCCTTTTATCATCTGTGTACAGGAGGGCTACTGATTTTTTTGAGTTAATCTTGTAT
>PVIU01001443.1:0-68272 GCA_004026605.1 Ondatra zibethicus | reverse complement strand
GAGTTCTTTGGTAGAATTTTTGGGATCACTTATGTAAACTATCATATTATCATCAAACAGTGAGAGTTTGACTTCTTCTTTTCCAATTTGTATCCCCTTGATCTCCCTTTGGTGTCTTATTGCTCTAGCTAGGACCTTAAGAACTATATTGAATAGGTATGGAGAAAATTCCTGATTTTAGTGGAATCACTGGGAGTTTCTCTCCATTTAGTTTGATGTTGGCTTGCTGTATATTGCCTTAATTATGTTTAGGTATGTTCCTTGTATCCCTGCTCTCTCCAAGACTTTTATCATGAAGGGATGTTGTATTTTGTCAAATGCTTTTTCGGCATCTAATGAGATGATCATGTGGTTTTTTTATTTTTCAGCTTGTTTATATGGTGGATTACGTTGACAGATTTTCGTATGTTGAACCATTCCTTCATCTATGGGATGAAGCCGACTTGGTCATGGTGGATGATGGTTCTGATGTGTACTTGGACTCTATTTGCTAGTATTTTATTTAGTATTTTTGCATCAATGTTCATGAGTGAGATTGGTCGGTATTACTCTTTCTTAGTATTGTCTTTCTGTGGTTTGGGTATCAGGGTAATTGTAGCCTCATAAAAAGAGTTTGGCAATGTCCCCTCTGTTTTTATCATGTGGAATAATTTGAGGAGTATAGGTATTAGTTCCTCTTTGAAAGTCTTGGAGAATTCTGAGCTGAAACCATCTGGTCCTGGGCTTTTTTTTGGTTGGGAGACTTTTGATGACTGTTTCTATTTCTTCAGCAGTTATAGGTCTGTTTAATTTGCTTATCTGGCCTTGATTTAATTTTGGTAAGTGATATTTATCCAGAAAGTTGTCCATTTCCTTTAAGTTTTCCAATTTTGTGGAGTACAGGTTTTCAAAATATGACCTGATGATCCTCTGTATTTCCTCCATGTCTGTTGTTATGTCCCCCTTTTCATTTCTGATTTTGTTAATTTGGGTATTTTCTCTCTGCCTTTTGGTTAGTTTGAATAAAGGTTTGTCTATTTTGTTGATTTTTTCGAAAAACCAACTCTTTGTCTCATTGATTCTTTGTATTGTTTTCTTTGTTTCTATTTTGTTGATTTCAGCTCTCAGTTTGATTATTTCCTGCCGTCTAGTTCTCTTAGGTGAGTTTGCTTCTTTTTGTTCTAAAGTTTTCAAGTGTTCTGTTAATTCACTAGTGTGAGATTTTTCCAGTGTCTTTATGTAGGCATTTAGTGCTATGAACTTGCCTCTTAACACTGCTTTCATTGTGTCCCATAAATTTGGGTATGTTGTGTGGTCATTTTCATTGAAGTTTAGGAAGTCTTTAATTTCCCCTTTTATTTCTTCCTTGACCCATTGATGATTCAGATGAGCACTGTTTAGTTTCCATGTGTTTGTGGGTTTTCTGGAATTGGTATTGCTGTTGACTTCTAGTTTTAAAGCATGGTGATCTGATAAGGTATATTGGATTATTCCAATTATTTTGTATTTGTTGAGGTTTTGTTTTGTTACCGAGTATGTGGTCAGTTTTTGAGAAGGTTACATGAGGTGCTGAGAAGAAGGTATATTCTTTTCTGTTTGGATGGAATATTCTATAGATGTCTGTTAAGTAGATTTGAGTCACAACATCTGTTGGTTCTCTTATTTCTCTGTTCCTTTTTTGTCTGATTGACCTGTCCAGTGGTGAGAGGGTAGTGTTGAAGTCTCCCACTATCAGTGTGTGGGGTTTAATATATGATTTAAACTTTCGAAGTGTTTCTTTGACATATGAAGGTGCCCTTGTATTTGGAGCATAGATGTTCAGTATTGAAATTTCCTTTTGATGGATTTTCCCTGTGACTAATATGAAATGTCCTTCTTTGTCTCTTTTGACTGATTTTAGCTTTAAGTCTATTTTGTTAGATATTAACAGATTTGATATGAAAACAGAACCCATCCCTCTTCTGCATATAAGAAACGCATCTCAACCTCAAAGACAGACATCGTCTCAAAGTAAAAGGTTGGGAAAAAATATACCAATCAAATGGACCTAAGAAACAGGCAGGTGTAGCTATCCTAATATCTAACAAAATAGAAAATCTTTAGCTGACTTTGTTTTATTACTTCATAGACATTTACACCATCAATACCAGTGTAGACAGGGCACAGCCTAAGCAAAATATGAATGAGTTCAAAAAATGAACATGTCAAAAATATTTTCCACAGAGCAATGTTCTCCAGCAAGTACAGGGACATCTAATAACTTCACCATGTGTTGGATACATAGATAATTTAGGGTACTTTACTGGGCATAGTGACAGAGACACTAAAGGCAATTGAAACGGGAGTGTTTGAAAGAATTACCTTAATCAGAAAGCCATTTCTTTTGTAAATTATAATACTGTTAATAATATAGAAATAATAATAAAGTACTAAAAAGGCCTACTTGAAACTTAATCCCTGTTTTCTAATTGCTTTAAAGGAGTTTATCAACTTATTAGAGCAAAATGAACACTATCCTTGCCAAGCAGAAGATGGTGCTGTTTCAAGTGTGAACTTTAAAATTTTATCATTACCTCTGGAACTGCTTAAGATATCTATACACTGTCTACACTATAGAGACTTATCCACTAAGCCTATTCACTCCTCTGATATTGCAGCTGTTACTGCACATGCACCAAATACACCTGAAGATAGCAACTATGTCTGTAGATAATGAATCCATTCTGAGGACAGACATGTCAAAATAAACAAGGTATTTTGAACAGGTAGCTCAGTGGTTAAGGGGGCTGGCTGCTCTTCCACAGGGCCTAGGTTTGATTCTCAGCAGCCATATGGTGGTTCACATGTACTTCCTGTTCCAAGATATCTGATGCCCTCTCTGGCCTCCAGGAACATCAAGCATACAAAATACACTGACATATAAATAAATATAGTTATCAAAAGGAATAAACATGCTTAAAAACTCAGGCTGGAGTTTTTTTTTTAAACACACACACATATGTATACAACTTCCTTCTTGGTAGCAAACAAAATAAAATATTTACAATTAGTCATTAGATTATAAATGTTAAGTTGTGTTTTTAATTGTGGTTATTTTCCAAGTTTTCCATATGGTACCTATATGATAATATTCCCACGTAAAGGTAGGACAAAGAAAATAAGGGAATGTTCAGGTTTTAAGCCATAAACAACAAAAGAACACCTAAATGTTTAATTTACTCTTAAAGTGCAGACAATAAGAAAAAACACTTTGATAAAATGCAGGAACTAGAGAAATAGAGAGGAGAGTAATATAAAAAATCAGTGTAATATATGAAGATGATGTTAAAAAGAACATGTCCAGAGGGCAGACAGTCTGGGATCTGAACTCGGAACAGATTCTGAATTAGTCTGAACTTGTACCAATACAACCATGAAGCTTATGCCAGATATAGGACACGATTAAAGAAACTGCTAATGGTACTTCAGAACAAAAGCACTGTCACAGAACGCAGACACTCACAGAGGGAAGGAATCACTAAAGTGACGGTCTTCAAGGGAGAGGAGATGGGGATCTAGGTCCATTTCCTATGTGTTTCTTCAGCACCATTTGCTAAAGAGGCTGTCTTTCCTTCTGTGTGTATTTTTGACTTCTTCATCAAAACTTGGGTGGCTGTAGTTATCTGGGGTTTTACATGAACCCTCTATTCTGTTCATCTACAATTCTGTGTGAGGTTCAGTGCTATGCATTTTGGGTACTCTGGCTCTGTAGGATGACTTGAAATCAGATATGGTGAAACCATCAGTATTATATTTTATGATCAGAATTGCTTTGACTAGTCAGGGTCTTTTGTGCTTATTTATGAATTTTTGTTTTGCTTTGTTGTTCCAGACAGGATTTCTCTGTGTAGCTTTAGAGACTGTCTTGGAACTAGTTCTGTAGAATAAGCTGGCCTCGAACTCAGAGGTCTGCCTGCCTCTGCCTCTCAAGCGCTGGGATTAAAGGCATGCACCACCACTGCCTGACCCTCTTATTTACAATTTTTGGAAGTATTTTCTGGCTCCTTGGAGAACAAGACTGGAATTTTAAAGGGAATTACATTGAGTTTGTGGATTGCCTTCATTGGTATATAGTATTCTCACAGTGTTAACTCTGTCTATGAGAATGGTGGGTCTTTCCATTGTCTAGTATCTATAATCTCCTTTTCAACATTCAAAGTTTTTCAATTTAGAGGACTTTCATTCATTGGTTGGATTTGTTCTGGGGGTTTGTTTACTTGTTTTGTTTTGCGATAATTGTGAATGGAGCTCCTTTTGTCCCTGATATTAGTGAAGATACTTGTAGGTTTTTCCCAATATTTTATGAATATTGGTGTGTCGGGGTGAGGGCTTGAGATATGGCTCAGTGGTTAAGAGCACTGACTGTTCTTCCAGAGGACCTGAGTTCAATTCCCAGCACCTACATGGCAGCTCACAACTGTCAGTAATTTCAGATCAGGATACTTGACACCCATGGCAAAACACCAATGCACATGAAATAAAAATGAAATTTAAAAATCCATTGCCAGGCAGTGGTGGCAATAGATTTATCCCTTTATCGCAGCTGATGACGGCCCAGTTGGGACCATGTGCTGACAGACTCACTCAGAGACCCTTCGACACTGCACCAGGCCTCTTCTCAGCCCTCTCTTTGTTCAGTTTTCCAAAGCAGGATAAAGGTGGTCATTGATTAAAGGAGAAAACCTCAAATTAAAAAAAATAAGGAAATTATTGGTGATAGGTTTGTCGTACATATCTTATGTTATGTTGGGGATGTTTCTTCCATTACTAGCTTTGCTGTGTTTTTTTTTGTCATGAAGCGATGTTGGAGTTTTTCAAAGGCCAGCTCTTCTGTCTAACGCATTTCCTTTGTCTTTAAACCCTGACATCCTGTCTTCTGCTTGATGCAATCTATTCATGAGATTTCCAGTGAAGTTTTTATTTCACTTACTAGAGTTTTCATTTCTCAAATTTAAATTTAGTTTTTAGTATTTCTAACGCTACATGGAAGTTTTCTTCATATATTTTATTGAATCCTTTATTTGTTGATGTGCATTCTCTTTGAAATCATTCAGGATTTGTGTCCTCTTTGATTTTGTTACATATGCTTGTAATTATTTTTCTGTCTTCCTTTGGGATTTCATCTAGTTCGCTCTACCTGGGATAATCTTACCATGCCACTACGTATTTGCAGTCAAGACTTGCTTTCTTGTTTTTTCCAGTTTCCTGTGCATCTGCAAGACCCAAGCACTCGGGCTTCTGTAGTTGGTTGGATAGTCTTTCAGTGCAAGTAGCTACAATGTTCAAGTTGGTCTAGGTTGTAATTGGGTTCAAGTGCCATTCTGTTTTACTCGATTAGGGGTGAAGTTCACCAGACGTGATTTCCAGTGGCACTCTGAGAGTAGAATACTAACTGTAAAACAGTCACAAACAATAAACTCATTGTGACCATGGTCAATTAGAAACAATTCATCTGTATTAACTTCAAGGGAATAAGGGATCAGGAAAGTGTGCTATATAGAAGATATTAATTACTAAGGGTAGTAATGGAAGGAAAATGGGCTTACTAAGACCAGGGATTAATATTAGAGTAAAGAAGAAAAAAGAAAGTTGGATTGGGATATTGTTTGGTTAAATAGTTTAAAGTTATTTATACTACAGATACTCATATTGAAGAAGTAAACATGAATTGATGGTGGATGGAACAGAGAAAATGAGATATGAGAAACATAGCAAGTTACATGTGTTGTAGGTAAGTAGCAGAAAGAGCACAGCAAAAAAGGTATAGAAATAAATGGAATAATCACACAAAATAATTGAACAATATAAAAAAAAGAACAAAATAAGAGACACATGTGAATGTGTTTGTTACTTTTCTGCTGCTGTGCTAAATATCACGCCGAGGTCACTTATGCAAGAAGGAATTTAGTTGGCTGATAGTCTAGGTAAGAGTTCATTGTGAAAGGGAAGGAGCTCTAGCAGGAAGCTGGGAACTCACATCTTCCACCTCGGGGAAGACTACGAACACTCAAAGTCCACCCTAGTAATACTTCCTCCAGCAAGGCCATACTCCCCAACCTCCCCAAACAGCACAACCATCTGGGAACCAAGTATCCAAGCACTGGAATCCGGGGGGTGGGGGGGACTTGTCTCATTTAAACCACCACTGTAAATGAAAATTAAAATAAATAAAAGCCAGTGTGACATAGAGAGCTTCGGTCAATTTCCCCTCTTTGCTGAGATGGATTTAGATCCAAATTCTCCATGAAATACTTCCTAGAGCAAATTGATGATGGGAGAACTGCTGTTTGTGTCTCCAGATGAAACCTGGTATGTATGATTGGTCAATATTGGTCTGTGAGAGATTTCTGCACAAATATCAGAAAGGGTGGCTCATCCTTCTGGAGTTTCCCAGACATCCATGTTAAGTGTAACCAGCCAACAGTCCACAACCCCAGAGAATCAAAACAACAAGGAAGACCCTAAGAGAGACAAACATGGAACTACATAGGAAGGAGAAAAAGGCAAGATCCCCTGAGTATACTGGGAGGTGTGGGGGTCACGGGAGAAGGTAGAAGGGGAGCGGGAAGGAAGGGAGGGGGAGCAGAGAAAAATGTATAGCTCAATAAAAACAATTAAAAGAAAAAGGCCACGAACAAAAGTGTTGCCCCAAGGACCTCACCCACTAATATGCAAGACTAATTTGCAAGACCGTTAACTTCTGTGAGTGGATCCCAGCACCCAAGGCTCTGATGTGCCCTGGTCCTATATACCCTTTGTCTGCATATTCTTATCTTACTAATGCTTGAATAGCTCACGTCAGCATCATTAACCTTAGCTTGAGTAAGTTCACTCTCCTAAGTTTCAGTTCAGGTTGGCTGACATGGGGTATTCATGAAGTTCTCTGGGCCTCATGGGAGGATGAGGGTCTAGTGTTCCAGTGACACTATGGCGAGGCATTGTGACACTCCCTTCCCAGTAGGCAGCTTGATTGGAGAGTTTCTCTTGGGATCTGTTCCTTCATTACTCCAGCATTATAGGCAGCAATGAAGCATAGCCAGCCGCCAGTGGGTGGATCACCACCCAGCATCCTCTCTTGTAGGCCTTTAGTTTTCATTTTACAGGTTTTCCAGTCCTTTCTTTTTCTCTTTTCTACAGATGTACAATATTTTCCTTATGTTCCTGCAAATAAAAGACTGGCCTTGAGGTCAGGGGGCGGAGCTAGCCACTAGCTAAACATAGAGGCCAGACAATGGTGGCACACACCTTCAATCCCAGCACTTGGGAAGAGGAAGCAGGAAGATCAGAAGGCCACCCTGGGCTACTTGAGCTTGACCCAGTCTAAAAGAAAAATAGAGCCAGGAGGTGGAGGATCATGCCTTTCATCCCTGCACATGGGATGCTCAAACCTTTGATCCCAGCATATGGGAAACTCAGTCACACTACAATTCAAGCACTAGGTAGAGACAGGAATATAAAGTGGATGGAGATAGGATCTCACCCCATTCAGCCAGAGAATTCTTAGAGACAGGATCCCTATTCAGTGTGAAGAGTCAGAGATAAGACGTTTCTGGTGGTTGGCTGTTCGGCTTCTCTGATCTTTCAGCTTTCACCCTAATACCTGACTCCAGGCTTTTATTTAATAAGACAAAATAGATTCACGCTTCATACAGATTTTCCTTTTCTCTTTCCCCGGCTGCTTTGTTCAGGGTTCTGGGCTTGTCTGTGAATTCCCTTATAACGTTACCATTCAATATGTCTAGGTTTTACCTAGTCTCTTAGAGTCCGAAAATTCCTCTGATCCTCTGTTGTCACCCCACACTTTTCACCTCTGTCTGGAATCACAGATGTTTTCTTTCAGATTTATTAGAGCATCAGAAAGTGCTGCCTGTCCCTACTCGGCCCCCTTCCTTCTTCCCATGACATTCTCATCGTTTCAGAATATAACTGGGCACAGCAGGCTAAGCCAGTCTTTGAGTACTGTCCCAGCATGTCAGGTCAGTAGGCTGGTGGCAGAGGAGCTCTGCTACTCCTCACTTAAGTCTAATGGGATATTGATTTTCTCCCAATCTCAGCAGGCTCTCCCAAGAAATCAATATCTCACTTGCGGCGAAGCAGACAGAGATGAAATGGAAGGCCTTGGGATGATAAGGCTGTCACCAACAAATCAAGAATGCTTCAAAGATGGCAAACAAGACACCATCAGAGAAGGCAAAGCACCACAGAGGAGGGGGCAAGCAAAGTCAATGCAGAAAACAATAAGGGAGCGGGAGGAGGGAGAAGAAGAAACACAGGTCTTAACAATGAAGCCCTCCTGAGCCAGGGAAACCCTTGCCAGGGTTAGAAAGAGGAGAGAGAGACATTGGTTCTGACAGAGGAGGCACAGCTTTTGTCTATTTTTTTTTTAAAGTAGGAAGTTGGCAGGAGAGCATGCTGGTGAATCAACTGTCATGAATTTCAGTCCCAGCTCTAACACTCACTAGCTGGGTCACTTGAGGTGAGGTACACATATACTGCCACACTTTACTCCCCACGTTATGAAGTTAGGACAAAATATATTTCTTTTAAATCTGCAATAATTAAGTTATATATTACCAAGGATTGGACTGAGAAAGCAATCAACAAGTGGACAAAGAACATGCACACATTCCTGTTAGGCATGGCAGGACAAGGAGATCTGCCCATTTATTTTCCTTACCAATATTCTGCAAAAAATATCTGCGAGTAATAAAATACATTAAATAGCATCATAATGATTAAGAGAACATGAAAACTGTGCATTTCTGAGATCCTGACATAGAGTTAGAAATTTGGAAGCAATGGAAAAATTGGTAATGGGTTGGTAAGATAGAGTATTCCAAAGTTCGTGTAGAGGGAGATATTGATGAGAAAACTTCATGCCCACAGAATCTAACCATCCCTAGAATTGAATACTAAGGTAGCTGAAGTCAGAGGGACTGACTGAAAAGATGTAGCCCTCCGTTCGTTCTCTATTCTACTACATAAAATACCAGCAACATCGAGAATCCGTATCAAATATATCTATATCCTCCAAATAACTTAGTAATAGAATAGAATGTTTAATCAAAATGAATACAATAAAATAAAACTTGAAAAGCATTGAAATTATGTGGAAAAATGAAAAGTGCACAGACGTCAATGAGGTTACACCAAGTCAGGAAAATCATAAAGAAAAAACAACAACAACAAAAAAAATAGAAAACTACCAAAGAAACAATTTCTTTTCAAATACAAGTTTCTAAGGTGAAAGGACTCAAAGAGTGGGAAGACATAAATGGGCGACAGACGTAGACAGCAATAACGTGTGAAATTACAGATTACCAGACTTAAGTGAATGACCCCGAAACCTGACAGACAATGGAAAGCATAAACTATAAGAATCAAAAGGTACAGGCCCTCTACAGAGCAACCCGGAGTGTTACACAGTAGTGGGGTAAGGCTTTCCAGCCATGAAGGGAAATAATTTTAAATCTAAAATTTGAGACCCATCCAGAGAACTAAAATTGTGTGAAGCTGAGAAAACTCATACTTGAAGCTATCAGAAACAGAAATGCCCAGACAGCTTTTCCTAAACAATTTCAGAAGCCTGTGTTCTAATAAAATAAGGCCATAATACAGGGCACCAGGGAGCAGGCAAGCCGTATAGTGGAAGAGCGTAGGCAACCCCACCTGAGAGGAAGAGCAAAGTTCCAGGATTCTAAACTGTGTCATGAGTCGGCAGGACATTTCCCACAGGAAGTGGGAAATAGAGGAGCCTGGAATGGAGTCTACTAGAACAAAGCTGCTCTCAATAGAACAATCAGGGTGAGGGAGAATTTTCGAGGTCCTTGAAGAACAAGGTTTCACTGAGGGTAACCACGAATTACAAACTACGTAAGGAAATAAAGTTGCCGTGTTAAATCACATCAGATAGAGTCATTACTTATGACTGAACCAAAAGCAGTGGCAGAACCACTGGAAGGATTTGGGGTGGGTGAAAAGGAAACAGACATGAACAGGAAACCATCTAGTATAGCCGACAACATGCATGTTTGTCTGTATACCATAGACTAAGACAAAATAATAGAAAACTTCGATTTATATCCTTGGAAATGAGGGAAATCAGAGAATATGAGGTTTGGATAAAGAGAGCTACATTCTAATTCTGATGCTGCCGTAAGCTAAGCAGATGATCCCAGGAAATAAATTACCTTCTCCAGCACCTGCTCATGCTTCGTAAAGGTTGGGGGAAGCTGATACGATGAATAATTGAATCACTTAGGAAAAAATCTGTTTAAAAGAAAACATGCATTTTATAAAGCCTCATTAATATTAGAATTCCCTGTGGCCTTGTAGTAACAATTTCTAAGGACTTGTGAAGTTAGATAACTCTGGAGTAGCAACCACATGCTCCTGCATAGACACTTAACATGCAGATGAGAAATTTGAGTGCCTGCAACAGTCCCCTAAATGTGATTCCTAAGGCTCCAGTCTACACCCATGAAAACAGAGTTCTCCTAAGAGACTCCCGTGAGTCTTCCTTGGTGTCTCCTTATGCTTAGTGACCCTGATCCAACAGAAAGCAAGCGGCTTTGTCAAGATGTAGGGAGCAGTTTTACCAGCAAATTCTCTCACAGTTCTTATTGAGAGGACAATTTTTTAATCAAATTTCTCACTGTACCCAAGTTTGTTTTGTGAACTTTCTCCTAGGATCCTAGGGGCTTTTTAATTAATAGAAACTGCCATTAATTTTCATTATCTCAGTCCTTAGCAAAGTGCCCGCCTTCAGATACAGGAGAAATTCACAGAATGACTTGGAAATGAATGGATGAACATTAACACATGTATGTCAATCAGTATTCAAGTCAAAATCACCAAAGCTGTATTTTCCAAAAAATTGTGTCCCCCTACAGTCATTTCTAAAAATTAGACCAAAGCACCTGCAATTGCTACAAGTCCCTTGGATGTCCCTGATGTGAAAGCCTCATCACGAATCACTCACTGTCAGTGGACAGATCAGTGGTCTGGATGCAAAGATGAGGTCTGATGTATCCGATAAACACTGAAAAGCTTTCCTGGGGCTGTAGGAATGGCTTAGCATGTTTACTGCTCTTGTAGAGGGCATGTTTTAGCATGCACCTTGTGACTCACAACTGCTTTTAACTCCGGTTCTGGGAGGTTTGATGTTCACTTTTGCCCCCACCCCAGACTTCTATGTACACGAAGTACACAGAAACTTAGTCAACAAGCACATAGACACAAAAATGAAATGAACGAACAAATGTTTTAAAGAAATTCTATAAAGCTTTCTTAGAACTCTGTTCTTTATTAGCAAACACAGATAAATCCAATAACCGTCATGTAGGCCTCAAATGACAGTACCAAAAACACATGCGATGACCATGCAAAAGAAAATCACTAAGGAGAAAGGGTGGAAGACCCTTGATGATCAGAGCCACGGACTAATGTCAGGTTCTTATTGGATTCTCGGTAGCATTACCAGAGTTTGCAGTCCCAGTTTAGGCCGGAGGGCGTTAATGGAGAACGAGGCCTCCTTCACCTTCATTTCTCCCTCCTGATTCCCCATTCCCCATCTATACAACAGGGCACAGCAGCAATCTCCTTATTGTGTTGTGTCTGGAGAGCTTTCTAGAAAAAAAAGGAGTTCCATGCTGTAGAGTCCTTCTGAGAAAAGCAGAAGTAATTTAATTTTACTCTTCTGCAGAATTCCCCAAGGACAGAAATTGTCCACAAAGGACAGGGAGAGAATAATACAGTACACTAATCTTCCAAGAGTGTCCTTGAAAGGCATGGCAGTAAACAATGCTCTTCTGTTCAATAGCTTCTGCTAAAGCCATCACCTCTCTGTAGCAGACATGGTGTTGGGTGACAGAGACACTCATGGACGATGGTAGGGCCCAAACTCTAGAAGAAATAATTACTACATAAAGTTTGAAATGAAGGAAGAGATGACCTGTGGTAAGAGATAACCAGATATCAAGCTGAGTTCTGCAGGGAGAGAACTATGTGCATAAAGACAGGAAGATATTCTTCCAAGCAGAAGGGTACGAAGGCTAAGAGGTGACTTCATGCAATGAAGCAAAATTATGGAGAAAGATGAATTTAAAACAAAGAGCTCCGGGGAAACAGGTCAGAGGGTCTCTATGGGAGTTTGGAGGAACCTAAAGGATGAGTAACAGGTTAAAGAAAGGATTAGTTTAGCTAACTGCACATGAAAGGCCTCCAAACAAGATGATGGCATTTGAGCATTGAGGTCCAGCCCCATCAGGTTTGCAATCTCTGGGTGGCATGAAGACACAGATCCATAACAAAATGGAAATCTAAAGAATGGGAAGAAATTAACTCCTGGAGGTAGATATCCAAGCAGAAATAAGAACCCCCAAAACAAATTCTGGTTGTATTTAATAATCCTTTGAATGAAGGAATGACCAGTGTGGTCTACTGGTAAAGTCTAGAGTTTATTTAGTTATAACTTGCATCTGGCTGCAAACAAGCAGTTGTTTCGTCTCTCTAACATCCCAGAATTTTATGAGCTGCTCTAATTACTTACAGTTTTATGAAGAAGGGTTTTTGTGTTTCAGATGAAGCTTGAGCTAGGTGGAGCCTTGGGAGAAACTTTAGCCCTTGGAACTCCAAACAGGCGTGCTTATGTCTGTTTTTTCTTTCTTTTTTTATATATTAAATGCAAATATACTGCCTGTTTTTTCTTTAAAAGTCTATAGAAATAATCATGATGGAGAGTTAGGGAATAATTAAAGGAGAACGCAAAGTGGAATTTTGAGTGGCTAGGGAGGTAGATCCATAGATAAAGTACTTGCCTTGCAAGCATGAAGAAGGAAGTTCAGAGCCCCAATACCTCTATAAAAGCTTGGCGGGTATGATGAGCCGCCATAATCCTAGCACTGGAGAGACAGAAACGAGGGATCCTTTAGGCAGGTTGAGTAGTGAGACTAGCTGGGGTCGGAAAGAGACCCTGGCTCAACAAGTAAGGCGGGAAGTGATTGTAAAAGACACCTGATAGTGAGTCTGGGCCTCCCCATGCTTGCACACTCTCTCACACTTGTGCAGCCACACATTTGTGAGCTCACATATACACATGCACACAACACACATGCAGACAAAACAAAAGACAATCCAATTCTTACAGATCCCATTAACTCTAGCCTTCCTCTAGATAAGTTCATTTGAGCATAACTTTTCCTTCCCTTCCCACAGGGAGCTCATTCCCATGAGAACCATCTCTAAACCCATACAGCGTATCTCCACAGGGAAGCATGGCGGCAGTGGGAGATTTTACCAAGCTGTTTGGCAAAGTTCTTTGAGGTTTGCTTAAAGCAGCTCCCCCATTCTCTCCTCTCCAATTCTGATACTCAGTACTTTCCCCCAGTCATATTCTAGCACTCTGAATGTGCTGCAAAAAAAGATTTAAGAAATTTAAGACACTAAGGGGGTAGTCACAGAGAATTCCATGATTTGATTGACAAGATTGTTAGAGAAGCCTTTGGAATTTGGGTGCAATGGTGGCATGGAGGTGTGTTATTTCATGTACGGTGTTTGAAAATTTCATGCTTGAATATAATGTGTTTTGATCAAGTCGATTCCCTATTCTTCTGACTCTAATAACTCCTCTATTGTCCATATCTGCTCTATTCTCTCCAAATTCCATGTGTTCATTAGAAAAAAATAATGCTAAAAACACTGTCTTAGTGAGGGTTTCTGTTGGTGTGAAGAGACACCATGACCACGGTAACTCTTATAAAGGAAAAACATTTAATTGGGGTGGCCTACATTTTCAGAGGTTTAGTCCATTATAACCATGGTAAAATGAAAGAGGGTGGCAAGCAGGAAGACATGGTGATGGAAAAGGAGCTGAGAGTACAATGTCTTGACTTGCAGGACATAGGAAGTGGTCTAGCTCACCGGGGGCAGCTTGAACATATATGAGACCTCAAAGTCCACCTCCACAGTGACACCTAATCCATCAAGGCCACACCTCCTGATAGTGCACTCCCTTGGGGGGCCATTGTCTTTCAAACCACCACAAACACTGAGTCTACTTAGTACTGCCTGTACATGCACAGATGTAAGGCCATCTACTGGAGCCTGGTAGCCGCTCAAGGACTGAATTCCTGAAGAAAACTGACTTTTCCTTTCCCAGAAGCCATCTATTGCCAATAGCTTCTCAGCTAGAAGTAAGACTTCATGCCCATCTTCCCTCTGTATGCTGAGACTGGATCTGGCTTGATCTTACACAGGTCTTCTGCATGCTGTCACAGCCTCTGAGTCCATATGTGCCACGGATTTTTGTTTGTTTGTTTTTGTTTTTTGAGACAGGGTTTCTCTGTGTAGCTTTGGAGCCTGTCTTGGAACTCACTCTGAGTTCAGGTTGGCCTTGAACTCACAGAGATTCACTTGCCTCTGCCTCCTGAGTGCTGAGATTAAAGGCATGCACCACCACTGCCTGGCTTGTGAGGCTGTTTTGTTGTGTCCAGAAAACATTATTTTAGTTCATCCACTGTTTCTATCTCTTACAATCTTTCCTGTCCCATCTTCTGCAATGATCCCTGAGTCTTGAGAAGAAGGGGAGTAATATGGATATCCCATTTAGGACTGAGTACACTAAATTATCTTCATATTGATCAGCTGTGTTAAATGCCATCCACTGAAAGAATACATTTTTAAATGCATTTTTATTGAAAATAGATTCTTCTCTCATATAATACATCCTGACCACAGTTTCCCTCTCTCCACTTTTCCCATCTCTTCTCTTTCCCAGATCTGCCCTCACCCCTCTGTTTCCTCTTCAAAAAAGAGCATGCCTCCAATAGACAGTCAAATAGAACAAAGCAAGATACTATAAGATGAAACAAAAGGCCTTTATATCGAGGTTGGACAATGGAACCCAGTAAGAGGAAATTCTCAAGAGAAGGCAAAAGAGTCAGAGATACACTCAGTGCCACTGTTAAGATTCTCACAAAAAAAAACCACTAAGTTAACAACCATAACATGTTGGCAGAGGTCCTGATGCAGACCCAAGCAAGCCCCCCTTGCCATCCTGCTTAGCTGATTCAGTGGGCCATGTTCTACTGGTGTCCTCCATCCCCTCTGATCCCTACAATCAATCTTTCCTCCCCCTCTTCCCAGGGGCTCCTCATTCTCCTAGGGATGGGACCCAATGGAGACCTCCATTTAAACTGTTCTTCCCCAAAATGTCTGAAATTTTTTTCTTTCTTTTTTTATTTTCCTTTTGGACTCAGGACTGAACCCAGAGACCTGCATTTGTTGGGCAAATGTTCAACCACTGAGGTAAATCTCCAGCATTATTCATAATTTGATGGTATTATTAGAAGGTGGTAGAAACTCTCAAAGTTTGGGTGTACTTAGTATAAGTAGGTCATGAGGGATGTACCCAAGAAGAGTATTTCTTGTCCATGTTTCTCCTTTTTCTTGGCCTTTCTCTCTCTTTCCTGGTCATCCTTTTCTTCTCTTTTTGCCTTTTTCCCTTGACCTTACCCACTCTATCTTTGCTCCTTTCTTTTCCTGGCTCACATGATATTGCTCTCACCTTAGTCAAAGAACCATGGATTGAGACCTCTGAAACCATGGGCTGAGAAATATGTGTAGACCTGTCTTCCTTCTGAGGTGTTTCTGTCAGGCAATTTGTCACAGAGAAAGAAAAACTTATTTCCATTGCATGTGTCTCTCTCATTAGACCTGAATTTTCTGGAGAACAGACTCATACATTGTCATTTGTGTCTGCTGCACAGTAAGTAGTTATTATAGAAGGCCTCAATAGGGGAAAGCTACAAGTTAGCCCAATGTGGTGCTTGGGTGACTAAGCTGGGCTGTGAGTGCTCCAATATTGAAATCTCACCTTTACTAGAGGCCAACCATGGGTACGCTGGCTAGGCATTTACACTTTCTACTTTAAACTTTAATGCCCTTACCTGTAAAACAGAAAATTGAGAGCAGCTTCATTATAAACTTGTCTGAAGAGAACCAATAGCACAGTATTTTATACAAACCCATAACACCTTAATAAGAGAAACGCTATTCCTATTATAAAACATCCATGGCAAACTTCAAAAAAGAACAGATGTTGAACAATTCAGGGACTGCAGTCTACAAGTTGGTACAACTAAGGTTTGCTGGCTGCCAGGCCTCTGTAGTTGTAGCAGAAAAGGTACCATCAACAATTTGTAAACCATAAGCACAGCTCTGCTCTAATAGAAGCTTAGGTTAATACAGAGGTGGCCTATATTTGGCCCACAGGTCATAGTTTACCGACACTTGCTAAGTTGTCTGAATATTAATCATTTATGAATGGAGCATATTGGAGATGATTGATCTAGGCAGTGGAGAAATCAAAGGAATTCCTGTTCAGGGTGAGTTTCAGCATATGGCATATAAACTAGGCTCCTCTGAACGAATCTAGAGATGCAATGCTGTCATTTTCTAAATGTGAGAAAGCAAAGGTTGGAGGGCTAAGTTATAAAAGCATGGACCACGAAAGACAGAGTGGCAGGCACAACACTGTGCCTTCTAGTCACCAAGCTATAGTTACATTCGCTAATAATCTCCTTCCCTCTCCTGAAATGGGATGTCAGCCTATGTAGAAAATTGTAAGCACAAAGGTAGAGAATATTTAAAAAATAATTAGGTAAAAATTAAAATTCTATTATTAATTTATGCTGATCCATAAGCAGATTGGTAGCTTGAATTTGTGAGTCAGACTTAAGCCACTCTCAAACTCAGGAAAAGATTTCCATTTCTCAAGTAAGGCATTAAGAGTCTATCGGAAGTAATTATTCAGATGGTGGTAGTACAGACTGGTAGTCATTATGGAACCAGTCAGAACTATTAAACACACCCATAATCTCCTTTAAATTACACTTTCTAACTTCAGTCCGACTTTGGATTTCAAATAGGTCTCATCCTTTTACGTTCCCAAGTTCTAACAGTTCCAACCAGAAGACCTAAAAATACAGGGTAAAATGTATGAGTAGGTTAAAAGGCAAGGCCAGATAAATCAGTCTATCTACATCCTATAATTCCATCTAAATTCACAGGAGCTGAATGGATAAACTGATGTATTTTCCTTAGGGCCTTGTTAAAAAAAATAATGGTTCTTTGAACACATTATAGACTTAAGGTACACCATTCAAAACACAGATCCTGAAAGAAATCACCTGATGAACTGTGCTCATCAATGAATACACAAAGGATGATCGAGGTTTCTTTTTTCACACTTTGACATTGGAAAGCTAGAAAGAATCAGAGATGGCTTATTACTTGATTTAATAGAAAGGGGTTTAAAAATAATGTGCTATGCTCAGCTCATTAAAAAAAGAAATTAGAATTGTTATTTGCCCATACCCAAGTGCAATTATCTATGCAATTCCAGTTTGTATAAATTCAAGTTTTATATCTGTTTATTTTCTAGACTCCTGTAAAATAAATTATGTGTGATGCTATCCTTGAAAAGGCGTCCAGAAAACTCACCAATCTTAACTGCTCTCTATGCCAGCTTCAAAATAGCTTAAAAACAATAAATTAGATCACTAAGCTTAATGAAACACAGAAAACTTTCCCTTTACAACAACAGCAACAACATAATTCTAGACTAGCATTCCCACGGCTCTGTTAAGTGTTTAACATGCTACATGACTTAGGAGCTGCCCCTCGGTATAGTTGCCTCTTAGAAGCAACAAGAAAAACCAAAACAACAACAAACCAGCTGCCTGTTATGACACAGTGTCAGACTATAGACCACACCTTGAGTTTTAAAATACACTATAATTAAGTATAAAGAAATCCGTATTAAAATAAAGGAATAAAATAAATATCCAATTTTAGGGTGCTCACCTAGGCTTCAATTTTTATTTCTTTTGAAAGATAGTAATGCCTACAATAACTGAGTGGACTCTTACTCAAAAATTTTTGTACACAGTTAACAACAGGGGCTGGAGAGATGACTCAGTGATGAGGAGACCACCCATCTCTTCTGGAGGATAGGGGTTTGAGCCCATATCAGACTGCTCAAAACTGCCTGCAACTCCATTTCCAGTAGATGACCTAACACCCTCTTTTTGTCTCCACTGGCACCTACACACTTGTGGCACACAGATACACATAAAAAATAAATAAATAAATCTTTCAGAAAAATGAAGTCAACGAATATCAAAATTTAGAGATTATTGGTGTGGATTCAGAACACACAGGAAGTTAAAGTCTAAGAAATTCTATAGCAAAGACAGCAGTGAACTTGTTTATCTTCACCCTTTTCTGGACCACATTTATGGTAAGCTATATTCTTATTTGAAAGGTAAAGAAGCCTAATGCCAGCAGGGTAAATATGAGCATATTCAAGGAATGTTACATAGTGTGTAGAATCATGCATGCATCCAGAAAAACAATCCACCTTGATCTTCCAGGATGAACTTCAAACCACACAAAGACACAGCTGTTTCTAGCCTCCACCTAGAACAGGCCTTGTTGTTTTTGAAGCAGCAAAGAACTCAACTGTTCACGGGTAGAGCAGCGACTGATTATGGCAAGCACAGGCGCCTAAAACCACTCCACTTCCCACGGATCAGTCTTCTGCCATCCTGCTCCATTAAAAAATAAAAACAAACAAACAAAAAACAAAAACAAAACAAAAAAACAAAAAAAAAACGGACCCTGCATCCTACCATCCTACCTTTGTTGTCTAATTGCTCACTTTCTAGTCCATTTGATGGAATCTAGGTCATGAGGCTATGTCCTAGTTCCAGAAGAAGCAATAGTGGAAGATAAGAAAAAGTGAGATGTTTCAGTGGGCAGTGGCAATTGCTGCCAAGTCTGACAGCCTTCCATTCCTGGAACCCGCAAGGTGGAAGGAAAGAATTGCTCCCAAAGGTTGTTCTTTGACTTCCACACACACACAATAAATAAAAGGAATAAAACTATTATAAATAGCATATGAAATGTGCTTGCCAAGAACGCACAAAGCTGAGAGTTTAGTTCAATCGTATCACCTCATGAAATCACGTGGGGTGGCACATGCTGGTAGTCCCAGAGCTTAGAATGTTGTGGCAGAGGGGAAAGCAAAGCAAAACAAAATAAAAGAGCCATAGGTTTTTCCTACATAGGTGAACTAAAGAAAAAAAATCCCTAAAGATAATAAATGTGCTTAGCACTTACTAAAATGTAAAAAGAAGTTGCTGCAGTCTACAATGTCCTCTCTTCTACTGCAGTAAGCAGCACAGTCTCAGAAGGCACAGCCAAGCACATTCATCCTCTAAGCAGAAAGCGCCCACAGGCATATTTACTTTTAAGCTAAATTGGGGAGATTTTAATTTAAAATAGTTGCTTCCCAATGCACCTACTGATCTCAGATCACTCTTGGAGGTATGGGCTTAGGGAGTCACTATGCATAAAACAGAAATCGTTGAGGAAATCAGTCAGAAATAGGGCTCGGGGTAAAGGGAAACAAGAACAGAAGACTGGACTTTCCTCTGTGGATTTGGCTCATCCTCAGTATTAGACAGATAACACATGCTCCAGTGTTTCCCAGCCACCCTTTCATTACCTCGTGTCCTACTTATGAACGCAACTGCATCTGAAGCACTATACTTGTAGAGTAAAAGGGAGTGAGTGGGGCAGAAAGAACAACAACAACAACAAAGGCTTAGATACAGGAGGACTTCTCTCACCAGAGTGCATCTGTGTGTGCCTCAGAGCCAAACACAAAGAGTAAAAACCAGACTACAAACAGGCTATGGCAACAATCAGTAGGAGTGTGTGTGTGTGTGTGTGATAGTAGAGTCAGATGTAATACATCTGGGAAATCCAAATACATTTTCACAAATATTACAACTTCAGAAGGTGCTGAGAAAGCTAATCCCAAAGCTATATAAGAGGGAAGACTCAGAGAACGGGCAGCAGTAATACATCAGGTGAACCTGTTAGCTGTAGTACGGTTCAACAACACTTGAGATGAGCCCAGAAGGCAGGACCCCAAACTTTTAATATGAAAGCACATTATGAAGATTTTATATGGTCACAGGAAGGCAAAAAGACACGGATCGTTAAAGTAAATAGACAGATAGACTGAGTTACTGGGCAATTTACACATGTAAATGTGCAGTCCCAACCAAGAATATGCAGTTTCAATAATTATTTTGAATAAACCAGGAATGTTTGGGGGACATGGGAACTGTAACATTTGAGGGAACAATCATATGTATGCTCCCTAGAGAATCCAGAGGGAGCATTCATTCAGGCAGGCTGCACAGAAAATCTGATTTAGTAAAGATCATTTTTCTTTTCTTTGAATTTAGTGTAAAAAGAGACAATTTAAAGATTAGATACACCATTATATATACATACATATATATTTATATATACAAATATATATATATATATTTCTTTTAAAATTCATTAGTCAGCCAGGTGCTACCATATTGTTCGAGCAATAACAACAGGTACAAAGGCTCTCACAGAAATTTGCTGCAGAAAATGTAAGGCTAAGACAGGAAATCCTCCTCAGCGATAGAGTCAGCAGCAGGGCAGAGAGTGGTTTCAATCACAAGCTCTAGTTTCATTTAAGAAAGGGCAAGGCTGAGCCGCCTTTAATCCCAGTACTCGGGAGGCAGATGCAAGAGGATCTCTGTGAGTTCGAGGCCAGCCTGGTCTAAAAGAGCTAGTTCCAGGACAGGCTCCAAAAGCTACAGAGAAACCCTGTCTCGAAAAACCAAAAAAGAAAGAAAGAAAGAAAGAAAGAAAGAAAGAAAGAAAGAAAGAAAGAAAGAAAGAAAGAAAGAAGAAAAAGAAAGGGCAAGGCGGCTGCTGTGGGCAGGATTTCTACAGGATGCATCCATGAGGGTAAGCCAGAGGGTGTGGCTTTGGTTCGTTAGCAGTTTTGAAGATGTAAAAGGAGAACAATGGAAATCAGATGTTCGTCGCCAGATGATTATGATGTCATGCAAGAGACCTCTAATTGTTTAAAGATTTCCTTTATAAAAAGCTTTCTGTTGGACATGTCTCCTGATCCCAAATGCCATCAAAGAAGAAACTGTTTGCTGTCCCCAAATGCTGCCATCTCAGGACCAAACAGCAGTCTTATCTGGGACTTGGCTGTATAAAGGTTGCAATGCTGCACTCAACAGTCAGCAGACGTTTATCTCAGATCGGTGAGCAGCTTGGCACTTGACTTTGTCAACGATGCGTATTATTTCAGAGGCTCCTAATATTGATGGCGGACGTTAATCCAATGTCCGCAAGTCCTTTGCTTTAGGATGCTCAGAAGGGTGACTCCAGTGACAAGGCTTACAGAGAAGTAGAGTGTGGATTCTGTGTTTCACCGCAAGGTCTTGTACTCTCTTGGGCACTTGACTTGTGAAGTCCCACATTTGTCTACAGTCTCTCTTCTAACTTAAGACTAGTGGAAATTTGGAGGATTAGAAATGCGATGCTTAAGTGGGAGGGTCAGCCAGACCTTACATTAAGGAACAGAGTGTTCTCGAAAATATAGAGTTTCATGCTGCAGTGCTTGAACCAAGAATGCCAAAGTGAAGGGAGAAAAACAAAGTTAAGAAAGTTCATAGACCCCAAAGCGATTCCAGCCCTCCCTGTAGCTCCTTAGTTGTCAATCACCATTCAGCAGATTATAGGTTTTATTTATGCTGTGTTATGGTTACCTATGAAGACAAGATTGGATCTGTTTACCAGATATCTGCAGGTCCAAGCGCACAGAGCTTGACTGATGAGGAAGAAATACTTGATGGTTTTTATTGAGTAATAAAAGACAACTTCTTCATAGAAATCATTCAGTCCAGTTTACCCTTAGCTATTAAAAGTAATCCAGAAACTCATATCTCTTTATGCCTAGATGAAGAGTTCAAAAGGAGGAAAGGTAGGGAGGAAGAATCTGAAGGATAATGCCTCAGGGAAAACAGCGAGCAAGTTAGTTCATATTTTGGAATGAAAAAGAAAATCCAGGCTAACATCCAGGGTAAGATTGCAGCTGGTATACTTCTGTGTGCTAAGAACCAAGGGAAGAATAATATGCAATGGTCAATTAAGGACTAAAATAGCTGGAGAAGTGTGTTAAAACACGAGAGCCATTTTAAAAAGAACAACACTGGGAACTGAGGCACAATAACCTCTACATACAAGCAAATCCTAGCGGCAGCACATAGATGGGCCAGGTGCTGAGAGTGCCCTGGAAATCACTGTAACAACAAACATTTCTAATGAAACATTTTATTTCTTCTACCTATTTTAAAATATATAGCTATATTTCAGATATATAATAGATTATCATATCTATAGACAGACTACTATGTAACAGACTACTCCAACCCACTTTCAATGTTGGCTATTCAAGAAAATTTCCCTACAATTCTCTGGGGGCATGTACAAATGTCTATAATGAAGTCTACATATGAACTCCATAGGTAAAGAGACAATACCTGCGTTATGCACACCTGAATCCCAAACAATTATCAAAAATCTAAATATCTGTTTTACACTAATTAACAAAAGTAGAACAACCATGACTGAAACGATATAGACTGAAATCCTAAAAATTTAAAAGAAGTATTTAAATTCACATAGAAAATTTTAAAAAATACAACAAACTAAGGTGATGACTATGCTAAGGGTCCTATGTTGATTATTTTCTGATGAAGAAATGATTGCATGACATAAATTTATATATGTATTAAATATCAATTAAAAGTGAATTGAATTAAACAAATCTACTTTGAAAGATAATTCCTTCTAATGCTGAGATTTAAAATATAAGGGAGCTGAGAGTGAGAGTAGAAAAGGAAACTTGTAGTAACAAATCAGAGATTAGTGTAAGGCACAACTTCAAGTGCATTGCCTTTTGTACCGCAAAGGATGCTGGGTCTTCCAGCCGTGCATATGCTGCCCCTTCCTGGTACTTCCCAGTCTCCCAGGAGAACCATAAATACCAAGTTATGCTATGTGCTCCATGTTTGTACTATTCTCTTTTTTACCCTATTATTAGAGTATTTCCTATTGTGGTCCTATATTATTGTCGTCTCTTCATTCATATGACAAAGTGTGACACCTGTCATGCAGGGGAGTGGCTTTAAGAGCCACAGTGTGAATTTAAGAATGTAACAACATAGGATGTCACATCCATTTCTTTCATTTTCTATGGCATCATAGGACATTGTAAGGACTAAATACAAGCACACTTGTAAAACACACCTGGTGTATAGTGAGCTCACAAAAGTTGTACACAGTTATAAACTACAATCAGTGTGGCCATATACAAGTGGTTTTGCTTTCTTAGTCATAATCGTCTTAAATAGTAGATAACAATTTCTTTCCCACCCACTGGTTACCTTGCCATGAGACAGAGCATAAAGCAATTTACAAATTCTATGTCACTGAACAGAAACATCACAGTAATCTATGATAATGATAATGGTTATGTGTCCAGCTCTTCATGAATCTCACTCTACTAAACTCTCCGTTTAAAGTGACATTACCTTGGCTGAAGTTTCAAACCATCCTACGAAACCATGCTCCTTGCAGAACTGGTCCATCTTGAGTCCGTTGTTCACAAGCACGTCCTTCCCCTGGTCACATTTGTTGGCCAACAAAACCACTGACACTGGCTTACCATTAGGGAGAGTTAACTTTGAGTCTAAATCATTTTTCCACTTTGCCACTGCTTCAAATGTGGCTGGCCTGGTGACATCGAAGACAATAAATGCTCCCATAGCTTCTCGGTAATAGACTCTTGTCATGTTTCCAAATCTTTCTTGACCTGTCACCAAAAGGAAACAGAATTCAGAAAGTTATTAAAATTGGAATCATAATATTCACTAGACTAGATATTCATGGGGACTGAAAAATGAGCAGAAGATGCAAGAGAGAGTACTATTGCTAATCTTTAGAGAGTGGGTAAATATACAATTATATGGTTGTGCTATTTAATCTTTACAGCCAGAAGGAGATCTTTCATTTTAAAAACTGGGATTTTGTATACTGGGCCCGTGAGATGACTCAGCAGTTAAAGACTCTTGCTTCTTAGCCTTAAGTCATGCATTCACTCCCTAGATCCTCCATGGTAAATGGAGAAAATAAACTCCCAAAGCTTATTCTCTGATCTTCACAAGTGTGCGATAATATGTGTGCTTGTGTATTTGTGTGTGTGTGCAAAATAAGTAAATAACTGTGAAAAATTATGAAATATTTATTGAGAAAGTACAGTGTAGTGTGTGATATACTATAACTCTGCTCATACAGTACCTCAATACCTGTATGTGACTATTTACTTTAAATTAATTAATGCTGAATAAAATTTAAATTCAAGCTACAATTCACAGTAGTTAGCTCAGTAACTACACATAGTCTTCTTTGAAGTTCAGGGTAAAATGACAGATTAGAAGTTGTGTTTGAGCCGGGTGGTGGTGGTTCACGCCTTTAATCCCAGCACTCGGAATGCAGAGGCAGGTGGATCTCTTTAAGTGGGAGGCCAACCTTGTCACAAAGCAGCTCCAGATAGCCAAAGCCAAAGCAGAGAAACCCTGTCTCAAAAAAAAAAAACAAATAAAAACAAAACAAGGAACAACGTCTGTGGGATTGGATAAAAAAAAAAGTTATTATAAAAAGCAATTGATCTTGTAACTGTAAAAGAGAGAACTATGGAAAACAGAAGCGTACTTGGTAGGTTTCTGCCCACAAAGCAATAACCAAGCCAGCACTCCAGCCAAGCCACATGACCTGTATGTACCCTGACAAATTTAGCTGTAGCTGCCTGGGAAGTGGGTTCCTAGGCAACCAACAAAGGAAGAGGTAGAGACAGTCCACGTTTCAGAAACAAGAGGGCAGACATAGCTTTCAGCAAAGAGTGGCCAGCCCACGTAGAGCCAGCTGCGGAGGTAGAGGAAGTGTGCAGAGGTTGTATAGCATGCTCACACCCACTCCTGCCCACTGCCCAGATGAGCTCTAAAGCTCACAGGAAGTAGGAAGTGGAGCTTAGTACAGTATTCCGATGGGTGCAAGCAACACAGGCTGGAGATAACATCGCGAGTGTGGTACCTGACGTCGAAACTTCTCTACAATCCTCAATCTATACTCCTGCCACTGCTTAGACAAGCTATTGAACTTGGTATGGTATTCAGTAGACTCAACAGAAGGTAAATACGAGCAAGCAGGTCTTCCAAACTCCTTTACAATCTCAGTCATAGCAAGTTCTGACAAAATGTACCATCTTCGAAACATCAGAGACAAAGTTGTAATTTGACAGCAAGTGTCAAAGACTGGAAATTATGGCAGAAAGTGGACTTTAGCCGTACAATTTTTTCTCACTTACAAGGACAAACTGACATAAGTTGCTTGAATTATTGACACTATAAATCTCCCCTGCCCACCTATGGAGACTGTTTCAAAAGACAATACAAGGGCAAGGAGAAACCACATCTTCTTAACTACACTTATAATGACTTCTATTTCACAGAAGAGCTATTATTATTACAACTTTTATAAATTAATTTTTTGTTATTGTGTTTTAACCTGGATCTCAGGGAGTTTTTATTTTCAATAAGCTTTTATGACTGTCCTTCCTCTATACCTAAAATATTTCCTCTGGTAATTCTCATAACTCTATTTCATATAATTTCCTTCTTATCATTCTATCTTTCCCGCTTCCACATTCTCTCCTCACCCCACTCTTAAATATTTCCTCTAAATGCATTACAAAATATAGTCCATTACCAAGTACCCTAGAGGCACTGTCTCTGAACTCTGTCAGGATTTAAGCAAGAGTACAAATTATCTCCCACTGAAGTTAAGATTGCCACTATATCTATGACTGTGGTTGGTTACCCCTCTAAACAGCATTATAAAACATAACCCTAAGTAAAGCCATCTCACCAGAGAACTAACATGGAAATAAAAGCAATAAAAAGAATAAGGAAAAAATGAAAACTGGGAATACCTCTCTTTTAACACGGGCCGCAAATGTATGAAACAATCCACTCCGACACTTCTACAAGCTCCCAACTCCTCAACACCAGAAACCAAAAATAATGAGATTCCAGAAATGTTAGAAAAAGAGCCCAGAGTCCTACTTTTAAAAAGAATCAGAAACTACAAAGAGAGCTAAAGTAAGCAGATGAATGAAGGAAGGAAATTGGAACCTAGACAAGGAAGGTATTAAGTAGCTAAAGCAGTAACTTGGAGACAAAATTCAAATATCAAGGACTCAGAGAACAATTTCAGAAAGGATATTGAAACTCCCAAAAGAGAATCAAACAGAAATTTTAGAAGTAAAAGAAATAATCAATTAAATAAAGAACAGTGGGAAGCATGTTCAATAGAGAATCTCAAGCAGAAGAACTGAATCAGGAACATAGGACAAAGCTGGGAAAATAACAAATTCAGATTTATATAAAGATGAAATTAATGAACATGACTAAAACATCCAAGAACTATGGGATACGTTCAAGATACAGAATCTAAGAACCCATTAGGTATAAAATGGGTCTGGTAAAGCATAGAGAAATAGAAAATATATTCAGTAAAATTATAACAGAAAATTTCCCATACCTCGAAAGATATTTAAATGCAAGAGGCATTTAGAACCTCCAAATAGACATGACTAGAGAAGAATCCACTTCAACATACCTGTTAAAATGCCAAAGTTACCAAAAAAAAACCCATAAAAGAACATTGAAAGCTTAAAGTTAAAAATATCAGCTCATTACATAGATGAATATATCACAATAAGATCAGCTGTCATAGCAACAACCTTAAAACCCACTGCAAAGCTCCATCACTTATTCTAATATTATCCTAATATGTTCATTGAGATATATAGATTTTAGATCTGACTAATCACATTGCATACTCTCTTTTACTGCAAGTGCTTTACAATGTATTTTAATCATTAAAAAGAAAAGCCATATAACTATGAAATGCTATATTTTAAACCCTCAAAGCAGAAAACAAATCAACAAAAGCTGCTATACACAAGAAAGTCACTCTTAAAATTGACAATCAAAAAGCATTTCAAGATAAGCACAAATTAAGTCAATTATTCCAATCAGGCCAGGAATACAAACTATACTGAAAAGGGAAAATACACAGAGAAAGAAGAAACATGGAGTTGTCAGTAAGCACACAGAAAATAATACAATTTGTTTCAAGAATAGATAAAAGATGGAGAATTGGTAAGGGATCAATCAGGTACAATACAGTAAAGTGAAAACCCTAAAATAAACAGGCAGGAAGAACCAATGACAAAAGAAAACCATGGGAATATCAACTCTCTCTCAGTAACAACCTGAAATGTAAACAGACTCAATTCATCTATTGAAAGAAATAGACCAATTGATGGATTAAAGACAACATTTAGCGAATAAGCAAAAATAAAAAATTAGTACTTTGTGTACTAATTTTTAAAATTTATTTAAAAGAGCCTTTTTAAAATAACCACATATATCTAGTGACTGCTACATTATATGATGACAACACAGGATATTTGAATCAACACAGGTCATTGTATCAGGCAACAGTGCTCTGAACCCGATATACAATGAGGTTACCATGAAAAAGTCTACTCTTGGGAGTTTATATTCTAGTGGAAAGACAAATTAACAAAGTATGTAGTATTATAAAGAGACATTCAAAATCTATTTTGATCAAAGGTAATAGAACTAGTTAGCATATTTTGTATGTTTACTGCCCATCAGAAATATAATTCATATAAAAGACCATGAAATCATAGTTATTATCCTCACTGTTTAGTTTCTTATCATTATTGATGTTGTGGAGATTAGGATCAAATCCAGGATCTCAGAAGTGTTAGGCAAGCACTCTACAACAGGGGTACATTCCCAGCCATTATCCTCAGTATAAAATGAGAAAATTGAGAATTGGAACATGTGTGTAGCTTGCCCATATAAAACAGACGATAAGGTTACAAAGTCAGAATTCAAACCTCAGCTGCTTGAATCCAAAGCTATGTTGCCCATTAACATCAAGTACTGTCAGCTTCTAAGCCACACTCTTGAGCTAACTTGACTCCAGATTTATGTTCTATAAACAGCCAACTCAATCCAATTTTACAGATACTTGCTGGATGTCTACAGAATCTGTGCTAGTCTCTGGTCTGTGTCCTTACAATGTAACAGTGAACCAGTCTCTCCATTAAGGAGTCTACAGTCCATTAGACAAAGAAATAATCTTGGTATTGAAGAAAATCGTTTCCTTTAAAGAATAAAGATTGGTGTGGGAATTAGTTGCAGTCAGCCAGAATCAGTTTTGCTCTGAAAGTCTTCTTAATGAGTATTGGCAAGTTTCTTATACTTTCTCAATTAAGCCCCCCTCCTCTGGAAAGTGTCTCTAAGACTATGAAGATCAGTTTTGTGAGGATGGAAGGCATTAACTAAGCACCCAACAGTCAAAATTTCTCTATTATGCTAAAAATATAATAGAAATATGATATAAGTTTTAAAAAACAGTTTTAGATCAGAATTTAAAACAAAAACACTTAGGTACTTAGCAGAGACAAAAAGTGAGCAAAATCCTATTACCTCTAATTATGTCTGCTAGTGATTTCTGGAGGCAGGGACTAATGAAGGATGGATTCTTATTTTATGAGTCCCAAATCTTTATTTACATGAATCATAAAATTATACAAATCAGAACAAAAATAGGTATGCATCACTTTTCTTAGAATGAATAAAATACTAAAAATGCAATGTATTTAGGAAAATGGATGCCGATATAACATCAAAAAAATACTTTAGATAACCTTAGAACACAAGATTTTGTGCCGGTGAATTTTAACATGAAGTAGTGAATGTTTTGTAGATGATTTTCACATTGCTATTAAAGAAACAATGCTTCCCTAAGTACATCATGGGAAGGGATGGAACTCGACGGCTCTGCCTTAGTATCTGAGCATCTGTTCATGAATGTGTGCTGGAGAGCAGCATTTCATCAGGACCAGCACATGACAATCTGATATTTCTTACATAGGTTGCACCGCAGAGAAAATCAAAACTGTTTCTCACAGTCATTCAGTCAATGAAGGGAAGAGTAAAACATTTTTCATATGACATGCAACCTACGGATGAACTTTCCTTTTTCCCAAATGACCCCTCCTTTATTCTTTTTTAAGGCAAGATACAAATAATGACCTCCTTTGATACTGCTCAGGGCGGGGCATGACGTTTCAGGACAAAAGGGAAAGAAGCCTTCTGTGATCATTCAGAACTCTGAGGGCCTCTAGGCTTGCTAAGGATGTCTTATGATCTCTCTAGAGAGCTAACTAGATGAAGGGCAGTCACGGGTTATTCAACAATCTACTTGTCCAGGGGTTTGCAAAGTAGATGGCTCCCAAGAATGACGATTTTACACTAACATACAGACAAGGATCATATTCAGACTGTGCAAAGAGCAACATATTAGGTATTCTACCCTGACTGGCATTTTCAAAGGACAATGTGTGTGAAAGGGTGTGAATGAATGCATCAGAAACGAGGAGAAGGCAACTTCTCTAGAAAGAAAAGACCT
Organism: Ondatra zibethicus; assembly: GCA_004026605.1. NCBI lineage: Eukaryota > Metazoa > Chordata > Mammalia > Rodentia > Cricetidae > Ondatra > Ondatra zibethicus. Next base: position 38,707 of record PVIU01001443.1, on the reverse strand, counting down.
TTGTATGTGGAGGTCATTGGGCCAAGCCAATGGAAAAGTTGGTATTTTTGACAATCCAGAAAGGGGTCACAGGCAGACCAGAGCATTTCTGGCTCTCACATCGTATCCTTCCTTCGTCAGGTGACAGCCCTCTCTGCTACTTCTTGGTAAAAGGGGGAAGCATGTGACTCTTAGCTAGTGCCTACTTGAAGGTAAAATAGAGACTTGTCTAATCTAGCCTAAGTAAATTTTCTTTAAAACAAAGCAAAGACTATAATTCAAAACCCATCTCTGCCATAACAGTACTCACCCAACACACATTTGCTGGACAGCTGCTTAACCCTTTGCCACTGAAATGTAGGCCTCCTGATCATGAGATGTTTCTTAAGCAAAGAGAGTCATACTTGGCTCATTTACTGAAAATGGCCTGCTTCACCCGGTGGAGCTCTTTTCTCCTAGCCTCTAAACACCCTCCATCATGGTATGGAAATGGCTCGATTCTGCTCCCAGCCTGAGGGATGTGAAATTGTAAACTCATTTATTTAAGGAGTCAGAAGACATGGGCCTTAACGTTATCACCATTAATCTTAAACAATTCAAGATAGCCTTAAATGAATATGTCTCTCTCTGAATCTGAGTTTTCTGCTGTGGTAAATGAAATTGATAAGGTTGATTGCTAAGGCCCCCTTAGTTGCTCTCTTTGCTATGACTTAGTCAAACCTTGACTCTGTTTTCTGTCACCTGAAATGATACCCTTGGTGTCATAAGCTCAGGCAAAAATATATACAAATGTCACAACCATAATGTGTATTTAATGGTATTTTCACTTAATAATAAGTGTTCTTGTTGGTTTTCTGGGACAGTGATAAAACACTAATCAAATCAACCCAGAGAAAAGGGGTTTATTTTGCATACAAGTTCATCTTCAAAGGAAGTCAAGGCGAGAAGTAAAGGCAGGAATCTGGAGTCAAAAACTGAAGCAGAGATCACTGAGAAATGCTGCTTACCGGCTTGTTTTAAGGCTCTGAATCCACTAGCATTTTTACAGTCTGAGCCCACCTGCCCACAGTAGGCTAGGCCTTCCTACATCAATTAGCAGTTGAGGATCTGTCTTCCTAGGTGATTTTACGTATCTGTCAAGTTGGCAGCTGAAGATAACTACAACAATCAGTACCCAAAATGTTCTCACTAAGAGCAGTGAGTCTCCCAAACAGGCGTAAAACCTATGCAGAGGTATAGAAGGTTATAATCTACAAACCATTAATTACTTCATGTCTAATTTCACCAATACATAATCTTATGTTCAAAATGTATCTGAAGTATTTTTTGAGGTTATACTGGCATGCATTTTACTAAATATATTGCATTTTCAGTATTTTATTTTTTAAAGAAAAATGATGTGCACCTACTTTTGTTCTGGTGTGTGTGTGTGTGTGTGTGTGTGTATATAATTTTATGATTCAATGTAAAAAACGGATTGGGCTCAAAATAAAAATGCCCCTTCATTAGTCCCTGCTGCCAGCAATCACTAGTAGACAGAATTAGAGGCAATAGGATTTTGTTCACATTTTTGTCTCTGCTTAAGTACTTGTAATAGTGCTTTGTCTTAAACTTTGATCCAAATCTCTATTTTTAGAACCTATATCATATTTTTCTTAAGTTTTAAATATACTAAAGAAATTTTGACTATCGGGTGTTTAGTCTATTTTTGTCTTTTGGGTGTATTCCATCTGCACAAAACTGGTCTCCATAGTTCTTATAGACACTTTCCAGATTAGGGGGGCTTAATGGAGAAAGCAAAGAGATTCACCAAAACTAGGCAGATACATTTAGCCAACTGACCCTAAACCACCCGTTTGTGACTTTGGATTAGTCTGTTCACCATAAAGGGTCTCAGATTTCTCACTGTCTACTTGCAAACTACATTTGTTATTGTTTCTGGGAATCTGGCAGGTGTAAGGGTCAATATGATTAAGTTCACAGGATCTGGAATTGTCCATACTACAAATATCTAGGCTTGTCTGTGAGGGAGTCTCAAGATAAAATTAGTCAAAGAGACCAACCTTAACTGAAAGCAGTACCATGACATGAGCTAGGGTCCTAATCTAAAAAGGAGAAGGAGAAAGTGAGCTGAACACTGGTATTTACCGTTCTCTGCTTCCCTGAGTGTGACTGCAATGTGACCGGCCACCCCCTGCTCCCACCACCATATATGTCAACATAAACTCTATCTTGTGGAAGTGGATGCAAATGAACCATTCCTAAGTTGCCTTGGTCAGGTATATTATCACAGCAAGGAGACGAGCAACTGATACAGCAGGTGCCCTACCACTCCTGTGCTTGCCCATATGATTCATAGCATCACTCTTATAAGCACCCGCAATGAACAGTCATGCTATCTTCCAACACACTTTATTTTCTTGAGCAAAGAGTCTCCAATACTGACCCCAAATTCCATTTCTAAAGTGGCTCTTATCTCTGCCATCACCTATCAATCAAAATTGCCAATGGTCCATAGAGCTACACTGACCATCACCAGGACCCTTGGTAGGTCTTTTGTTGTCCCTCATCATTTTCTCTCTACCAAGATATGAGTATAAACAAGAGTGACTATAACTGTATCAATACAGGTTTTCCAACAATTTCAATCTGGTAGCATTTTTAAGAAACATGAAATATTGATAGAACACCTAATCTTGCCCTACACACTTCAGAGAAATATTTTGTGTGGAGCCCAGAAGTCTCCACTTGTAAACGCCCTTTAGGTGACCTTAATGTATACCCAAGACTTATAACTGCAAAAGGTAATTTTTACCCTTATTCTATGTCATTTTTGTTCATTAGCCACACATATTTAAGAAAAAATATTTTCATTAACACTATATATATATATATATATATATATATATATCTTTTCTTTCATCTACTTTTACAAATTATCTCACTTCCTTCCAAATGTTCTATGACCCAGTCCTATTTGAAAATTCATCTTCCTAGGAGCCTTAGGCAGCTTTTATGTGAGCACTAGGGATTTGAACTTGGGTCCTCACATTGGCATAGCAGTCTTCCCCTTTGAACTATCTCCCCAACCCCACATCATCATCTTATGCTCCATCATGATTACCTATTATGATGTGTATTCATGCTTCTACCTCACTCGTGGCCCTGAAATTTTTAGGGAGCAGGTAAGGATGTGTTGGTGTTGTAAAGCTTGAAGGCCATTTTTTTCTCTTTTGGATACAGACAGAGCACCAGATACAATGATGAAAATAAAGTTTCATTATTTTTTTTTTACAATACATCAGTATATATTCACAAGCCACTAATACATGCTGGCATACCTACTGTATAATCGAATGTCATTTCTAGTTAATAATTAATAAGTGTTCATTGGAGGAGAAAAATCAACTTTATTCTAACAAGGTCTGGTGTAGGAGGTCCCTCTTTCTATGTGTTGCTTGTATGGGTTAATGAATGAAGAAACTGCCTTGACGTTGATATGGTAGAACTTAGGTAGGCAGGGAAAACGGAACTGAATGCTGGGAGGAAAAAGGGCAGAGAGGGAGAAGCCATGGATCCTCCACCTGAGACAGACACCAGTTAGAATCTCCGGTAAGCCACTGCCATGTGGCAATACACAGATTAATGGAGATGGGGTAAACTAATATGTAAGAGTTAGCTAATAAGAAGTTAGAGCTAATGGCCAAGCAGTGTTTTAATGAATACAATTTCTGTGTGATTATTTCAGGGCTAAGCTAGCTGGACAGCCAGGACAAACAACCGGGCCTCCTCCTACAAAGGTTGTGTACATGTCTGTATTTATATGACTAGTATGTGAAAAGTAGGAAAACGACATAAAATCAAAAGTAAATATAGTTATTTCACAATTCTTTGAAAGAAAAATAATCAAATTATGTAGTTCCTGGATGTAGTGAAAAAACCACTGAGCTGTCAATAGAGTTATCTTGTTCTGAAGGCTTGGGGAAACCCACGTATTACAATAGATAGCATCTTATGAAGGTTTTCTTGTTTTTAGGTGCCTCAGTGATCATCGGGGGTAGATTTTAATCTATTCACTCCTCACTATTTTCCCCTGAGATGCCAGTGACAGAAAGGTATCTATTAATCTAGATTTTTCCTCATTTAGGCATAGACTATACTTAGTACCAAACATCTATAATCAGCCCTGAAACACTACCAACTGATCCACAACCATGATCAAATTTCTGTCACCTCCGTGACCAGCTTTGAACTCTGTATGGTGAAAGCCCATTAAGGTTCACATACTGAGTGCAAAAGAAACACTACATTGTGATTGGATTAGAAGACTCTCCTAAAAAGAAACATTACGTTGTGATTGGATTAGAAGACTCTCCTAAAAAGGCTCGAGCACTGAAAACCTGAGCTTCACCTGAGCTGAGGGGACCAGATCATGACGATACTGGTTTCATACAGCCAACACCAAACAGAGATCAGACCTAGCTAGAAGACTGGAAGAAATAAATCACCTTGTTTGTGAGAATTTGCTCTCTCTCTCTCCATATATATGGTGGTGTTTTGAATAAGAATGTCCTCCATAGGTTCATAAATTTGAATGCTAAATTATCAGGGAGTAGCACTATTTGAGAAAAATTAGCAAATATGGCCTTGTTGGAGCAGGTGTAGTCTTGTTGGAGGAGTGGTGGTCTTGTTGGAGGAAGTCTGTCACTGGAGGTGGGCTTTGAGGTTTCAAAAACCCAGGCCAGGACTAGCCTTTCTCTGCTTGTGGATAAGGATGTAGAACTCTTAACTACTTCTCCAATGCCAAGCCTGCCTGCCAGCATGCTCTCAGTCATGATAATGGACTAAGCCTCTAAAAGTGTAAGCATCTTCACAGCAATGGAACAGTGGCTAAAATGTATGTGTTCATGTTTGTGTGTGTGTGTGTGTGTTGTTATGTTGTTGGAGTAGGTGTGGCCTTGTGGGAGGAATTGTGACCATGTTGGAGGAAATATGTCATTAGGGGTGGGCTTTGAGGTCTCATATTTATATGACACACATACACACACACATATGTTTATACATATATATATGTCTTATCTTTTCCATATCTTTCTTTCTTATGTGCAAGGAGATGATAAGATAAACCTTATTACTTTATTAAGATTTTTCTCCCTCAGATAGTTTTCCATAGTGCCAGAAAAGCTAGCTAATAGCCTTAACCCCTTAGCTCCCTCCCAACAGACACGTGTAGGATTACCATGTCTTAAACACGCCTATCTTGTCTTAGTATTCTTCACTGTCATTCCACTTGAACTGGAATAAACAAACTATCTCATCAGGCAACAACAAAGAAACAAACAAAAAACTTTAATGCTTATGATTTTCTAGGAATTGTTTTAGCAATTAGAATAAAATTTCTTTGATTCCATGGTGATTACATTCCACTGGGGAGAGGCAGACAACAAATTTTTAAAAAGCAAATAAGATTGAAAGAATACTACATACGTGCTTTTTGAAAAAAAAAGTTATGGAAAAAAATAAATCAGGAAAAGAGAAAAACATATTCTGAGGGAGGGGGCAGAATTTTAAAAGCTGTGTAAGAAACTATCCAGTAAATGGATATAATTTGAGCAAAGGCCAAAAGCCTACAGTAAGAAATTACATGAATATTTTGTAGGTTTAAACTGAGGGAGTGCCTGGCACAAAGATAAACAAACACAGGTCAGTCTGGCAAGTCTTTGGGGAATAATAAGGGAATTGAGTGGGATACCAAAGACTGCACATGGGTCAGAGTAGACTGGGATAAAACAGAGACTAGAATGTTCAAAGTATAAACAGTTCCATTGTATTGATTTTGTCTTTAGTTCTAGGCAAGATATGAAAATACTGAAGGAATGTAAGCAGATGAGAAATCACTAGTTACTAAGACTGCTGTATTGAGAAATGATTTGTGGCAGTAAAGATAGAACTGGAGATACCAGTTTAGGAAGGTTTTGCAACAACTAGCAAGAGAAATTAATAGTTTTGAAGATGGTTTGTTTCCTGGATTAAACTGGAGATGGACATAGCAGAGGAATTGTTCAGGGGATGATTCAAGCATGACTCTTAGAGCCTCAAAGAAAACATGACTCTACCATAGATGGGATGGGGAGGATCTCATCAGGCAGAGGTCTGATGTGTGAAACTCTGTGGCAGAAAGTAGGTCTGGATTCTGACATGTTACAGTTGATATTTCTGTTATGAAATATGTTAACAAAGATAGTGGGCTTATGGCCAGATGTTCCAGGATGTGGTCAGGGCTGTAGATTTAAGCTATTCTCCTTTTAACTTCTGTGCACTACTTCCAAATTCACTTTTCATGGCACTGTGACTCAGTATCAACACTTGTAGAGATTCATGGGCCTAGAGCCTAGAGCTGAGGTACAAAATGAGAAATTGAACAGTTAATGTGTCGTGTGAGACATGCTAGGTTTCAAACAATTTAAATTATTCCTTTCAGACAGTTATAATAGAAAGGAAGCTGTACCATAAATATTCACATATTGGAATATCTTAAAAATTCTACAGTTTTATTTTCTAAGAAACAACTGCAACCGGTCCATTGTTGCATGGCTCCAGTTACGAACTACCTAGGAGATCGTGGTGGTTTCTGTTTTGTTCTGCTTTATTTGTTATTTCATCAAAATACATGAACATACTTTGGTTTATTCAAATATAATAGCCCAGATCCAAGGCTGTGGAGAAGCTTAGTTCCCATTTCTCAGGGCCGTGGTAGCAGTAGCTTGAGTAATCCAAACTGGGAATACATTTTCAGAAAGTCTCTGAAAACAGAAGAGCATTTGCCTTCTGGTCCCCTGTGGTGGGGGGGGTAGGGGGTTTGTCCTCCTAAGTGTTGTAAGAGCCAATCAAACTATGCCTTGTCAGTCTCTGCTCAGTCCTGGCTCTAATACGGAAACCTTTACCTTAAGGTGATCCACTGTCACTATAGTGTAACCTCTTCCATATCTTCCTCCTAACCAAATCCTACACAGCCTTTAAGATTGTACCCAAGGCCAACCTTCCTGGAAACTCTATGACTATGTGCCTTTGCACTCATCTCCTTGTTCTGTTCCCATAGCAATGACTCACTATACCACCCTCTTGGCTATTTAACTTGGCACCTGTTTGTAGTATTTTTCATGCTCTGTAAGCCTCTACAATGTGTCCCGAGTGACAATGTAGACTCCTAAAGCCACGCCATCTATTACCCAATCTCAGTACCCACATCTGCATAGCACACAGACTGTAAGAGGCTCTAAGTGTGTGCTCCTAATCAGTTTACATAACATAATGAAACTAACAATACAGGGACTCCAAGTAATGAAGTGACTATTAAATTTGTGAGAGGGAACCCCAGCAAGGAAAGGAGCAGACCAAATAAAGAGGAGTCTTAGATCATGTGTTTACTTCCTACTCTACTAAACTGTTGCTAAAGATCCCCCACGTTGGGTGCCAATCTGTAGCAATGAGGTGCGGGGGGCCTGCTTTTCTTCCTGGTGGCCACCCGGCTCCTGCCGCCCTGTGTCTGGCTAGCTTATACCCGAAATAATTACACAGAAACTGTATTTATTGAAATACTGCCTGGCCCATTAGCTCTAGCCTCTTATTGGCTAACTCTCACATATTTGTTTAACCCATTTCTAATAATCTGTGTGTCACCACGAGTCATGGCTTACTGGGAAAGATTTAGTGTGTGTGACCTGGCGGGCTTCATGGCGGCAGCTCTCTCTGGCTCTGTCCCCTTCCCAGCATTCTGTTCTCTTTATCCTGTCTATCTAAGTCCTGTCCTATCAGAAGGCCAAGGCAGTTTCTTTATTAACCAATAAAAGCAACCCAAATACAGAAGGACCCTCCTACACCACAGAACCACACAGGCTCTTCCCATCATTCTCTGATTTCATCCTCGTGGTAGTTAACATTCCTTGAATCTATCCATCGAGAATAAACAAATCATCTGTGACATATTTAACTGAGCTAAAATATGCAAGATAATATGACTCCATAAAAAACGTTTTTACTGTGTAACCCAAGCTGGTTTTGAGCTTGTGACCCTCCTGGATCCTTCACGTGCCAAGTGCTGGTATCACAGGTATATACTACCTTCCCTGTTCTTAATTTTTAAATCTTATGATTCTTTTCATTAAAATCATTAAACACCAACAATTTTTAACTGAAAACTTGTTTGCTCTATAACAACAAATAATCCACCTGAAATATGTTAACAAAATAATAAGCTCAACACATCCAATGGAAAAGTCTTAGAATTACTTGGCATTTGAAATAGTAGCTCTAACTAGCCTTTAAGGACAATTTAATACATAACATAAAAATATCCTCTTATTTCCTAAATCTTCATTCCTGAAGTATTCCCAGATTCCTTTAGAATACCTGTTCCCCAAAATACATACCAGAAATGCTCTAATAAGCCCCCAAGAAACCCATGTGATATTTTAAAATCTTGCGGCAAATACAAGTAGTATTTATGGTTAAGCAGATATACCAGACACTGTATGCCTTTCAAAAAATTTTATGTGTTTGTCATTTTTATAGCCTAAATAAGCAGAGTTTTCTTATCTCTGTGTAATAGTAGTGTCCAGATAAACTCACTGTGAGCAATAAATGTAATGATGCATATGCCTATAATGTGCTTGGCTTTCAGTAAATAAGAGTCATTAACAACACATTATATTGCAGAGGAAAGCAGCTGTCTCGTCAAGGACTTCAGATCAATTTGTTTTGAACTCCCCCCTAAGAATTAGACAGAAATCTTTTGGCATCCCCCTTACGCTATAAATATTTCATCTGTATTAGACTTAGGAAGAAAACAAGAAAGTTCATCATGCTTCCTGGGAGAGCAACTTTATGCAAGACTGGTAGACAAATCAAAAATTCAATCTGAGTGCAAATATAGGGAACACAGGTTAACTAATGCATCAGGATAGTGCATACTACAAAAACTACAGAATCAAGGATAAAGATGACAAAACATTTAAAGTTCTTCAGTCTCCTTAAATTCAAGATCCTCTGCCTTGAAAAAGATTAGGACTTTGCTTGATTGTCCTCTGGGATGACAGCTTTTGGAAGCACGTGGGAGGTGGACCCCTGCGCACACTTGTGGGAGATTTTCTTGATTATGTTAAATGACATGGTAAGACCCATCTTAGCTGTGTGTTTAGCTGGGCTGTTTAAAACAAAGAAAGCAAGCTAAGTGCTAAGGTGCATGCTTTCACTGTTCTTTGCTTTCTGACAATGAATATGATGCTTCAGGCTTTCTCTGTCTTGACTTCCCTGCCATGAAGGATTGTGATCTAGAAGAAAACTCTTTCTCCCTTAGATTGCTTTTGTTAGAACATTTTATTACAGTAGGAAAAGTTACAGGAACACCCTTCTAAGTAGCATTTTCTTTTTCTTTATTTCTTTGCTGATCAGTTAATTAAATTGTATACCAAATAACTCATGGCCAAGTGTTCTAAAACTTGCAAAGGATATCTACAAGATAACAAAAATAACTTTTATGCAAGTCTTGGTGAGAGAAGTATTACAGAGCAATAAAAAAAGTCACATGAAATTAAAAGAGGAAGAAGCTACACTGACAGGAATCAATTGGGGGGTTTACATAGGGGTGTGACTTTTCAAATGAGTCAAATATTAGCAAGGACTATGACATGTGGAGACAAAGAAAAGGTCACATGAATTCTGTGACAAAATAAGACAAAAAACAGAAGAGAGACAATAAACATTAGACCAAACAGGGATTGCCAAGGAGTTAAAATGACTAAAATATAAATCACAATGGATAGTCGTTAGGAAAGTTTTCATTTTTATATTGCTGTTAAAGTGCCTGAGGCTGTAGCTCCATTGTCTATCACTTGCAGAGTCTTCATGAGGTTCTGAGTTCAATTCCTCAGAACTACAGAAAAAAAGATGTATTGCTAGCAACTGAACTATGGATCCCTCTTGCCTATCCAAATCCATGACTTTTGAATCTCAGTGTTTAAGATAACATCAGACATCTAAGGTTAAAAAACATTTTAATTTCCAGACCACACCAATAATAAATAGTTCTATTTTTTATAGAATTAGTTCTATCATTAGTAAATTCTATGGGCCAAAGAATCGAATGCTACTCCCTTCCAAATAACAACTGCCTCATCTCTAAAAGGACTGGGATGGTTTAGACGAATACTTACGAGATGATGTGACTTAATAAAATTAATTTTTATAAGTTATTGCTCTATTTGATGTACTAAAAAAATCACAAAGAAGATAGTTTTTCACTTGACCTTCAAACGAGTGACATTTTGTTGCAAATTTGGGAGATTTTGATACAGAATCACATCTTTTACAATTGTAGTTAAACTCATTCCCCAGTTTTTATGTTTCCTGCACAATATTGAAAGTTCTCCATTTCTGCTTACTGTGCCCTCTGTTAGCTGTAAGCACACAGCATGTTATTCCACACAGAGATCTGAAAACCTATAATTATCCAGGATAGAAACAAGGCAAGAAATTCTCCTGCAGAAATGGGTCCATCCTTGAACTCAGTTTTGTTTTACTTGACATACTTGTTTTCAAAAGATAGCTTTTTCTATGCATCTATTTCTCTTGCCAAGACACTTAAAACTTACAAAAATTCATTAGATATTTTTTTAGACATGAATACTAAGGAAATAGCCTGATTTAAACCCTTTGTTCAGTTGAGTTCACAAAATGAGAGTTTGAAAACTAAAGCAGCCTACGATGGTGACCTAATTGAGTGAGAAAAGACAGCGTAGTTGAAATGGAAATGCTGTTCTCATAAGTAGGTCTTATTAGAGGCAGCTGTCATGTGGAAGAGTGCAGCAATGAACTTCTCCATGCTGAAGCAGTGTGTCTGCAAATGAGATGTTTTACACTGTATTTGTTGAATTTGGAGTTGGGTCTTCTGATGACTAGCAGACTCAGTCAAGTTACACACACACACACACACACACACACACACACACACACACACACACACACTTCAGTTAGACAAATATACTATTTCCACCCTTCTGTGTACAAGTCCTTGCTTGATTTTTGATCTTCATTAGTATAAAATGAGTTTGATACTATTTTCTCTATAAATATCAAGATCAATCAGGAAAGGTATATGAAAGCAGTTTATAATAGTGGCAACTATCATAATAAGAATAAATTTAGTAATGTGTTTCTTGTGTGTCATGAATGTTCATGAAATAACTCAGTTATTTCTTTTATAATAACTCTAACAGATACAAGTTCAGTTACCCTCATTTTATAGACAAGGCAGAGGATATGAAACCTGTATGTCAAAAGGCTCACAATTAACTAAGTTAGGGAAACCATCATGCATTACCTACACTGCAAGAAAAGTGAAGTTATGATATTAAAGTTGGTAGAGACTGAAAGAGAGTATCTTCTAAATGTGGTATCATAGATAAATAAAACAGTTGCTATTCTATATAGGTGGAACACCTGAGGTCCAATAAGATTTCATAACTTGACCAATTTCAGTATTACATTTTCACTATATATAATTCATACTTCTTTTAGAATGTATCTGAAACACTTACTATTAAATCAGAGGAAGTAGAGTAAAGCTGCTAGAAAAGGTGGGAAGGGTCATGTTTGACAGGGTGGGGAGGGACGTGTTCAACAGCCATGTTTTAAATTCTGACACTAATGTGTAGCCAGCTATTTTACTAGGAAATTACAGGTCCTTGGACAACCATAAGAACAGGTGTTTAAGGGATGGTACCTGCTAGATCTGCAATTGCCTCAATTCCTGAAGTTGTGTCCCATAGTACATCAGGTGCTTAGGAGAGAATTATCCACTTCTCTGAATGCACTAATGTGGCAATTGCTGGTATCAGGTTTGGAGACTAGTAAGGACAGAAGCCTCAAGTGTAAACTTTTTTTTCTTGGCTGATACATATAGATTAGGAGGAATATAAATTCATGTCTCAGCCAATGATGGAATTTTCAAAAAAAATGTTTCCATTTCTCCATACTGGTACCTAATAATATCCAGAAAAATTATAGAAAGAAAAAAAGGATTACCTATCAGCTAAAGAGAGGGAAAAGTGGGAACAAAAGGGAGGGGCTGGGGAGGAACCAGTGTAATCAAAACGTATTGTATGAAAAATATATTTTTAATAGAAGAAAAATTGAAGGAAGAAGGCTAGGATTATCTACCAAGTAAAGAAAAGAGAGGACCTTGTCCAAAAGAACCCACTGCTTGTCAGATACTCACAGGCTGGTGAACTTGTATAGCACAGTTTGATTTCAAATTAGACAGAATAGGCACAATCTTGCTTGTCCATTGTTAAGAGGTTCATTTTGGGCAAAGTGACATCTTTGACTCTACCAAGAACATCTAAACAAAGTTTACTCATCTGCTCCTTTGGGGTAGTCTTGTTCACATTTGGGACGAACGCTGTTCCCTGTGTGGTTTGGGGGAAATTATCATCCTGTTTCACAAGCCCCTAAAGTCTTGAAACATTCAGAACCAGATTGGCTAGTCAATGTGGCTATAAGATACAAAGGGAAACCTTTGTACAAATAAGGCCTTATATCATTGAAGCAAATAAAACATAAAAGAGTCTACCTAGGGAAAATAAATCAATAAATAAAATTGTAATAGCCTAATATCCTATAGGGCCAGAGTAAGTCTTTTCCATTTCATCAAGGGTTGTCTAGATTGAAGATGAAGCTCAGTGGGCAAAGTACTTACCTACCATGCACAAGGCCCTTAATTTTATTCCCAATATTGCAAAAACTGAATATGATGGCATTGCATGTAATCTCAGCACTTGGGTAACATAAGAAGAACAGAAGTTTAAATCGTCTTTGGCTTCACAGTGAGTTCAAGTGTAGCCTGAGCTACATAGTCTGAGCAACAAAACAAAACAAGGGAAAGGACCTAAGAAAGGGCTCCACAGTTAGGAGCCCTGTCTGCTCTTGCAGAAGGCCTACCTGAATTCACTTCCCAACACCCACTTCAGAGCTCAAAACTATCTGTAACTCTAATTATGGAGGATCCCATGCTCTCTTCTGGCTTCTATGGGCGCTGCACACATGTGGTGCACAGATATACATGCCGACAAAACACCCATAACAGATAAAATAATGTTTTAGTTTTTAAGTTAAAAGAAAAGAACTTGAACATTCTCCAACCTTGTTTCACTACTAGCCATTCTTTATAGATACGCAGCATAGCTAGGAAGAATAGAATGACATTCTGTGCCTTGAGTGTACTAGAAGGCATACTAACCTAACCTGAGCCTGAGTGGAAAGTAGACGTCAATTTCATATCACCTTATAACCCACACGTCCCCAAAACACTATGAAACATTAATGTTCCAACCATCCTATCCCTTTTACCTAAAAAAAAAAAAAAAAAAATCTTTCAACCTCTAACTCAGCAGTTCAGGGCCTTTGAGTTTGAGGCTATCAAAGAAGGAGTGAACTGGGCATTACCACACAGAACGCCATTCCGTCTGCCAAATGGATCTCAGATCCTTCCGATTTCCTACTTGCACAGACTTCTATGATTATAGCCTTCACCACAACTTCAGTCTGAAACTATGCCTTAGAAAAGCATTCTCAAGTCTGGGAGTTAAATTGCTCAAATTGTTCCTGACAGCAAGCTTGGAACTTAAGTTGCTTTATGCTGCAAAATGCGTGAGACTCAAAAATAATACTGGGACTTGAGGACAGGATATATGTGCACTATAGGAATTGAATCTTGTTAGGATTTATTTGCTACATGTATGTCATGTTCTTCTTGTTTAATATGGATAATTGTTCAAACAGTGGTAACTTAATAAGCTCCTGGATAGTAAGCATTTTTGTCTTTACTTTGAACTTTGGGTTATTCTTATTTGATGGAATAAAACATAGTCCCTGTTTATAGATAAGAAAAATGAAACAATGATGTTGGGGGATTTGCCAGTAACCACACAATACATATGACAAAAAGCGAGATTCAGAAAGAGGTATTCTACTCTGGAGGTAACCCATTCTAGAATTTAAGCTGAGAATCTTTATACCTTTCTCTTCCTCCAGGTTAGAAGAGAAAACTCACAGATGTATAACAAGACTGAAGACGTAGTGCTACTTGGACTGGAAATTGGTGACAGCTGCATCTTTTAAACAGTAAGCTATTCTAAACTGTGATGCTGGGGAGGGAACTTCGGTGCAGTCAGATGATAATTCAGACACTAAAACATGCAGCAACAGAGCCCACAGACCAGGGATGAAAACTTCCAAAGACTCTAGGTGATGCCATCTTCAAGTCTCCAATAACTCATGTTTCCCTAAACCTGCTGAAGATCCAAGCCATGAACCTGTCTGCACTAACCTTATCAGAAGACCTGGCAAAGCTCATGGTTACAGAAGCAGTAATGGTCTCAAGACCAGAAACGTCTTTTCAGGAATTTTCCTCCCCTGGTTCTTTTTTAAATTCATGACAAAATGCTTGCAGTCAGATGCACTAGCTGAAAGGAACGTATTTTCTGGAAAAATCCAGCCCTTACCAAGTGGCTCTTAGTGCCTCACACCATGAACAGAGATTAAGGAGAGCTGTTTGAAGTGGACCGCTGGAGAACTCATCCGAGTTTCAAATTGCTTAAGCAGGAAGGTTCTGAGCCATCACTGCCTAAACTCTGGCAGGTTAATACGGATGCTACTGATCAGGTAAGTGACTAAGCAGACCAGTCGGACTTTTTTTTTTTTTTTTTTTTTTTTTTTTTTTTTTTTTGGTGGTGGTGGGGTGTTTCTAGACAAGGTTTCTCTGTAGCTTTGGTGCCTGTCCTGGAACTAGCTCTTGTAGATCAGGCTGGCATCGAACTCACAGAGATCCGACTGCCTCTGCCTCCCGAGTTCTGGGATTAAAGGCGCGTCACTGCAACCTCGGTTTTCACTGTGCCTAAGAGCTGGTATACCTGGTGGCCAAATTCTGATTTCAAACACTATAAAAACGTTTATCATAGTTTCGATTTCTCAAAAGAATACACCAGGATCAAATTAAGAAATCTTAAAGCAAATGCCATGAACATTACCACAACCCCCACCCCGCTTCACCCCCTTCTCCGCCACTGGGGAGGCAGTGGCCAGTGGATCTCTATGAGTTTGAGGTCAGTTTGGTCTCCATAGCGATTTCCAGGTCAGCCAGAGTTAGGTGGTGAGACCCTGTCTCAGAAAAAAAAAAAACAGTTGTCCTAAAACACAAGCGCAGTCTCCTTTCTAAGAGAGACTATGGAAAGAGAGCGAGAGATAGGGATGGAGAAAACGGGAAAGGTATGGAAAGAGATAGCTTGTTCTAGATGTATACGAAATCAACAATCTCAAACTTTCTTGACTGAAGAGGTGACCATAGTAGTGAAATTTAGAATAAACTAAATTACTAAGACTCGAGATTGCGCAAACAAGAGTTAACTAACCTGAGACAATCCTGTTCCTTCTTAAGTTTCCTAGGGGTTTCCCCCTCTGCTGGGCAGAATGAAGGCCACGTGGGCCTTCTCTGAGCCCAGTAGGGGCTACTTGTGTCCAGAAAGGCACTAGAATGGAAACAGAATGCCACTATAGTCTCCTGGGACCGGGCCACAGACTACTCTGAACCCAGGAATCCCAGGAGAAAGTGGAAGAACCAGCTTAAGCCATGACCACGAACACCCAGTGAGAGCAATGTTACTTGAAGTTGCCACTAGAGTTCGAGAAGAATCCAACAGAAACAACAGCAAAAACATGCAAACACTTTCTTTTCTTTGAAAATAGTTTTCCAAGCCACTAGCCCAAGTTTCCTAGAGTGGACCACACTGGTGATTGGATCTTCTGCTTGGTCGCACTCCAGGGTCCCGGGACTGGAAAGCAGCTAAAAAGTCACTCTCTGCAACCCCAATCCCTCCTCTTTGCTCGCGCTGCTCAGAGCGCTCACCTGCAATGTCCCAGAGTTGCAAGCGCACCACGGTCTCCGGGTCCCAGTGGAGCACCTTCAACGCGAAATCCACACCAATGGTGGCCCGATAGTGCGAGGAGAAGTTCTGGTGCACGTAGCGCTTGATGATGCTGGTCTTGCCCACACCCAGGTCGCCGATCACCAGCAGCTTGTACAGGTGTTCCTTGTGCGGGGCCTGCATCCTGGAGGCCCGCCGGTCTTGCAGAGCCTGGAACCTGCCCTGGGAAGCGCAGCCGGGACTAGGGTGCAGGACGGAGACCCAAGCGCTGTGTGGGCGCGAAGGCCGGGCGGGCGTGCTGGTGCAGGCTGGGGAGCTGAGGCGGAACTCCTCCCCCGGGGTTAATCCTCCTTCCTACCCTGCCTTCTCCAAAGTGGGAGGAGACGGGAGCGACTACTGGGACTAGAAGCCAAAGGACCTGAGCGCCATTGCCAGTTCCAGCTCTTATTTGCATAGTGCTCCACACCTTTCGCAGAGATTTTTTTCGACTTTCGTCCAGGGCACAAACTTGTAAGCGGTGGGTTTTGTTTTCCATATTCTGCCAGAGAAAGACCTGCATGTCAAAAAGTACCCAGGGCTTCCGAAGCTACGGAGCCCTGCTGCCACCCACACTGCGGTGTGAGTTTGAGAAGGCCTTGAGAAATACCAAAGCAGAAGAGGCAATTCTTCCTTTTGGGTTGAGCCCAGACTCTGGAGTTGAATGGCATCAAGCAAACCCTTTGAGCCCCTTAGCCTGGTCGACTGTAAAATTGTAATGCTCTTAGCACCTTTTCACCTATTAAACTGTTAATGACCTTAACAGCCCCTGAGGTGAACACGGAGGGCTTGCTAAACTTTCAGCCTCCATTCCCATCCTAAGGCCTCTCAACTGTACTGAGAGACTAGACCCTTAAGGTCTTATCATTATAAGTAATAGCAAATGTTTATAAATCCTCCCATATATGACACCTTTTCACCCTGGCAGTCCTAAAAATAAGTCTAATTCTTCTTCTTCTTTTACAAGTGAGGAGTCCCAAAACCCGAATATATCACAATAGTGTAAAGAAAACGTCTATTTCAAACCCTGGTCCTTCTTTCTTATTCTAATGGCATGCTCTATGCAGGCATCTGTGTGCTTGTGAGAATAGAAAAAATCATCACAGCAGGATAAACAGACCAGTAAAATAGATAAAAGAATGTGACATCCTGTGTGGGCTTGGCTGGTTTCCTGGGGATGCTAGAAAAGCTCTGGGCAGGTGAGGATTCCTGAGGAGTTTACAGAAGTGAGGAAAGAAGTATGCGGGAATTGGGGACCAGCATTCCTCCTCAAAATGGGTAATTTTGTACCCCATGTGCTCAGAAGGGAAGGGAGCGCAATCTGCGTGATATTATTTCATCTTTACATTCCTCTATGAAGTGAGGTATTGTGGGTAACTGTGAAGAAGGAAAGCAAGGGTGAGACCCGCTTCCCCAAGGTGCCTTGTAGCTGAAGAGTATAAAAAAATTAGATTTAACTGTACAAAATAGTGGGTGAAAAGTTTGGTATGGTCAAAGTCTGTAGTGGTATATTATTTGTATTTTGTTAAATAAATCTTGCCTGAAGACCAGTGGCAAAGGTAAAGCCTCTAGAGGCCAGGCGATGGTGACACACACACCTTTAATTCCAGGATTTGGGAGACAGAGTCAGATGGATCTCTGTGAGTTCAAGGCTACCCTGGGCTACACAAGATCACTGCAGAAACAAATCCAGGTGGTGGTGGCTCACACCTTTAATCCCAGTTTTAGGGAGTCACACACCTTTAATCCCAGTACTAGAGGGAATATAAAATGAAAGGAGAAAGAGGCTTAGTCTGCTTAGTTTATGGTCGCCCAGCCTTGGTAGAGATAAGTCTTCTCTAGTGACTGGCTGCTTTGCTTTTCTGGTTTTCAGGTTGAATCCTGATATTTGATTCTGGAATTTTATTATTCATACTACCAAAGTCTTTCTGCTCTGCTTCTCTGAAATTATATAATGCCTTTACCATCAGCCTCTCATAAGCAAAGAGCTCCTTTCCTGAGTGACCACACATGTGCAACTGTCTGAACTTTGGTTTTCAGACCAAAAAGAAAGTAATAATGTCTAAATGACCTGGGTAGGAGGAATATATATATATATATATATATATTCATTCCTGTATGTATTCATGCATGCATATTGTAGGTGCTGATTAAATGTGAATAAATGAAAGGGCAGGCAAGTTTTAAGTTCTGTCAATAGGGATTGGTTCCTCAGTTTTGTTTCTCCTTACAGGAAAGTCCAGAAGCTTTGCTCACAATGGAACACTAAGGGAAGATGAGTGGAACCCTTCTGCCTTCTGACTTTGTTGAAGTGTTTAGGTATCTGGGTGTCATCCCCTGGTTTCCACATCTACTCTGGGGAGATGGTATCTAACAAGTAAGAGAAGCATTCTGCCTGCTGACAAAATTGACCATTACTGTATCTTCACTTCCCAGGAAGAGCCCCCAGGAACTGGGGGTACTTACACCTTACCTTTTTGGCGTCAACAAAATCAGACATTCTGACAAAATGAGACCCTTGCCACATCGCAAACCACACTTCTGTAGATAGGAAAGACTTTGTTGTGGGCAAGGATCTGATGGAAGAAACAAGCAGATGGGTAGAATTTTGAGACACAATATGACCCATCCCTCACTATTATGCCTGCCCCAACATTTTTTCAGGCCCTGGCCTGTTTCCCAAGCAGATACCAGCTGTGTCTTTTTGACCATGATCTGATCTCTCCTGGTTAGGAACACATTGGGACATCAGACATTCAAATGGATGATTTAGGACAAGCGGAATAAGACTCAGGATTTCTGGACCCAATGTTTGTAAATATGGGGGGTGCTCTTTAAGTAAAGGAACACAAAATTGAAACTTAGAAAGTAGGTCCAGTGCCATGGAAGGAACCCTGACATGTCTGTTTCGTGGCCTTTCTGAAGCAGGAGATGACTCTCTCAGGGACAGTACTCAAACCAGAGTTACTCTGACGAGGCAAGACTTACATGGTAATTTTTTCCAGAGGTATTCATTGTAGTCTTATGATAATGCCTCACAATGGGAAGAAATTACTCTTAGTTTCTTTTTAAACCCTCTAGACTTTAGTGGCATGGGAAGAACAGACAAGCAGTCCAGTGAAACCTAACTAGGTCCCCAAACCTGTAAGGGCACCATCTCAACATTGTATTTGCATCAGGGAAACCGGTTTTTCCCAGTGTCTCTCCACACATCCCTGGCACGGTTTTCAGGCTCTGAGCATGCTCCTATTGCCAAACTACTGCGCACCCTTTCCCCAGCAGCAGAAAGGCAGATGACTCAAGTCGTGAAGGGGTGAGACTGCAAAATTCTCCCAGTTTGAGGCCTTTGTGATATCCCAGAAAGCACAGCGGCGGCTTTCTCTGCCTCCGTTTCACATGCTGTCCAGTGGACATACAAAAGCTTTCATTTAGTAAATGGAAAACCTAATTTAAATGATTGGAAATTGCTTTGCAAATATAAACTTGAAAGGCCAATCCCTTTTGCTTCTCTCTGGGGTTGCCAAATTAGATGAGGCTCTCAAAAGTTACTTTGTTTGCTTTTGCCATTAAAAGAACCACAGGGAGTTACTTGTTAGCTTATGTGAGCTCTTAATTATTGCATCAAAGAAATACTTAAAGGACTGCAAGACAGAGTTGGTCCCAAAGGCTTTGGAGTAGGAAAGGTAAGCTAAATTTCTTAGATCAATATAAGGAAGCTATCATAAAGAAGATGGCCTGAAAAGGACCCTTGAAGAGATGACCACATAATTTATTATCCAAAACTGGGCCTCTTGGGAACAGAAAGGGACATTACTAATAATTACACCAAGTAAAAGAAATGAGCCAAGGCGTTCTTCAAATATGTTCATTCCCGAGGCAAAAGTAGGGAGTTTCAGATCTCAAGTGAGATCTGCATTGAACAGTGGCATCCGAAAAGTCTCCTAAAGCACAATTTCAACAAATGAAACTGCCAAGTGATGACTGCAGTTCGTGGCTCTGCGATCTTCAAAGAGCTCCCTTTTTACCCACCAGGCTCATCTGAAACCTGCTCCTCTTAGACCTGCGCTCACTCGTAACGGACGTTACTTATATCCAGTATTGATTCTGGAATGAAGCAGCAGTCTGAAAGTGGACATGAATATTCAGTTATTTGGAGAGAAGCCCAGGTGGGTTTACTGTGGAAAGTGCATGAAATGAACACATTTCTGTCTGTAAGAATTCTGATGTTGGAATGGGTTTTTCTTCCAAAAGCTGGTTAAAAAAAAAATTAGCAGCTATCATCAAAAATTAACTACAGTTGACGTTTTGAACTGTCCATTAGTCTACATCAGGAAAACCTGATTCAGTCCTAAATCATTTTAGGTCATAGATTCATTGAAAGAATTATGTTCATAGCTGCACATGTTAGGCTTGTATTAGAAGGATCTGTGGGACTTGGGAGCTCCTGTTCCTTCTAGCCTGAAAGTATATAGTCCATACTTGCTCAACAAATACAAATAATCTTTTTATTTGAGCAGGGATCCGAACTTGTATCTAAAGCAAGCATATGCCAAGGTATCTTATTCCATTGCTCTCAGAGAAGGCAGAAATACTGTGATACTGAGGGTATCCAATGTTGAGTGAGCCCTGAATCTGATAATATAAAATGTCATACAGTGCAGCCAGAAGGATTAAATCATGCCAGAAAGAAAGCATCAAAGATATTTAAATGTAAAAAAGGACAGTTTTTTTTAACTTCTATTGATTCTTTGTGGATTTCACATCATGCATTCCGACTCTACTTATCTCCCCACCTCCTTGCATCTGCTCTCTGCCCTTGCAAACCCATGTCCCCGATCAAAACCAAATTTAAAAGAAAAGCCAACAACCAACCAAACAGAACAAACACACAAAACTACCATCACACAACGGACAGTTTTAGGGTAAAGGTCAAAACAAGAATCTCACATCCATGTAAAAGAATTGGAAAGACATCAACACCGACCATCAAAATGCACCCATTCTGGTTAAACTATCTACTCTCTGACCATTTCTGAAACTCCCATTGGCTACTTTCTTTTCTGCCTGTCTAGTATTTTGCTGTTTTCCATCCTTTGGGATCCTGTCTCTCTTTACTTGATCTCATTCATTCTGTTACAATGTATCAAATTAGTCCAAAGATTAAATTTTCATTCAAGTTCTACTACTACCAAATAGTAAGAGACCTTAGTAACTTAATTTCTGTAGCTATGCCCCTTCCTACATACAAGGAGAACAGTAATACTTTTTACTTAATAAATTCTTTAAGAAGACTAAATGAAAAATGCAATAAAGCATTTTGCATATTTCTTGGCCCAAGATACACACAGAAAAGAAAGTGTTAAACTAACCCACATTTGAGTGATGATTTCCTCAGCCGCGTTTAAACCGTGGCTTTGCTCTCGCATTCCATAGACTGCTAAGGAACTGCCTGCTGGGCATTTCTGCCAGGTTTTCTGGCAGGCATTTCAACTGCGACATGGGCAAAACTGAATTCATTATCTACCCTAACAGACTTGTTCCTTTTCCTGTACTCATGGTTTTTGGTCCGTGGTTCCACCCTAACATCATATACAAAGCCTGGAAAGTCAGCCACATTTGACTCCTCCCTCTTTGTTGCTAACATCCATCAGCTGATCCCTCTGATTCAACACTGGCCAGTTCCGGAGTGTGCTTCCTCTACAGCACAGCAGTAGGTCTTAGCAGATAAAGGCCAGTGGGTGTTCAGTATTATTGCTAGGAAGGATCACATGAAGGCAAACGATAAAAGGAAAAACGTTCTGTGTGCACATGCATGTCTGTGCATGTTTGTGTGTGTGTGGTTGCATATGCGTTTGTGCTTGTTTGTGTGTTTGTGCATATGTGACTGCGTAAGTTTGTGTATGTGCATTTATGTGCCTGTATGTGTGTATGTCTTTGGAAACAAGACAAATGACAGATGCAAAATGGTTAGAAATTTACAACTAAGAAAGAAAAAAAATGGTTTTATATACATATATGTTTTATATGCATAAATTCTCATTAAATTATTTTTAAAACAACCCTAAAAACAAAAGATCAAAGATGTGAAGGAACAATTTGGCACACAAGAAATACAGAAATCCAATAATATGAAAAAATATTTTCTATGAATGTAAAGAATGAAAATTAAAAAATCTTGAGATACCATCAAGACACTGAAAGATATTCACAGTATTTTCCTCATACCATTTATTTTAAAATTGGGGAAAAAAATCAAATCACAAGCTATAATTACCAGTTACAAATAAAGCACATACTTTTCAACTTTTAATACACGAACACGTTGATATATTATTCATAGAAACAAATCAAAAGGTTCGACAATAGCATACCATTGAAGTGCATCCTCCAGTGGTGAGATGGCTGCCTTTTGACACTATGTTGCTCTTGTTTTTCTAATTTACTGTTTTACCCATAGAGGCAAACAGTGCTGACACCTAAAAGAGATAAGAATCCAAGTGCACAAATAGGCCCTGGACAAAGAGTTCTAGCAACTCTCAATGCAGGTTTCAGGGTTCAATGTGCAATGGCAATGACACCCAAAGTCTTGCTGCCAAGGTCTCAGCTGAGAGTCAGTATTTTCCCATCCAGCATTTGTCATTCTCAGCCCACTGATCTTATCAGCGCTGAGGAGTTTTCCCTCACCACAAATCAGCACACCATTCCATGTGACACTCAGAACCAGTTAGACAGGGCCTGGCCCCTGTCCTGGAGTGACTCTGCCACAGCAGCCCAAGCTCAGGTTAGGAGGCATTGATGGGAGTGGTCCCCAGGAGCTTATTTGGGTTAAAATTCCCACCAGGCTCATGGCCGTCATCAGATTGCGCCCTTGTCTCTTTCCTGATCCTGCCCCGCTTTCCCACTGGCAGCACTTTGCTGATGCTTGTCTCCAGGGCCTTTCCCATCCACCTTTTACTGTTCCCTGTTCTCGCCCTCTTGCCTTCTCTCCTTCCTTACCCCTCCATTTATTTATTTGGTGGGGGAGGAACAGGGGCACATGCAGTGTAAGTTTAAATGTCAGAGAACAGCTTGCAACAGTTACTTTTCTCCTTCTACCATTTGGGTTCTGGGGAACAAACTCAGATCATCAGACTTGGCAGTAAGCACCTTTACCAGCTGAACCATCTCACTGACCCAATTTTATTCTCTCTTAATAGCCACCCAAGTTTAGCTGCTTCCTAAAGAAATCTCCCTGACTTAGTTTCCCCAGGCCTGAACTCTGTCGCCAGGCTTAAATCATTCTCCTTCAAAAATAAAATTGTATTTATTTTCTCCATTACTTTGAGATTTATGTTATGTATGAGAAACTATGTGATTTTGTGTAACCATTAGTTAGTTCTGTTATGTGCAGCCAAGCTGAATCTTAACTGATACCTGCCCTAGATTCTTAAAAGAGAGTTTTGCTCCTCCATAGTACACTTGTGTAATAGGTAATTCTGTGAAAGCTGGTTTGCTGTTTTCTCTACAAACTTTGTTTCTGGAGACATTGTTTCCTCTTTGACTTTTCCTGTGAGGCTATGAGCATATACTTTCTCAGTACATGGTACTGTGCCTGTTACAACATACCTGAAAGTCCGAGACATTTTTCACACCTTTTCAGGGGTGACATTTGATGTTCTGCCTTGCACGTGTGCTCAGGAATCTTTTAATAATAATATAAAATATGAAACACAAAGGCCATGTCTTTTGTTACTGTGAGCCTTAAGTATAGTAAGGCACCTGTTTTTTGGATTGCTATTGTTGTCCTGCTGCTACAATTGTCACTGTTTGCCTCTAAGATGTGAGCATTCCAACAGGCATATATGGAATTCAAAGGAAAGAGGGAAGCCCAAAGATTGCTGGGAAGGAAGCTTTAAGGACTCCTCTTTCCAATCTGAATCTGTCTCTGACTCCAGTGCCAGCCTAGGTTTTCTGTCTCACACTGTGCTACAGCCTGTTAAACAGCTACTCTAAATCATAAAGACCTTTATAAACATGTACATCATGGGTCTGGAACATAGACACAACTGTCCAACAAATGGCAGGCACTGTGTAACCAGTGTCTTCTTAAGAATCTACTCTAAAGAAGTTGGCAGTCCTTCAAAAGCTGGGCACAAAATATTTCATGTAGCACTAACCTTAATAGCAACCAGAATATACACCAGTAGAAAGTCAGTATGACAAAAATGTCATGTCTATAAAATTTAATAATTTATAGTCATTTAATATTTAATTCAAGAAATTTGGAAATTTTACGTCTCCTATTATACTATTTGAAAATACAACATTTAAAGTTAAATATAATATATTTTTACCCATCAGTTATACTATGCCTATGTTCAATACTTTGAAAAATGTATTAAATGACACATTTTTGTATCTCTCTGTATATGAATATTGTAATAGTAATTATATAATATGAAGATGGTTATATATATTAGAATATATAGTTACATTATTAAATATATCTATATCTATCATATATATGTATATAACTGGAAAGAAAGTTACCAAGATAAGGGTATTATTATCTAAACTTGGTGCATAGTTATTAAGAAAATTTTATTAGTTTTATTTCCCCTTGTTATGTTGAAATATTACAGTGATATATTTGGCTTAAACCACTAAGTACTGTTTTCTTCTGAATGCTCACTTTTCTCTCTTTTTAAAAAAGAACTTTTACATTATTGCCTTGACAATCTTCTCTGCATTTTAAAGTGTCCTCAGAATCTCAAAATGTTTCACACCTAACTAACACTAGACCATGATGAAGACATTTAAAATATATTTCACATTTCTGTCTCTTGTTTTTGAAATTTTCTCAACTTAGTTACTTTCATAGAAAGAGTCTTAGTAGAGTTTTATTTTTATGAGCTATTTAGATGCATATACAACATGCTCCTATCACATGCACTTACAGCTTAATTCTTTGAGCTTTCTGTGTTGGTGTTTGATAATAACATCCTATCAGGTTTCTAAAAACTAAACTGGAAAATTCACTTAAGGACATCACTTTCCCATTTTGCCACATTGAAAGTACTTTAGAGGAAATCAATTGTGTATTGCCTGTAGATTTACAAACCTAACATATCCGAGTCTCAACAATAACTTAGACGTTTTGCAATAGAGGAAACAGAAAATCTATGGAAAGCAGAACTCCTTCAATCACCCATTGTAAGAAAATTTGATGAGCTGAACTGATGATCACGCCACCTGGAAGGCAGGTGAGAAATGACAGTCTTCTGTCATTTTACTTGAATTCAATTAAAGATCATCTTTGATTCAAAACTTTGGATAAATAAATACTTAAACAAAATGTAGAATGGAAGTGATGAGCAAACATGAGAGGGCTTTTTTTTTTTTAAGTTGGCTGTTTACCTAAACTGTCTCTTAGCTCAGGTCTATTTGAATCTCCTTGGTAGCAACAGATTCCATGGTGCAAATGATTGGCACCAGGCCTTCTTAGCCAGTTCACCCATGATAATTTCTGCAAGTGAGGTGTGTTGTTTCACAATAGGCTTCTGTCAGAGGGAAGAAACAGGTGGTATATCTACTAGACTTCTTGAGGCAGACACTCTCACGATAAATTCCAGAGAGAAGTGCAAGGATCAGTATCTAAAGACTCAGATTAGAACTGTACACAGCCTGGCCAGGTCTGACATAGGACAAGTGTTTGCAGGATTTGTTGGCAGAAGAGTCATTTTTAATGAATGTGGTCATACCATTGCTGATCCTCCATTTGATGCAATGGTTCTGCAAACAAACTTCACCAATTATTTAAAGTTCTCAAGTTAATCCTGTCTGGACACATGGTCCCCGGGACACATTTTTCAATGCTCTCAAAAGCTCTGAAGTAAAGTCTGTGCATATGTAGAGAGCTTATGTTAAGTTTGCTCCCCTGGGAAACTTTAGGAAGGCAATAATCTATCAGCTAGTTCAGCAGTGAGTCACTCTAGCATCTACAATGCTAGAAACTTCTCTCGAGTCATTTCTAAAGAAGCTGTCTTGGTAAATAGCTGTGAGACAGGTAAACTTCTGAAACATGTCTACTTCCATCGTTATTGAGGTCAAGACCCAGTCTTCTAGCTCCTGGTATGTAAGACTAGCATTCCTTTCTGCTGGGGCAGACTCCAGAGGCTCAGTCTAAAGGATTAGACAGCCCCCTGCCCTCCGGGAAAACAGGCCAAATAAATAATAATTGAAGATGAAAGAGACTTTCACAGCTTCAACGAAGGCTAAGAAGATTACAACTACTTTAACCCCAATCACAGTGGCCGCCTTATTGAAACTTGAGTTCACAATGAGGTCACAAGTCACAGACAGCAAATAGGGGTTATGGAAGGTAAGAGTTATGTATGAACATGCAGTGTCTGCCATTTGCTAATTGGCCGGTACTACCTGACACTCGTTATACAGAGAAGCTAGCATAAGTAGGAAAAATGGCTTGGAACACCGGGTCTGCAGGAATTTCTGAAGGCTTTAGTTATGGGTCTCACTGAAAGAAATGACGGCCACCTTGCCAGAAAGAAGGAAATGCTTCTAGCAGATTCCAGAGGCATGTTCTGCTGGGAGGCCGACTGTTCACTTTTTGGAAGGCACTTTACATTTCACCGTCAAAGATGTATTATTCAGTTTAATGGCAGTTCCACAATTTGACTGCAGTTTGAGCTTGGGAAGTCACTGGGCCACTGTGAACCTCAGATTCTACCCTTCATATGAACCAAAAGACCAAGAAAGAATAGGCCTTGAATCTCAGCAGCAAATATCATACACTCTCTCTGGCTGTCAAAAAATCAAATCAGAAAATTGACTGAATAGTGGCTTAAGAAATCTCTATATGAAAGTAAGATATGGATTCCTCTCTTGTTGAGCAAGCCATGAGATTAAAAATAATTCTTCGATTTGTTAAGTATTAAGGTTAAATACTAATCATAATAATGATTTTTGTTTACTGAAGCACTGAAGACTAAATATTGTACTGTCTGACTAAACAGCAAGCCTATTGTATAATTCTGAAACAACTTGACTAAGTCGATCGGAGGACTAAAATGTTAAAGAATTCTTCCTCATCTAAGAAAGCATTCCTGAGCATTGTCAAGTAGAGTGTCTCTAGCTTCTCTGACATTTGGTGACACATGCTCTCTTGCATCGATGAACCAGAACTTGAACAGAGATTGTAGCACTCATTAACTGTGAGAGCTCAGAGAAGTCACTTCATGTGTCAAGACACATTTTTCATGTTTGTGTCCTATATATAATCCAAACACACTCTTTAACACCAAACAATATGATTACTGCCATTTATTCATGTAGAAACTCATCTGAAAGGATGGATTCCTTTTCCAAAGACAAATTATATATAATTTATACTATATAAATTCTTGAATGGATTTTTCCCTTTTTATTGATTTTTATTGAGCTCTACATTTTTCTCTGCTCCCTTCTCTGCCCTTCCCCTCCCCTTCAACCCTCTCCCACAGTCCCCATGCTCCCAATTTACTCAGGAAATCTTGTCTTTTTCTATTTCCCATGTAGGTTAAATCTACGTATGTCTCTCTTAGGGTCTTCATTGTTGTCTAGTTTCTCTGGGATTGTGATTTGTGGGCTGGTTTTCTTTGCTTTATGTTTAAAAACCACTTATGAGTGAATAGACGTGATAATTGTCTTTCTGGGTCTGGGTTACCTCAATCAAAATGATGTTTTCTAGCTTTATCCATTTGCCTGCAAAATTCAAGATGTTGTCATTTTTTTCTGCTGTGTCGTACTCCATTGTGTAAATGTACCACTGGATTTTCCATATCCAGTCTTCAATCGAGGGGCATTTAGGCTGTTTCCAGGTTCTGGCTATGACAAACAAAGCTGCTATGAACATAGTTGAGCACATGTCCTTGTGGCACGATTGAGCATCCTTTGGATATATACCCAAAAGTGGTATTACTGGGTCTTGAGGAAGGTTGTTTCCTAATTTTCTAAGAAATAGTCACACTGACATCCAAAGGAGCTGCATTAGCTTACATTCCCACCAGCAATGCAGGAGTGTTCCCTTTACCCCACAACCACCCCAGCATAAGTTGTCATCAGTGTTTTTGATCTTGGCCATTCTTACAGGTGTAAGATGGGATCTCAGAGTTGTTTTGATTTGCATTTCTCTGAAGACAAAGGATGTTGAACATCTCCTTAAGTGTCTTTCAGCTATTTTAGATTCCTCTGTTGAAAGTTCTCTGTTTAGGTCTGTACTCCATTTTTTATTGGATTATTTGCTTGAACTGTATTTTTAAAAGTTATATCAGTTGACAAATATATATATATATTATAGCATATATGTATATCATGGACAGACAGCACATTCTTTGAGAAACACACACATATATGTATGTATGTATGTATGCACGTATGTATAAAATAGGATGGCTAAACTGAATTATTTAACAAATGTATTATCTCACATGTTTACCATCTTTGGATATAATCCAACATAAATCTGCTCTCACAGAAACTGTCAAGAGAAGATACTCTGTAATAACTGTGGGAGATAGAATGTGATACAATAGATCTTTTGCATGTAATGGGAATGGAATTTAAACCCAGAACCCTCCCCAGATCTGGAGACTTATTCATCTCCCTTGGCAGTGATACATAAACCGAAGTATAATGTAACAGAGCAGACATCTGGTGGGTACGGGCAGAACATTCTAGTTAAGAGCTGGATGAGAACATAGGCCTTAAGCAAAGTCCCTCATTTCCTTTTGTTGAAAATAGTTATTAACTGTGGGACCTTGTGCAACATAGTTCAGCATAAGCCTGTGGCTGGGGAGGTCAGAAGCTCTAGTGAGGGACTTACTGTTAGTGTTTTGCTAAATGAACATGTGCCTGTCTAATTGTTTACATAACTGTGTTTATGATCATAGAAGGTGCTGCCGTCAGCTTAGGGTAGAGACGCTTTATTTGCCGTAGTCAGTAGTAACTGCAAAGATGCATGATTGGTCAAAGTATTGAAAATAAGTGTCTGAATAAGCTGAATTGCCAGCCATAAATGCAAGACCTATACCAATCTATCCAAAACTTTGGAATATTGTGGAAGAGGCCCTGAAACTAATATAAACGCCAAAGGAAAGGAAGAGGACATGGCACAATGCTAACTTCTGGGCATGCCAAGGCTGTAATGGTCTTGAACTTACAGTAGATCATCTCCTGCCCAAAATATGCAGAAGATTGGTCCTATCAAAACCCTACCAGGGGCTGGAGAAATGGCTCAGTGGTTAAGAGCATTGACTGAGGACCCGGGTTCAATTCCCAGCACCCACATGGCAGCTCACAACTGTCTGAATATCCAGTTGCAGGGGATCTGACACCTTCACACCAGTGCACATTAAATAAAGTTAAATAAACCATAAAAATATAAAAAAAGCCTACCACATAATGAAAAGAGCCTCAAAGGCTCCATAGTGCCCTATAGATTTAAATGCAATTAACTATACATGGGGAGAAAGAGACATTTTCTCCTGTTGTGTAATCTCTGATAAGGTACTCATGTTCCTATCAAGACACTCTTACCTCACACTTCTGTAAACAATGAGGTTCACCGGGATGCAACACACACACACACACACACTCACACACACATTATATAGGGGCCTAGGTGGGAAGAGGAAAGGGATCAGCTAGAGTTGGAATAGAATAAGAGAGGGTAATAGGATGAAAAATAATCTAAATACATTATGCACATGTATAAAATGGCAGAATGAAACCTACCTTATGTATAATTAATAGATGCTAGGAAGAAACACTGAAAGGGTGCTTCAGTTTCTGTTTTTGTTTGTTCCCCTAAACTGAAGTCATACTGGAGAGATGAATCAGTGGTTAAGAACACTTCCTTCTCTTGCAGAAGATCTGAGCTTGTTTCCCAGTGCCCACATTGAACAGTGTACAATTGATTATAACTCCTACTCCAGGGCGTCCAGTGTCCACTTTACCTCCTTGGGTACATGGAACACACACACTCACACACAAACACACCTACACTTCTAAAAATGTCTTATATCTTCTCAAAATTGTTCTGAGAATTGAGTTAATGCACTGTAGTACTTAAAGTAAACAGGCTATTGGAAAAGAAAAATAATTAATTTACCCATGCATGAATTCTGTGAGCTACAGCAACAACTGGCCTTATAAGACATGGCCTCTAATCCAAAAGTGGCATGATGTCATGGGAGTAACCAACCACTTTCTAGTTGGATTTAAGGCCCCTTCCACAAGATGAGGCCCATTCCTGGCACAATTATTAGGTTAAGAATCAATAGCTAGACATATCCTGGACCCTACGAGAGAACACACTATTATTATTCTGCTAAATGAACATGTCAAACTAACCCCTAACAACCTATCAATATAACCATATATTAAGGTAATTTATCAAAGCTCATCATAGAAGCTTCTGTTTTCAGTAGATGAGGCTCAACACAAAGACCCAAAATGTGTAGAAACTTAGAGATTTCAAAATATCCAGGCCTAAAAGAATATATTGAATATGTATATTATATATAAATGCATATATAAATATACACATACATACACACATATATTTATATAATATATCACATCCTTGTAAATGCTTAAGGGTCATTACGAAAGAGGGGGCAAAAAGAGTGTAGGAGCCAGAGGCAGTGAATGACTACAAGAAAACTTTTATCTTCTAAACAAAGCAGGGAAGTTGTTCATATGAACTCACAGGGGCTAAAACATTGAGAAAAGGACTCATAAATGTCTATAACAACCCAAATCAAAGCTTGGAGTGGGGAGGGGGCATGAAGTTTCAACCTTATTTAAGGAGGTATTGGCAAATCTTAGCTGCTGGGAGAGGGTAGGTTTTCTCTAAAATTACAGCCCATCATAACTTGAGCATACTCCGATGGAAAGCACACATCCAAGAATCTGTGAACCATACAAACTGGCCTCCACGGAAAGAAACAGGGGCGGGGAGGATATCGAGCTGGGTGGGAAGTGAAGGGCAGATGGGTCTTGTAAGAGTTAGGATATGATCAGAACATGTAGCACGAAGTTCTCTAAGATAGTTTGAAAAGCTCTTTTACCTTGTTGGATTGTTTGGAGTATTGAGTTAGTGGATGATGAGTACTTAAAGTACGTCATGGATAAGAGTATCTGCCTATAATCTCAATATCTAGGCAGCAGTGGCAGATGGATTTTGTGTTTAAGGTCATCCTGGGGTATCCCTATGTTCTGAGAAAAAAAATCAGTACTCAATTAAAAAAAAACCTACTATAGTTTAATAATAGTGAATTTTATGACCACCACTCTGTAATTTAAATATACTACATGCTATCTACTTCATGAAGAAACAGGAACCATCACTGAAAACAGTTTTGGAGAGTCACTAGTGAGTCATAAATGCGTCTGCTGATATGTATCATTAAGTGATTAATTGTATTCATTATTGAGTCAAATTAGCAAGCATTCTTTCTTTTAATTTTATTATAAATTCTTACAGATGCATCTTCAAGAAGTTGGAAAAATCAGAAAGTAGAGAAAATAAACCCATCAAAACATCATCAATTATCACAATCACTTTCAAAATTTATTGTATCCTATTTACTTATTTCTGTCTGTCAATACATGTGTGCATATGTAGACATGTAAATATGCTTAGAGGAATAATAGGTACATAAAAATCTTACTATACTTGTTTACATAATTATTATTTCCTTGTTTTCAAATATTAGACATTAAATTTTCATCATAGCCTGTCTATTCTCTTAAAAATGTTCTCAGAAAACTTAGCAAGTTATAACTTTTTAATCCAGTGTGGCATTTCCAAATATAACGTCTCTGGAGTCTTAATAAGATGTTTTCTTAGTTTAAACACATTATATATGAAGTGATATATCATAGGAAATAACATTTTAAGCAAAATCATTTCCTTCCTCAAAGATAATAAAACATCTGCTTTTTTCCAAAATAAAATATAGTTATAAAAATAGTATTCTTGAACTACATAAGCTATCTTTTATGTATTTAGGGAGCTCCTCCGAAAGGCAAATTTTACAAAAGTCTTTGTGGTCTTTGAACATGATTTTCAACATATGCAAATTATCTACACCTAATTATGCTCAGCACTTCTTATCAGGCCTGCATCAAAGCAGTTCACACTGCTAAATAAAGACTCAAAGCTTTTAATTAAAGATTTAACTTGAAGTGATATTAACAAAGAAAATTTCACTGAAACCCCTTACATAAGAGACTATCTGCAAAAACATATGGTTACAGACCTTGTAAAACTCTAAGACAAATGTTCTCTATTCAAGATAAATGCACAGCAAGTGGAATTCCAAAAATCATTCTTCCCCCTTTAAAAACTTATTATGATTATTTGCTAAGATGAAGCAAATCCAAATAGTGATACTTTGAGTCAAACACAATCAATGATGAGTGAAGTAAATGGTTTTAAGGATTTTATTAAATCCTCATACTGTGCTACCGTCCATTTAAAATCCTTCTCCCTGCCCTTTTCCAGCTTCTGACCGTCCTTTCAGATGCTTAAAAGCTCCTTGTCATTTGCACCAATAAAGCAAGAGTGGGAAGTGTCTATGATGTGTGATCCAAAGAAGTCACTCAACAAGTCTCCTTAGGGTAGAATATTTGGACTTAATAAAGAATATTTTAATCATATTCTAATTAATTATTTAAAGGGCAGAGATTCTGAAGTACTTGTGAGAATAACATTTATTAATAACTTGTATTAGCTGGGCTGGAGTGTAAACTGAACAATGTCTGACCTCAGGTTTGCATCTGTTTGTCCATCTATTTCTTATACTTCTCACATGCATACATTGCTCTGTGACTGTCTTTATGCTCCTTTGGTCTTTCCTGCTCCTCTTTTGCTCAGGCTGAACCTCCGCTTACGACAAACTCGCTTCCTATTTTCATGATTTACTTATCTTTATTTTGTTTTTGCTGTTTCCTATGAACTCCATCAGGGCATTCTTTGATTTGTTTGTTGATATAAATGGAAAACTTGTCTGTCAACTGTGTTAACTACAATACTTATGTAGTAGGTAGGAGACAATCAAATTTAATTGACCTTCAACAAAAACTAATATTGAATTTAGGGATATGATACAACTTGACCCAGTAATTTAATATGCCCAGTTATTTTCCATGTTGACTTTGTATAGGGTTTTTTTTTTCTGGAAGGTATAAATTTCTTAACTTTCTTTATCATCAAGTTTAGCCATATGACTAAGTTCTGACCAGAGGGTAGGGGTCAAAGTTTTGTCTCCTTTTAGCTTCAGGGTCTTAGAGAACCACCAAGATACATTCTTCTCCAAGACAATGCATCACAATCTTAGAAACCAAAGGTAGAAGACAGAAGCTGGAATTCAAGTCAGATGAAGAGCCACCTGCCAATAAAAACAGCTTTGGGGATTCTTACAAACAGAAATAACCTGCTGGGCTGTTCAAAGCGTTGCAGAGTATTGCTTAATTACATTAAAACATCACTATTGAAGCTAGTGTGATGGCTGAATCCATACGAACGCTTGCTACATAAGTAAGAGGGCTTAAATTTGAGTCCTCAGAACACGCACATGAAAAGGCAGGCTTGGCGACCTACACCTATAGCTCCTGCACTGTCAAGGACGGAGACAAACAAGTGCCTGAGCTTTGCTGGTTGCCCGCCTAGCTCCAGGTTCAGTGATAAAAACTCTCTTTCAAAGGAATAGGAAGAGAGTAGAACACTAGCTATTCTCTTCCGCTGAACATATGCGCTCTTGCACGCGCGTGCGCGCACACACACACACACACACACACACACACACACATACATAGTAAATAAATGGTTAGGAAAAACACTATTTCATATTTCTAACACTACTTTATTCTGTGATACCTTCTCTGTAACAGTTAAATACTTACTTGACATCTTCTATGTTTAATACTTACATATCTTTTAAGTTCTCCCGCTAACTTTCCTTCTTACCTATAAGTCCAGAATCTTAAACAGTCCTATGATCATGCTCAATGAATATTCATCAGTCTTATTTATAGAGTTATAGAAATAACTACATAGTTTTCAATTTTGTCTGTGAAGATTATCGAGGCATATGAAAGTTTCTGTTGTAGAAGCACGTGAAAATTACAGGCTACAGTAGGTTCCTGTTTCAGCATGAACACCAGAAAAAAACACAGTAGCATCTGTAGAACAATGGCCCTGTGGTTAACAAACACTTAGAGCTGTATTTTCTTCTCTCTCTCTCTTTAATGAGCATAAGAAACAAATGCGACAAAGAAATGGGTGAATTATATACAAGAAAATTTTTCATTTGGTGGCTGAAGACACAGAGAGGAACATGCATTTATCAATGATCTTGAAGCTTAGTTAAAAAAAAACCTGCAATCAAGGCTGTTTTATGTAATCATGGAGAATGAATGGAGATGCAGTCCAATCAAGCTGTGGGTGAGTCAGACAGAAGACGCAAGAACTGCCCCAATCACCATCAATTGTGTGGCAATGACCTGAAGGAAGCCATATGAAAGTGTATGGAGTTATTTTCCTGTTTCTACTAACTACTAAGAAAAAGAAGTCCTGAAAAGGCATGTTTCTTCATGTTTTCACACAAAAGTATTCCAGTAGTACTATGGCTCATGGGAAAGAGGACTCAGAGAGTCTTGTGTGATGAATATTCTTTTAATCAAGTCTTATCTCAACTTATTTGTCATTTTGGTCAGTGGGTGTAGCCTAGAAGGAGCTGAGTTTTACTCCATAATTAATAGAAATCATTTAACAGTGTTTACCAGAGGATATGAGATAGATTCTTTTCTAAAATTCCATTACCTCTATAGACACGTATGTATGTTAATATATATGCTTGTATTTGTTTGAAGACACTAGTTATCTAAATGTATTTTACACAATTTATCTTTGATTCCATGCATTAAAAAATTATTGTTGTTGTTTGCGACAGGGTTTTGTTCTTGGAACTTGCTCTGTGGATCAGGCTAGCCTCGAATTCAGGGATCTACCAGATTCTGCCTCCTAAGCGCTGGGATAAAAGTTGTGTGTCACCATGTACTTCTTAATTAGGTTTTCTACCAAAGCTAAAAAACTTCTAATTGTTTCTTACTTAATATATTCCTGGATTAGCAACACCGCTAAATACTGATTCCAGAAGTAGAATGATGCTTATCCTGATATACTAAATTTTTTTTAACATCACTTAGTTTTCATAGATGTAGTTCATTTACAGAGGAAATAGGTTAGTGATTCATATTTTGAAATAAAAAAAGTAAAACTAGTATTTCTGTCATTAGAAAGATAATGTATGAATTTGTAGCATTATGGAACTTATCAAAATGTAAGAATTTGTTGCTACTATTAATTGTTTAATAGTTTATTACAAGGAAATATTCAGCTCAGGAAATAGTTTTCTTCTTTAAAATTTATTGAATGTGCATTGGTATTTTGCCTGTATATATTCTGTGTGTGGGTGTTAGATCCCCTGGAACTGGAGTTACAAAAAGTTGTGAGCCACCATGTGGTTTCTGAGAACTGAACCCATATCCTCTGGAAGGTGGACCAAGGCTCTTAACTGTTGAGTCATCTCTCCAGCACCCACAGAATAGCATTCAATCATAGATAAGAGGATAGATTCCAGAATTTGTGGATCCAAAGGAATGGAAAAGATGACTGATTGTAGAATTAAAAAATGATTTCATAAAGGTTTAGATTAGGGTAACTGAATAAATTTCTACACATTCTCAGTGGTTCCAGGAATCTATATTTTAACGTTAAATATCACAGATGTGCTTAAAATAAAGCCAAAGCAAAAACAAATCAGGTTTCAAACTGATGTCTATAAATTTTGAAGACTATTACAGGTTTCACTTGGAAGTATGCATATTCTGCTGTCTGACAAAGCATACAGTCAATGCTTGTCAAGAACATGTGATCAAGTGCTCAAGTTTGCTTCTTTTAAAATAATTTTTATTCTGGATGTCAAATCCATTGTTGAAACTGAAATATTGAAATTTAATATTACTTCTTCTTTTTGATTTGGAAGTGTTTGCCATACATATTTAGGTGATCTGATGTTGAGTGCATATGTTTCTATAGTTACCGTGTCTTCCTTGTGTATTCTATACTGACTTCCTTTGTCTTATGACTCTATTTTACTACATGCTTACTTTCTCTGACTTATGTTTAGCCACTCTACTATCTTTTGGTTACATTAACATAGAATATGTATTTTTATGTCTTTGTCAACCTATGTATGTTTTAAACCTAAAATAAATCTCTCATATTAAGTCTATAGTTCTATCTTATTTTACCCATTCCATCACTCTACTATTTTAAATTGGTGAGTTTAGTTCACTTACAGTTAAAGTAATTATTAATAGGTAAGGATTTACTGGTGCCATACTGTTTATTGATTTTTATATTTTATTTGTGAAATTCATTTGTTCCTTCCTTCCCTTCTTGTTAGTTTTGACCTGATGGCTTCATTGACTTAATTTGATTTCTTTTTCTTTCTTTTGCAGATCTGCTTTAGGTATTTTCATGGTTAATCTTATACTTATAATATCCTATCTTTAGGCGTTAATAACTTAATAGTTAGACAGATGAATTATACATTTTCCAGTATCAATTTATTCAGTTTCTTTTTTTCTAATTAATTTTAAGGTCTGCATGCATTCACAGAAATAGTAATAACATTTTGTCATTTTGCATATATGTTTCATTGTATTTCATCCATATTCATCCTCCTTTTCTACAACTTTCCCCTTTTCTGTGTCCCTATCATTCTGATTGCCACCCAGTAGGTTCTCTCTTCTATTTTCATACAACATGTATTTTGTCACCATTTCCCCGACCCTTTCCCTTAAGAAATGGTGTTCATGAAAGCCAAAAGAAGGTTCAGATCTGCTGAAACTGGGAGTTACAGATAGTTGTGAGCCACTATGTGGGTGTTGGGCATGTTTGCAAGAACATAAAGTGCTCTTAATCATTGAGCATCCCTCTAGACCAGTTCACTTTCTTTTTAAGATTATTTAACCCATGTAACCCATTTAACCCATGTAACCCTTGTAGCCTTAACCTATCACATAGCAGAGCCTGACCTTGAACATCTACTTCATCTTCCCAATCATGGGAGTTACAGGCATGTGGCATCATTCTAGCTAATGCTGGGACTTGACAGTTCTTGACTGGCAGGATTTTTATCAACACTGTGGGCCACAACTGAAGTAGCGTTCCACTATTTTCTTTGTTTAAATGAAAATTTTAATCAAAGTTATTCCTTCTGCTTTCCGATATTATTTATTGTGTTGACATAAGGAAAGTCTTTACTTATTTTTAAGTCTCAAATTCTGAGATTTAATTAAAAAACAACATCCAGACTCAGTGGAGAGGAATGAGCACCACCTGAAGATCATAAATGATCGACTTCATACTGTTTCCCTTAACATGGAATGATTCTGTCTATTATGTGAGAGGGGAAGTATGTAGGCTTTTGGCACCCTTACATGTGCAGTGTGCTATGGACTGGAGTCCAGACTTCCTACTGTTTCCTGTTGACCCTTCAAGCAAATGCAGCCATGGGACATAACTGGGCAAGTATTTTCAGATGTAACTCACAAAAGTGACCCACTCATGAGCTTTCATAGTCTAGGCTCACAGAAGGAGAAGATTAAGATTTGTTTATTAGCAGTACCGAAAGAGGCAAGGAGCTTGGGTATGGGATAAGATGGATGGAGGTAAGGATCTAAACCTATCCTTCTAAATTACATGCCTAAATGTTGGGTGTGGGATTAAGCAACGAAGGACAGCAATCTGAGATACAGTGAGTAAGGTGAGCCCTGCCCCATTCCAGCTTACTGCCCATTTCAAAACCTGATTCAGGGAGAGGAAGACAAGATAGAGCCTAGAACATGCTCTTGTGAGTTAGAGGAATAAAGAGAAGTAGATATCACAGGGTAGAGTAACAGAAAGGGCAGAGTTACACCGACAGAGTTTAGAAGATATGCACAAGACACATTTGCATACATCACTGGGCAGTCAACAAAACCCTGACCAGCAGATGTAGGTGAGGGAACTGTCCAAGTTTAGAAAATTAGTAATTTAAGAAGAGCAATACCAGAAGCACCAAGGCAAGAACTGAAGTCTCTTCCTACCAGGTAGTCAGTAAGTGTCATAGTTCATGGGATTTGCAGTACAGTTTTCAGAAAGAGCTTGTCCCTGTAGTAAAATAAGATGACTTGATCTATTGCTGCCTATTGAATAGTCAAAACAAGTCTTAAAGAATAAGATTGCTTGGGGTATTTAGAATTTTAATGTCTAGTTTCTTGAGTTCTTTGTATATTTTGGAGATCAGACCTTTGTCTGATGTGGGGTCAGTGAAGATCTTCTCCCATTCAGTAGGTTGCCTTTTTGTCTTAATGACTGTGTCTTTTGCTTTACAGAAGCTTCTCAGTTTCAGGAGGTCCCATTTATTAAAAAATGGGGTAAGGATCTGAATAGAGAATTCTCAACAGAGGATGTTCGAATGGCCAAAAGATACTTAAGGTCATGTTCAACTTCCTTAGCAATCAGGGAAATGCAGATCAAAACAACTTTGAGATACCATCTTACACCTGTCAGAATGGCCAAAATCAAAAACACCAATGATTCCCTATGCTGGAGAGGATGT